>VXAX01005715.1:420316-460278 GCA_013399835.1 Leptocoma aspasia
CCTGGGTCTGGTGTGTGTGCCATCCTGGGTATGGTGTGTGTGCCATCCTGGGTATGGTGTGTGTGCCATCCTGGGCAGGGTGTCAGTGCCATGCTGGGCAGGGTGTCAGTGCCCTGCACATCCCTGGCTCTGATGTCACGCCTGTCCCCAGGGCTGTGTGTGATCCCTGCCTGTCCCCACAGCTCCCCAGGGCACACTCGGAGTGACACTGTGGCTCCTGGAGCTCACTCAGTGACACTGTGGCTCCTGGAGCTCACTCAGTGACATTGTGGCTCCTGGAGCACACTCTGGGTGACACTGTGGCTCCTGGAGCTCACTCAGTGACACTGTGGCTCCTGGAGCACACTCTGGGTGACACTGTGGCTCCTGGAGCTCACTCAGTGACACTGTAGCTCTTGGAGCACACTCTGGGTGACACTGTGGCTCCTGGAGCTCGGTGGCAGTCAGTGACATTGTGCCCTGGCCCTCAGCAGCACGTGTGGCACGCCGGGGTTTTTGGGCAGCCAGCTGTGCCACTTGGGTCACCCTTCAGTGACAATCTCGCAGCAGCAGCAGCAGGCCACAGGTGTGACACGGGCTGGGAGCTGGTGCTGAGCTGCAGAGCCTGAGATGCTGAAGCAGACACTGATAAATGAGAGGACGGTGGCTGCATTTTAATTGGAGCTGCAGCCTCCTCCATCCCCAGAGTAAACACAGTGTTCAGTGGGTCATGGCACAGAACTGGGAATCGCTGTCTTTATGCACTTAGCTAATGCATTTCCTTGATTTCACTTGTGATGTATTGATTCTGGGAGTTCCTTCTGTGGTTTTTCTTCGCTTCTCCCTTCCCTTGATTTGTACCCTGCCAGCACTGAGGAGTTTTCAGGGATGTGGAGTCCCACGGGCTTTGTTTGCTGTGGCTGATTTGGGGCAGGGGTGATGTGCTCAGGAGCCTGGGTCACTGAGGTGAATAACAGCCAGGAAGGTGCTCGTTGGATGGGCTCCTGTGTGAGGAGTGTTGGGAAGGATGGAAGTTTGACAAGGAACTCTCACAGATGTGTGTGCCTGGCAGAGAAGATCTCTGAATGTAGAAACTGAGAAAGGAACAGAGGTGGAAGCAAGTTTTGATATAGAAGAACAACAAAGGTCTAAAGGAATGCTGAGCCAGTCTTACTGGGTAACTAAGAAGGCAAAGGGTGTGTTAGTTAAGAAAGGTTTTTATGACTTAGAACAAAGGATAAGCCCACCACAAACAAGAGATGTTTTTACCAAGCAGAAAGATACCAGAAGTAAAATGGTGTGCCCTGTGACAGCCAGGCCATTCCAGACAGCAGAGTGGCCAGAAAGTCACAGTGCTCTCACCTCAGGTGACTTCAGCTTTATCTGTTGACAGAAAACACACCTTCAGTTGTTACTGACCCTGTTTCACCCTATTTTCACAGGTCATTTCTTGGTAATTGCAAAGTGCTGCTGCTACTGTAAATGGAGTGAATAAAATTCTGCAATTGCCCCACAGTGGAAAACACAGCACTGAGACATACTGGAGCAAAAAACATTTCCTGGGAACGAGGAATTGAAGTTTCTGTGCTAATTATGGAAGTATATTAATCTGATTCCTCAAAATGAGTTCCTAACCTCTAATTCTAGGCTCTAATTCTAGGATCTAGAAAACAGCAAATTTATGTTACAGTTTTCAGTAAAATCAGGGGATTGGAGCATTTCACAGATGATTAAATGAGACCTTATCTCTTCTGAGAAATCCTGATCCATAGACTGCATTTAGCCCAAGGATCTGCATTTGTTTTGAAGCATTAGAAATCAGTAGAGGATGGCAGTTTGTCATTGGATAAAGTGAATGCCAAGGATAAGCAAACTCAGCTTGTCCTGCTGGTTTTGTGTCCATTTTTCTGGCTTACCTCCTCACCCTGGCACTTAAAGGAACCCAAAGGGAAAATAAGAGGACGGCATCAGCTATGTGTCTGTGCTTGTACACTTATTTTTCTATAGCTTTTAAGGCTTTTTACAATACAAGTGAGAATTTTCTTTGATTTTCAGTGTGTATCTGTTTGCTGAGCAGTCCTGAGGCCCTGCACAGCTTTTCAATTGCAGTACAGCTGTTGCAGGTGTGCCAGCTGAGCAAGGTAGACCCTGCTATGGTCCAAGGCTGGTTTTTTCTTGATTCCATGCCAGTTCTGTTAATAAAATGTGTAAAGGCATAGCTGCTGTGACTGACACAATCCCCTGGAGCAGAGCTGAGGGGCCAGGCTGTGTGCAGTGACAGCAGCCCCTCACTCACTCACTCACTCACTCACTCACTCACTCACTCACTCACTCACTCACTCACTCACACACTCACACACTCACTCACTCACTCACTCACTCACTCACTCACTAACTCACTCACTCACTCACTCACTCACTCACTCACTCACTCACAGCTAAAGGGATGCTGCAGATCAGCTCAGCTCCATCCAGGCTGGCTCTGTGCAAGCCCAGCAGCTCAGCTCAGCCCCCAGTCCCACAGGGACACCTCCAGGGACACCTCCAGCTGCAGCTGCTGTGCTGGGGAGCTCCAGGCTGGGATGAGCTCCTCGGTCACAGCCAGATCACCTGCACGGACCTGAGCCCCCCAGATCCCCCCGGGGAGCAGGGATCATTTTCCTGGCACTGGTCTGAGCTGGTGCCCAGCAGTTTTCCTGCCTTCAGGTGGAGCAGGAAGGCAGGACCAGATGGCAGTGCCTAGGAATGGCTGAAGACATGTGCTGAGAAATGTTTCTCCCAGATCCTGTGGCCTCCTTGTACCTCCCTCTCGGAGACATCAGGAGTGTACTTTAATTTCCACTCTCCTTTGGCCACTGATCTCGTGTCCTGAGAGATGTCTGCTCTAGCAGCAGTGACTGCACCTGCTTAAAATTCATTTTGTGAAATTAGCATAGGAGAACTTGCACAAAAATTGGCAGCCTCCATGTATTTATTCCTCCAGGTGTGCAAAGGAAATTGCAGCCACTGCTGTTGAGTTAGTGCTGGAAGAAAGGAGATTTAATCCTTTTTATTCAAGACAGTTGAAGGGATCCTTTGGCTTTTCATTCTGAAAACATCTGCGTGGATCTTGTCCTTCAAAGATTTCCTGAGCAATTGGTGCGGGGGCAGAGCTGACGGTGCTGTTTGCTTCTCTGCCTGGCAGCAGCTGCTCAGACAAAAACCTCACCTGCCCTTCGGGGCTCCTGCCCACAGCTGAGAGCTTGCCGTGGCACCGAATGCATTTTGTGCATGAGATCTTAAGCAAATGTAATTAAACTCTCATTTCCTGACGCCTCACAGGCGAGGCTTGACCACAACGTAAGCACGTTCAGGAGCCAGGAGGTGACACCAGCAGGGACTCCTGCTTCAGTAATTTGACCAACATTGTATTTATACCCCTGGGGTAATCCAGCAGTGCCCTGAGGGACAGATTTTGGAAAAGAGAGAGACGGAATTAAAGAATGCAACACCTGATGGGAGGACTTGAAACAGATATTTGAAAGTGTATCTTTCTCCATATAAAGTTCCTCTTCTCCACTTGTGGTTAACTACTTTAAACTAGTTTAACTAAATCAGTTAACTGGTTTTTCATAAAAACTTCTAGTTTTTATTCTGGTTATTCTTCTAACATGCAGCCCCACAAGTGTTATGCTAGCACATGAGAACGAGAAAGTGCCTCTCAATAGGAGCCAGTCCAGTTTGCCAAATGGCTTTTCCAATTGTGTAACCTCTCATACATGGAAACAGAGCTCCAGAGAAATCAGTTGCTTTAGGAAAAATAAGATTTTTTTTAAAAAGTGTTTTTAATTGCAGAGCTGACAGGACAATTAAACTCCACAGTATTAAAAGAAAATGTTGTGGACTCAAAAAGATGGTGAAAGTAAGAGCAAAGATAAGGATTGTGATCCTAGAGTAATCCAGAGAGGGAGGAGAGAAAGGATGGACTTTGCCTGTAAGGAGGCCTAGCAGTGGCTCTTGACTCCAGCACCCAACTCCCTGCTTTTTACACCAAAAATGGCACTTTCTGCCCCAATACAATAACTTGCAGCCAGGAGAGAGCCCTGACGTGCCCCGTGGTGCCCAGAGTGTGGGTAAGGGGAGAGCAGGGGCAAGGAGCTGCTCCAGAGCACCCCTACCCTTCAACCTAGCTGTGACTGAAGCTGCAATTACCATCACTTCAATCAGATTTCTGTCTTGGTATAATTCCTTCAAAACATGAAAGTCTTGATGAATTCTCTCCTCTCCTTGTCCTGCTGTTGAACTCTGAATGAGTGGTGGCGTTTTCAGCGGGCAGTACGGAGGGCACGATGATGAAATGAGGAATAGATGGAGCTGGCATTTCCTGTGTAATTGGTGAAATATCTCCTCGTTCTCCTAGGGCCAAGGTGAAGAGAGGTGTGAATGTTTTCAGCGTGAGAGCCAGCAGCCCCTACTTGTGGGACATCAGGGAGAGTGTGGATTACACTGGGAAATATGCACCAGCTGTTGTTGTTTGCCAGAGGAAATCTGCTTCTGACAACAGGTAGGTCACGTCCAGCAGCCTTGCTTTCCCTAACTCGTGGCTGTTTTCAAAGCATTTTCACAGATTTCCCTGTGGTGCATGAGGAGATGCTTTTGGAAAAGCTGTGACTGTCTTTGTTTTGTACTGCATTGCTCAATGCACCACGCAGATGTTAGTGCTCAAAGGAAGTAAAAACTAACAGGAAATACTGTTGTCACAAATTATTTAGAAGAATTTGTTTCGTATATTTGAATTTGATTGTCGCTAGTTTATTTTCTTGTCAAATTATTTGATGCCAGACATTACAGTAGGGGGTCTTGATATGGCTGTTGGTGGATGTTTTTGGTTTGCTTTATTAATTTTACTTGGGGTTTTCTTGGTGGGTCGGGTCCTTTTCCTTTGTTTGTTGAGTTTTTTTTTGGTTTTGTTTTTGTCATTTGTGACTTGATGATGATGATGTTGATGGTGAGATTTATATGCATTTTTGATCTGCAGAAGGAAATAGATTTTCTGTTTTCCATTCCCATTCTGCAGCATTGGCCTGTCTTAAAATGCCTTCATCTGGCAGGTGGATGTTCCTTTTTTAATCACAACTCTTTGGTTTAACGAATATATTTTTATATAATGTGCTGCTTCTTGTTCATTGCTTCTGGAACTAAAGTCAAGTGCACATTTATAAGGACCTGACTGCATTTGCTTTGTGGTTGGCATTGCTGTTAGAAAACTTCCCACACTGTGTGTGTCATTCACGTGGGAAATTTTACAAAATCTGATAGGGTTTGGGGGAATTAAGATGTGGTTTATGATATTTAAGTAAGCCTCTTCTGAACCTAATAATTAGGAAGTTTCATTTCCTTGCAATCTGCATGTATTTAAAAAAAAAAGGAAGGGAAGAACTTCCCTTTGTAGTCATGGCAGGAAACACTTTCTCCTTATAATAACTCAGATTCTAGACAGTTCCTTTGCTCTAGTATGCTGATTTTCCTCATCTAAAGCATATATTGTCATAGATGTGACTGAATGTCACTGGGCAAAGCAGAAATCTGTGTCTGTGACAAGGTGGGAGCTTCCTATGCCAGGCACAGTCTGTCAGATTCCTTAAAATCCCCCTTCAAAGCTACTGGAAGGAATTATGAGCATTTTCATTGACTGAAATGGGCACTAGATCAAAATCAGAGATTATTTCAGTGATGAGTTTTCCATCACACTTTATCTTGTTGGGCCCATGGAGTGCATTTGCCTGATTTCTCTTCCTCAGCAAGAAAATGTAAAGCAGCCTCATGGGGAAATTGAATCTTGGCAACTTAACTTCCCTTCACTATTCATCCACTATTCATCCAGTGGCAATCCTGTTTCATGACCCCTGGTACACAAAAAATAAATTATTATGTCATCTTTCACGCAGTGGTTGTGGACTCTGTGTGCCTGCCCATGCTGAGTATAAACATTGCTGGGTGCTTATTAAAAAATCTGAGGTTGTACCCAGATTTTACTGGCAAGAAAGCCCAGGGAGGACAAGGTGTATGTTTACCTCTCCTGTAGCTCCTGGTTTGATTTGTTCCATTGAGTTCCCAGCTGAGATTTTCTGCTTTTCTCACTTTTGAGAACTTCTTCCTCCCTCTTTGTAAACGAGTGCAGAATATTTGCAGTGCATTATCCAGTGTATTGTTTTCCTCGTTAAATTTAGTGGGATCTGTTTTGCTGTGCATTTTAAGAAGCAAGATCAAGCATTACGTGGGGAAAGAGACAATGTGCTCTACAGTTGTTGGGAAATAATTTTATCCTTATCTCTCAGCATGTTTGATGTCACCAAATAGACACACTGGGTCACAGTTAAATATTGATGTCCCTCACCAAATTTTTGGCCTCCACAGTTCATTTAGAAATGACACAAACTCTGTTTGCATATTCTTTAATTTCTCCTAAAAAGCAGAGGTCTGATCACATGGATGCAAAGGTGGCAATGTTAATTAACTGCAGATCCAGTACCTTTGTGTTCCTGATAGTTTTACATGGATCAGAAAATAGTGTTAATAAAGCTAACTCAGTGTGACAAGTGTAATTTCACGGCTTGAGGAGGCACTTGTGCAAGTGACAAACCAGAGCAGAATGCCAGAGCTTTCCTTATCAGGGTTTGAAATATATCCCTCATTTTGTGTGGAGAGCTCCTGGCACCGCCAGCTTATCGTAACAGGATTAACATACAAACACTATCACAGCCAGCAGGGTGTTTTCAGATGAATATTAACAGCAAATATTAGGATTCTGTCTGAGAATAACTAATTAAGCCCATCTGTCAAATATGATTTGAAGTTCTCGTGCCTTGCTTATTCCAGGCTTGCGACAGCGTTCCAGATTAATGGTGAGGCAATTAGAAAGTTCTCCCCAGTTCTCCTGGTTTCATTTCAGGCAGTAATAATGTCCTAACACTCTAAATCCTGACCCAGGAGATTATGGGATGGGTTTACTGCTTGTAGCATCTGTACAGCACTGCTGTTCTTCCCCGTGCAGCATCCACCTTCCAGCCCTCTCCTGCCAGGCAGGTGAGCAAACAAGCCAAGGGAAAAGGGTGTGGGAATTGAGCAGTGACCAGAAATGGGGCTGGGGACACCCTTCAAACACTGGCTGAGTCCTGGAGATGCAGCCTTGTGGCAAGAACATATTATAAGTTTCTCTGTGTGCAAGCCTGCAGAAAAATCTTCCCATGGGAAAGCATCTTTTACTGTCTTTTACTCTGTATAAGTTTCTGTAAACAAATCTCTGAGCTGTGTTTCAAGGACATTTGGATTTCTCTGCCTGTCTGCTGATAATGGGAGATGGAGGTTTCTTTCTTTCTACCTGTGAGGTGAAAAGTTGTTATCTCTGATTGTGTAAGCTATTCTGGCATTCCTTGGATGGAGCTCGAGACAGCAGCTTCGGATGCTCCTTGCTGGGCAGATAACAGCCCAAATCCTTTGTATTATGGAGCCATGTTAATAAATCATATTTAGCCTTCTGATATTATTGTCAAGAGTCCTTTGTCAATGCATGGACCACGGCAATACATCCTCATCTGTGCCATCCTTTACTCCTGTCCTTTGGAAGTTGGCTGGTTTCATTTTTAATTCCTCGTGCAGTGAGGGGAATGGGACAGGGAGGTGAGATTAAGGAGTCCTGCATTCCCTGAATATTTTCTTGGTTAGTGCTGTTTCTCACTGCACCTGAAGTGGGGCATCTCTGCTGGCTGAGAAGAGGAACAGCCAAAAGTTCAAGGTGTGGGTTCCTGCCTGTTCTTCCTCTGGTTGCTGTAGGGCTGGCAGTGGGATGGGGCTGGAAAACCCTTGGGGTGGCTGGAGATGAGGATTTATTGGGTTTTCCTCATCTGCAGAACACGACTGACAGCACTTCCCTCCACCCACAGCTGCTGTGGAGACATTGGGCAGGATGTTCTATGTGACACTTACAACATTCCACTCTTGTTTACATTTTTGGGTATAAATGTTTGTTATTCCCATTCCCTTACTGTTCTCTGTGCCTGTGGCAGGAGTGAAGCCACTGGTTCAGTCAAATACAAAATAATTATAGACAAAGCTTGGCCATCTCTGAGCAGAACATTAATGACCATTTCCTGCCTTATCACCAAAAGCATTTCAATTATATAATGGATAAGCTTTGCTCAGCAATTTCCTTTCCCTTTTTCTGGAAATGTAACAAGGACAGCATTTGTTTTGATGCTTTTCCTCCTCAGTTTTGTGGCACTGAAGGAGTTGCTGGTTTGTGCTGCCTGAAAGCAGATGCTGCTGTCAGAGAAACTGATTTTCAGTTTGAACTACAAGTGACTAAATCAGTTTGTGAGAGCATGGACACAGTGAGAGACAGTAACAGGATTTTCTAGCTATATTCTTCATTTATTCCTGCAGGTCTCATTTGTTCTTGGTACTGTATTTCAGTGCTTAATTTTGTTAACACTTTTATAATTGAGGAAATTTACTTGATATTAAATAATAGGAGACAGGGAAATGTATGGCAGCATTGCCTTTGATTTTCTGCACAATATTTTCTTCCTATTGCATTTATGCCATTGTCCTTAGTGCCCTGTTTCTCTCATTTTCACATGCAGTTATTAAACATTTTCATGCTGTAAATGCAGTGAGCTATTGCCTCACTCTTTTACTTGTTGCATGTGCCAGTACATTTGATGGACTCCCAAGAGTGCTGTAGTCCTAAAACACTTCTGAAGCCAACAAGAGCAACAAATTTAACATAAATAACAGCCTAATGGCCACAATAATTACACTCTCTCTTGCTGGTGTTCATCAAAATGCTTCATAAAAGCAGCTTAATGTTTTAGATCACCATTAATTTTTGCCTTGCTCCCATGTGCTCACATGACTTTGTCACCTAGAAATGTATTATTGCTTGGAAAGAGAAATTTCTGCTCTAAAATGAGAGAAAAGGACATGTGATGCAGTAAAAAAAAATCCCCTTGTATTTTGTCACATCTTGTGGCAATCAAATGAACTTCATTTTGTCGTGATGAAACAAAAGCAAGAAAGAGATTGCAGAAATCAGGATTTCAGAATGGAATCTACTCAAGAGTGATGTTGTCAGGGCTGGACAGGCCCAGTGGGTGCAGGGCTGGGCTGGAGGTTTGGGGATTTTGGTGGCAACCTAATGCATTATTTGTTTATGAGAACTCTAAGTGAAAAGGATTTCTCCTATTTTAATCCTGGTTTTACTATTGAGGGAAACAGGATGGAAGGGAGAAAGGTGACACTTTTATGTGGTTCCAAAACTGTTTCTTGAGAATAATTATTCAGCCCTAAAAATTGTCTCTTCACTCAGGATTGTTGGTGCTGATGTAGTACATTAGGATATCGATTGTTGGGCAGATAGAATATGTTCATTTAATTCTGAAACAGCAGAGTTTAACTCCATTTCTACTTCTGAGACATGTGGGTAATGATCAGCTGTAAGCATATTTACTCTGGCTACTTTCAGAGTTTTGTGCTGTGTACACTTTGGGTTTTTCTGTTTCCTTCCTGTGTGATTAGAAACCTCCAGGCTTCCAGGAGTTTTCTGTTGTGATAATGTGAAAGTCCTGAACATCTCAGAAGTCATGTTTACATTCCTCTGTTTGAAGGCAATTAGTCACAAACCTCTATTTCTCATTTTAAAGCTTAAACGTGCCCTCAGAGAGAGAACCCCTTGAGATGTTGAGGCAAAATAAATTTGTCTGAACCAAGCCTCAGTGCATTATTATTTTACATGCTGACCCACTTTTTCCCTTTTTTTTTAAAAAAAGAAAACTATTTTATTTAGCAACAAAATGCAGAATCTTTCTTGAAATCGTTCTACTCAGTGCTAATACACTAGAAAAAAATGTTTGTGGTTATCATCTGCAATCAAATCAAAAGGAAAGGGATGAAATAATAACCAATTATTAGATAAATAAAAGTTTGTGTTATTAGCCAGCTTTTTCACCTGTTGGTTTGAGGCTCGTTCATGTAAAGAAAGCACTTCAAAATGTCTCAGAGGGGGCTCCTGTCTGACATTCACCTGGAGGAGATGGCACAGGGCATTTCAGCTCACAGTGCAAAGATGATTCCCTTTGATCTCAGCTGAGTCTTGGCTTCTCCTTAGACAGCAAGGCTATTCCTGCTCCTCTGGTTTCCAGCAAGGTCAGAGCTAGCACTGTCTTCTGAAGCTGTTGAAAGGAATGAATTCCCTGAGTCAGGGATTATCCCTCTGAAATACCAACGTGTGGCTCCCGTGGTGCCCCAAAGCCTGCAGGGTCCCTGGGGCTGGAGTTCTGGGAGCAGAGCTGGGGTCCCTGGCAGGGCTGTGCTGCCTCAGCACACACCCAGGGAGAGCTGGAGCTCCCAGCTGCTCATTCTGTGGGGATAATGATGTGATCCATCCGCAAACACAATGAACTGATAAAGATGTTCCTCTCAGAGGGGTTTGCAGCAGGTCTCTCTGGTCCTGGTCGTTCTTAGGTCTGGCTCTGTTTTTGTGACAGTGTGCTCCAGGTGGGAGATAAGTCCAGGGAATAATGACAGACACTGGGGACTGCAGACTGGTGTCCTCAGGGCCAGTGGTGTCCTCAGGGCCAGTGGCCACTCCCTGGCTGTCCATCGCCTCCAGCACAGCTCTGGAGTTGTCCTCTGCATATCCAGAAACCCTGGGAAGGGAATTCTGTATTCTCTGCAGTGTCACAGCTGAAGACAACCTGGAAAAGTGTTCCTAAATTTGAGCTGGAGCAGTTCCACGTTCCCATATGGCAGCATCAGGGTAACCCACCCCAGCTCAGCCAGCTGTGGCCTCAGGGCACAGCTTGGAACAGAAGGAATTCTGGCTGCTTGTGAGGAGGATGGATTGCATTTCCTGGCCTGGTTCATCTGGAAGCATGCTATCCCCTTTGTGGTTTTGGATTAAATCTTACTGGGTTTTACTTTACGTATAAAAATAGCCATGGAAAGCAGGGATCTGTGGGTACTTCATGCATGGGGTTCCCAAATGATTCAAAAATGGATCACAGAACAGGTACTCAATATTCCCTTGTGCATGAACTCAGCTGGGAACACAAGAAAAGGTGGCTGGCCTCAGCAGCAGTTGCTGTGCTTGGCTCAGAGCTGTGGATGAACCTGAGAAGTCCTGGGAGGAGTTCTGCTGGTCCCTGTGCTCCCATAACGACAGACCATCTTCTAATGCTCACATGGGAGCAGCCAGAGTTTCATTTTTGGCATTTCAAGAGGTTCTGGAGACACAAAGCTGTCTGTGATGTGCTGGTAACCAGGCTTGTTCTGCTGGATTTATCCACTGTGGGTAAAATGAGGTTGTGTGGCACAATGTTCAGCTGAAAGGAGTTCTCAGGGGTCCTCTGGAGGGACTGCAGCTCTGCAATTAACTGATCTGCAAACAATAAATAATGTGCAGCTCTGCAATTAACTGATCTGCAAACAATAAATAATGTGCAGCTCTGCAATTAACTGATCTGCAAACAATAAATAATGCTAGGGGCTCAATCCCCTTTCATTGGGCGTTCCTGGCATGAAGAACTGGGAATCAGATAATTTGAGGGAAACAATCTAAGGTGAAGTGGTTTGCTGGCAGAAGTCAGTTACAGAATAGGCAGGGAATTCATGGATATGCTGGGAGTTTTGTCCTCTCTTCCTGGGTGATGTGCAGGTGTTCTGGGGGTGTTTCTGTCACCTCTCTTTTAGAGCAGAGGCCCTTCTTTCTGTCTGGTGTTGAAGTAGCTAAAGGATATTTCCAATACTCTGCATAACCTCATTCATATTTAATGTCTGTATTTTTACCCTGGTATTACCCAGTGTAATAAATACAATTTTAAACTTGAGAAAGAATTATTTCCCTGAAGAACCTTCAGGATTCATCATTGTTACGCTTGCTCTGTGTTTGTGGTACTTAGCACTGTAGTTCTTAAACCTTTGGTAGCCCAGAGGCTCAAAATAACAATTCCAGTGGGACAAAACCAGTTTGCTTTCTATTACAAAAGAGACAGCAAGTGAGTAATCTCCTGTCTATTAAAAACCTAATATTAAATGCAAAAGTGTGTCTTGTGAAAATATCTCTAATGGTGCTGTTGATTTTTTTTTCCTCCTTGGAGGAAATCTTGTAAGAAGTAATACTAATTACTGAGAGAGTTGGAAGGTTGAGTGGATGACTTAAAATATGAGCTGAGGCTAAAAATACTCCTGTTGCTCTTGAGACATAGGAATTCCCATGTTTTGGATGAAAAAAATCAATCAAAGTGTGGGCCAGAAGGTTAAGGGAATTAGGTAACACAGTCTGGCATCCTTCTAAATCACAAAACCAATCCCAAATAAATTCCAACTGCTAGTACAAGGCTGAGTTCACTGGGCATTTGCATTATTTTATGCAAACTTCAACTCTTACATGCAGATGCAGATACATCAGTGACACAGTTCTCTGGAATTGCTAGCGTGTCTTAGATCTCTTTATGAAGTTCCTATGCCAGTGAAAGAATTGGGGTGTTGTGTGAACACATTATGAGTTTCCCTGCATGCAGGCCTGCAGAAAAATTCTTCCCATGGGAAAGCATCTTTTACTCTGTATGAGATCTTATAAACAAATCTCTGAGCTGTGTTTCAAGGACAGAGGTTTCTCTGCCTGTCTCCTGATAATAGGAGATGGGGTTTTTCTTCCTTTCAGCCTATGAAGTGAAAAGTTATCTCTGATTTTTCAGCTATTCTGGCATTCCTTGGGCAGAGCTGGGAGCAGCAGCTTCTGTGCTCCAGACTGGGCAGATAATATCCCAATTCTTTGAATTATAAAATCATGTTAATAAATCATATTTAGCCTTCTGACATTATTGCCAAGAGTCCTTTGTCACCACACGGACCACGGCAATATTGGGGTGTTCAGGACAGCTTGTCCTTGTGGGTGTCACCGAGTGTGACACAGCCACCTAGGTGTGTCAGAGCTGGGCCAGGCCAGCAGCCTGAGCTGTGGCATTGCCTGCAGAGCTCTGTGTGTGTGTGTTCCCTGGATATCCAGGAGTCTGGAATGTGACTCATGCCTCCCCCACGGGAACCTGCAGTGCCTGTGACAGTATAGGGTTAAAATGTCTCTAAAATGATGGGTGCAGTGTTTGGAAAAAGGGTGGTCAGGCCTGAGAAAATGTCCCTGTACCAGATCATGGGATAAGGCCTGGGACACACGTACTGGGTCATAGAAGTGATAAGACTGTTAGGTGTGATGATTATCTGATAATTGAACACAATTATTATGTATACATATGCATCATGGAAAATGATGTCTCGGTGGGCTCACACTTGGGGAATCAATAGATACAATAGAACAATGTAAGTTTAATCATTAACATACAGTTATATAACAGAAAGGTATAAAATATGTCCATTTCAAACCCCTGTGGGAGTTCTGTGCTCTGTGTACCCTGGGCTCCCAGGAGAGCTCTCTCTCAATAAAAGCACCCACAGAGAATCAAGCCGTGCTGGATTTTGTGTTTCCTACCCCATGCTAACACCTGCACCTCTCCCAGCACACTCCAGCCTGGCAGATGTTCTGCAGCTGAGGCGTGTCTGGAGTAGAATTGTGTGGTGTTACCCAGAGCTGGTGCAACGTGCAGCACACTTTGCATCTGCATCGTGTTAGAGGCTGGATCTCAGCCTGAAATCCATGCTGGCTGTGTAAATGATGAATGGTGCTCTGCCCACCATAGTTTGGCACTGGATCTGAGCACAGGAGTGCACAGAGTGAAAGGTTACATAAGGAGTTAGACAGAAGGACATTTTAGAGTGTGGAGGAGTGGGGAATTCAGGCTGTGCCCTCTATTGTGGTTATTCTCAGTTCTTCTGAAGAGAGAACAGAGATAACTCAGTCTGGGAAACTTAGAGAAAAGAATTCAAACAATTATTATCTTATCCCTTGCACCTGGTCTTGTACAAGGAGTTGTTCCTTGTTTTAACCAAGGAGTCTCCTAAAGGCCAATTAGGTGCACTAACTTCTCTGTAAGAGTGTGATACTCTGTTAATAAATAAGCCTTTATGCCTTCTGGATCATGGAGTCCCAGTCACCTCTCTTGCTGTCCCTAAACTCAGCTACAACAATCTATGGGAAATAACTGAGCCAGGAAGGGACGAGTGGCTTGCTGCATGGCTCTTGGGAAAAGCACAGGAGATATTACTGTTATATAGCAGTTATAGCACTGGTATCACTGTTATTACATCCTGTTATTACAGCAGGCTCCCCTTGGTTACCCAGGGGCACTCAGAGTTCTTTGTGTCAGTGTAAATATGGGTTTGTGTGAGGTGATTGGAAATGTGAGTACTGGCTAGCTCTGCTGTTGTGCCTGTGAGGAGAGTGGCCCAGGCTGGGGGTTAGGTTGGACATCAGGAGAAAATTCTTCACTGGAAGAGTGGCTGGGCAGTGGTGGTCTGCCAGGGAGGTGGGGCAGTCATCTGCCATGGTTTGGCTGGTAAGGTGGTGTTAGCTCCTGGGCTGGCCTGGATGATCTCAAAGGTCCTTCCTGACCTGGTTCACTCTGCCATTCTCTCGTTCTGTGACGTGAAGTGCCAGCCCCTGGCAGGGTGACCCTGGCCCGGGGTGCACCCAGGGCTGTCTCTGTTGGCAGGAGGATCCAAACCAGGTCCTGGCTGTGCCTGGGTTCACTGCCAGGGTGGCACTGAGGGATGGCCTGCACTTATGCAAATGTGCTGATGTTATTCTTACTTCTAGGGGTTACCTGAAGCTAATATTCAAATGTGCAATTAAGCTGAATGGATGGCTACTATCTCCAGTGATTCTTGAGATAAATTTTCCCTGGCATGCTGCAGGAATGCCTGCCTGCCTTTTTCTCAGCTTTAGCTGAAATACTTGAAAATACCATCAGTGTTGAGAAGATACTGTCTTTTCTAGAAGCCTTACCTGTGACCCAGAGCCACACACTCCTCCAGCAAGCCCTTGGTCACAGGTTGAGCAGAATCCTTGAAATCAGGACTGGAACAGGGCCTTTCACTGTGAGCTCGTCAGGTGCTGAGTGGAACTTCTTAATTTTCCATTTATTAGACTCCTCCATTTAATCTCATGCTAGAGAGAAAATAATTAGCCTGAATAATTTTCAATCCAATTAATCTATTCCTGAGTGGCAAATATTGTACCTGGAAGCAGATCGAATATGAAGTGTTTCCTCTGAGATGCATTTTCCTGTTAATTGTTGAAGCAATTAATTTTCTTAGAGACACTTGCAGGTCTTTGTGTGAAGTAGTGAAGGCAAGGAAAACAACAGGCATGGAAGAGAACAAGAGATGACTATAAAAAATGAATAAATGGAATGTATGTGGAGTACATTATCGGTGTTGTCCGTACTTGCCAGCACCCGTAGCAGAGGAGCTTTCAAAAGTTGCAGAAATCAGGAGATGCTGGAGTGGATCTTGGATGCATATTCATGAGGAGCAGTCTCACATGAGCACATGGGACTTGTTCCACAGGACCATGGGCACAGGGACGAGCTCTGACCAGCCTGGCTGTGACACGTGTTTCAGAATAACCTCTCCCCTCCTGAGAGCCACAGTTTGGGAAAATCTGGGCAGGTTTTCGTAGGGAAAACAAAGTTCTGTTTTGCATTTTGGATGCCAAACCCAAAATTCTTATCCAAATTGTGTCCCTTGCCAGTCTTTGAGTCCTTGGAAGCATAAGGAACTTCATAACGTTCTTCTATTTTTGAATGTTGATTTCCAATTCTAAACGTCTTTTAATATAAACAGACAAGGCTGTTCTCCTAAATTCTACTGCACATGGCAAAATGGCTACAATTTAACTTGGTTCTCCCAAAAGCTAGATACACCTCTGACATGGAAATTTATAGCTTCATTTTATGCCTTCATTTTTTTTGCCAAGTTGTCAACTACTGAACAGAGGATGGCGCAACAAATAATTTTGAATTGTCTTAATTATTTTTGTAGCTTTCAAATCCACGTGTTATAGTCCCATGATCTCACCAGTATCTCTGTTTTATGTTAGAAATGCATTTACACATTCAGTGCATACCTATTGTCTATATTGCAATTCTTTTTAGGTTCTGATAGATTGAATCAGGTTTGATTTTGTGCACATTCAATACCAAGAGCGCTGAGGAAGAGAGGGGGGTTGTGGGTTTATTCTGCATTTGTTTTCTATATTTGAGTAGGATAAACCTCTGACTTAGTCCTTAAGAGTCTCAAAGAGAATTACAATGTCTTGATGAAAAATTACTATTTGTTCAAAAATCAAGACTTTGTTCTCATAAAGGACATGAAAATAAATCTTGTTTGCAGTGGCTCTCAGCAGCAAAGGATCAGGAGTTTAGCTGTCTCCAGAGTTTTGGGATAAGTGACAGTTTTAGAAATGCAGCCTTACGATCAAATCTCTGAGATGGTGGGAATCAGCAGTTGTTTTGTAAAAGCTGTATTTTTGCTCTTTACTTTAGGTTTGTGGTTTTGGCACTCTCATCATTCTTATGTAATTCTCCAGGAAAATACCTCTTGTTCAGTGGTTTAAGGGATTAATCTTGTTTATGAAAAGAAATGCTTCTTCTGCTTCTTGGATAAACCACAAATAAAGGTTTTACTCTCTAGTTGTAATCAGGACTTGTAAACACACCCAAAAGTCCTAATGAACTGCTAGTGATCATCCAGGTGCTTCCACCAGAAACCCAGGGACTGCAGAGTTTAATTGTATGGAAATGCACAATTACCAGGCAGGTGAGAACAGCTCTCAGGTAGGAGAATTTCTGTCGTGTGTCTGTGGACCTGCTGGGGTGGAGATGATGCTCTCATCCCCCTTGCACTTCAGAGACTGAATATTTAATTTTCCATCACAAAAAAAAAAAAAAAAAAAAAAAAAAAAAAAGATGCAACAAATGGAACTTTTTAACGTGGAAGAGTTGTGCCAGGGGCGGAGCAGAGAAAGCAAATATTTAGATGCAGGCTACGAGGAAAAGCAGGGTGTATATTTAGGAAGGTCCTTACAATGCAAACAGAGGAAGGAGTAAGTTACAGCACTTCATTTGTACCCCCAGCCTTGTTTTAACGTTGTAATGCAGGGTAACCAGGGCTGTTCTAAACTGGCACATCCCCAGAACAAGAAATAGCAGCGCTGTTGTTCAAACATCTGGCTGTGGGGCAGCATCCCTAAATACCATTTTTCATGGCAAGCTTGAAGCCCCTCAGGTGCTGCAGTTTTTCAGAGCATAAATCTGTATTTAGACCCATCAGAAAAGGAGCGTTTTCGGTCTGTGCCTGTGCAGAAGTCTCCTGTTCTAAAATTAGAAAGTCAATTTGTCTGTTAAGCCGGGGGAAGAAGCAGCTCTGCATGCCCTCTGAAATTAGCAGTGGAACAAGCTGAATTGAGCTCATCTGTGGCTTTGCACTGGGGGCAGTGGCTGCACCCAAGACAGACAAAATTTCCCCAGGCTGTCACAGCTATTTGACAAGGAAAAGGAGGAGGGGGAGCAGGGGGTTGCTTTAGCCTGATCTCTAAATGAAATAACCAGCTGAACTTTTAAAATCATCCAGAAGATTAAAGGACACTTCAAACAGTCTGGTGTGTCAATTTATTCTGCTGAGTGTCTCTTCCTTAATTGTCACAAAACGAAGGCATTAAAGTTAACAGAGTCATGTGCTGTGCTGAAAGGTGCTGCTGCTTTGGAGAAAGGTGTTGCTGGAGAAGAGAAAAGCAGAGGGAGGTCTTTCATGTACAGACCCAGGAGAAAAAAGGAAATAAGGCAACAATTTGGATGCATTTGATTTTCTGCAGATAATACCTGGGAAGGATTTAGCATCACTGTAGGTGTGACAGTGAAGTGAGTGTCCTTGCAGAGGCTGCTCTGGCAGGTGTTGAGCAGATGGGAAGGCACTGACCATCTTCAACCCCCACACTCTTCTTCAAAACCTCAGCCCAGAGAGGCTCAAGGGTTTGGAAAACCCCAGAAGCTTTCAAGGGAAAAATGGGATGTAGCTGCAAAGAGGTGCACACGGCTTTTGCTGCTTCCCCCCAACAAAGGCCTGGGTAGAAACGTGAAAGAAATCCATGCAGCAGCATATCAGGCCTTAAGAATGATTTCCATGACTAATAATTCCAATTAAGTTACGTACATGTATGTGATATTAGGTGATTGCAATTTCAATATATTGGAGATTAAATTCACCTAATATTTGTGCCGAGCGAGCCACATCTCAGAGAATGTGCATAAAGATGTCAAGTCCATTTCTCAGGTTTCTTTCTCCTGCAATATGAGACTTTTTTTTCTCCATTAGCTCTTAATTTACATATTGTTTCTGCGCTCCGTGGATATTGCTTTCTTTTTTGTTTATACCTCAACAATATTCATGCTTTCTATTTTTAACATTATAATATTCCTCCTATTTCACAGAGGTGTCAGCAGGCAAGTGGATATATTCAAGTGCTGTAGTGTGTTGTGCAGATCTCTTGCTAATAATGGGTGTAGGATGTTTTATTTCAAAGGAGAGAACTTTTGCTTATTTCTGTCATAAATACAGCCAGCAGTGCTACACATGTGCTAATTCCAGAATACATTTGTCATTTTTAATGAAAGAAATAAAGCAAGTAACTACAGCTAGGTCAATTTTTCATTAATTTCATTGGGTTTTTTTTCCCTTTGGAGAAAAAAGGGGATTTTAGCCAGGTTTTGTGAGCAAATGAGTCTCATGCTGCCTGTGCATGTGTGCCTTAGATTTGACAGCAGCAAAGCTGACTCAGAGATGGTTACTTCTTACCTCTGTCACGAAAATACACAGAGTAGAGGAAAAACATAATAGGGAGTCTCCAGGCAGCTGAATTCCTATCAATAGGCAATTATGGAAAAATCTTAAATAAGAGCTTGTGGTTTCTTGGACACCACGGCCAATCAAGCATGAGACAGTGTTCTGGAGGAAAGTGGCTTTTTCTTGCTCCATCCTCATGGAGCCTCTTCTTTTCCATGCTGAAGTGACTGCCAGAAACCTTGGCTCTGTAGTGCAGCCCTGGCCTTGGTGCTTAATTACCCACATGTGGAGCTGGGAGCGAGACAGAAACTCACCAGCCAGCTGTGACAATATGAAGAACAAGTTCATTTGAAACACACTACTTTTATAATACTGATAGTTGCCATTAGCTGATTGGTCTTATGACAATTTATCTGACTCCATTGGTGGCTTCAGCTAACGCAGTTCCAAGGACACTGTCTCTAAACTTAACTATTGTTTGCCTTTCTTCTTCACAGACTCGCTTATTATCTCTAAACTTTCTCTCTGGCTGTGAGAGTACAGCCACACTGGGGAAAGCTGGAAGCCGTGTTCTGGAAGGCAGGTGCAGGAGTTCCCTTCCTCTGGGGTGCAGGGAGGGCATTTCCAGTGCTGTCCTCCCTGGCCACTGCCAGCCCGGGGGTGCTGGGGGGGGCTGTGGTCAGTGCTGCCAGTCCCAGGGGCTGGACCTGCCTGTGCTGAACCAGGAGCTGCCCCCTGAGCTGAGGAGATGTGCTAATCTGAGCGACTGCTCTGTGCAGCTGCCCTTGGTGTCCTCTCCCCTCTTTGCCATGAGCTGATCTGGCAGTGGGTGGCTCCTTGCAGCACCCTGGGCATGGGAGCTGGCTCCCAGCTGGATGGTGCTGGGCAATGACACGGCCCAGTTCCTCCTGCAGGCACTGGGCTGAGCCTTGCAGGGAGCCCTGGCTGCAGGGGCTCAGCCAGAGGAGCTGGGCAGGGTTAGGACAAGCCCAAGTGGCAGCCTGTCTCTGGGGTGAGGGACATCCTTGCTCACCCCTCCATCCATCAGGGCAGCCCTGCTCTTCCACCCGTATCGTCGTGGTCCATGCATTGAAGAAAGGACTCTTGACGACAATTTCTGAAGGCTAATATGATTTATTAAAATGACTCCATAATTCTAGTATTTTTCTATATCTGCTCAGCAGAGAGCATTCTCCATGCTCCTGCTGCTGCTGCTTCGTCCAGGGAATGTGTCCAAAAAGTTTACAATATCAGAAAGATAAAGTAATTTCAGCTCCTTCTCCTCATAGGTAGGAGGAGGCCAACCAATTCCATGTCCTTGAAGAACAGACACAGATATTTTGTTTACAGAAAGCTTATACAGAGTAAAAGACAGCAAAAGGATGTTCTCCCATGGGAAAATGATCAGAAGGCTTACACACAGAGAAACTTATAATATGTTCATAGCAACACACCCGTTCCCAGGAGGATGGGCAGTGCAGCTGCCCCAGGCCTGGGGGGTTAAACGCAGCTTGGGCTGGGCTGGGCTCTGCCTCACAGCAGCAGAAGGGGCTTGGTGAGGCAGCAGGAGCCCCGAGGGTGCATTCTGTGTGAGCCCTGCAGCTGAGCTGGGATGAGGCGAGCAGCGCTCACCTTGGGCAGCACACAAACACCAGCCCTGCTGCCCCTGCCTGACTCCCAAACCCCAAACACCCCGAGAGGCAGGTGTCTTAGCAGGGAAAATGGAAGTCAGAATCTTCAAGGGTAAAAAGTTCTGTGTAACCTTTCATATTATTGCTCAGAAGAATTATTCTTTCCAAGTTGATAAACCACGTGCATTCACCTCATATGGCTATTTCCCTCCCCAAACAAATTGCTTTTATTGTCAAAACTACAAATTTGGGCATTGTGATCGATACCATCGTTTTATGAGCTGTCAGGAAAGGGACTTGAAGATGCAGCTTTGCTTGATTGTGTAGGAATAAAGATTGATCAGCCCTGTTGCTGCTCCTGTATAGATCCTGGGCTGATTCACATCCAGTGTACAAAGCAAAGCACTATCCCCTCATCCCTCTTCAAAATCACATAGTCAATAGCTTTCCCTCTCTGCTTCTCTGCAAGCTCTTGGAAGTACAACCCCAATTAATATCTTACGAAGGGCATAGAGGAGGAACATGTTTTGGTGTTGGGGGGGTCTCTCCCTCATAGGAAAATGTGATTTTAACTCCAAACTTTTCTTGTTCCATTTCGCAGAAGGTACTGAGGCAAGACTGTTCGCTTTCACTCTTCCATGTTTTCTGTTATTGTTTTTTGAATGGAGGGAAGAGAGGAGTGCCAGATGAGAGCAATGGGCTGCTGGCCTCAGCAGCTGCTGGGTCTGGAGGGGCACCGAGGGTCTGCACTGTCACACTCTGCTCCACAGGGAAATGGAGTCTGCTGCTCTCAGAGTTTGCTGAATGTAATTATTTCCCGTGGGCTAAAAGGGGGTGTTGGCTGAGGTGTTTTCATTGTCTGTATTCATTTACCATAAATGAATGGTAAATGTTGCTGTATTCACAGCACAGGTGAATTAACAGGCTTGTGCATGGTGCAGGCTGTGCAGTGCCCACCAGCTGCACCTTCCTTAGACCCCAGGTAAGTCAGGAATTGCATTCCCCAGCTGCAGTTTGTGCAGGAATCCCATTCCCCAGCTGCAGTTTATCAGAATCCCATTCCCCAGCTGCAGTTTATCAGGAATCCATTCCCCAGCTGCAGGTTTATCAGGAATCCCATTCCCCAGCTGCAGTTTGTGCAGGAATCCCATTCCCCAACTGCAGTTTATCAGGATCCCATTCCCCAGCTGCAGTTTGTGCAGGAATCCATTCCCCAGCTGCAGGTTTGCAGGCAGCTGTGAGGCTTTCCCTGTTCCAGGTGTGCCCTCAGGTGAGTGGGGGCTGTGCCTGCTGCGGGGGGAGCAGCTCCCTTCCCTTCCTGCCTCTGCCAGGTGTGGCAGGGAGCTGCTTTGGGCACCAGCACTGCCAGCTCTGGGGCAGGGTGCCCAGGAGGGCTCAGTGACCCTGCCAGCTGAGGGGCAGGGCACAGGAGCCCTGTGGGTCCGTGGCTCTGCTCCTTTGGTGTGACCCACCCCTGGTTTGGGTTTTCTCACACAGGGTGGGACACCGTCGTGTCCCGACACTGAGGGAGGGTGTGAAGCATTACGTGCTTGGTGGTTATAAAAGCTTTTGAGAATTTTGGGTGGAAGGCTTGTAAAAACAAATGTAGAGGTGGAGTGGGCATCACTCTGTGGCAAGTCCTGCACTTCCTTAAGTGCTGGGTTCCACTGGATCTTCTCCTGAGGTGTGTAACTTTGCTTTTATACCCTTAACAGGAGGCCCTGTATGGAGCTCTCCCTGTTCAAGGTTCACTGCCTATAATCCCACTGAATTGGAGTAGAAAGCCCATGGAAATTTCACTGCATTTGCACTCAAGTGACATATGGCCACGGTGTTAATTTAAAAAAAAAAAAAAAGTGATGGTCCTGTAGTCTCCATGGAGACTGAGCATGCTGGAAGAGGTGGGAGTATAAAATATTTTCAATTTTATGTTGAAAGGCAGAGATCAAAAGTTGTTCTGGTTAAAATGCTGGTGGGTGTCAACATGCCCAGTCAAATGATAAGGAATTTTGCACAAATGCTTTGCAAAATGTTTTGAAAATGAGATTTAAAAGCAGGTTTCCTGTAGTATTTTTAGTGGGTTTCTGGAATAAATCTGGATGTGTACTGTCTGTGCCTTTGTCAAATTCCTACCAGAGTGCATGAGCCAGGAAGTAAAATACCCATCCTGGCAACAAGGAACCCTTGTTTTACAAGTTAGCATTCACATTCTTTTAGAGGATCATAAAAAGTAAATGAAAGAAGACCCAGCAGAAATGGAGACATTCCACGTGATTAAGATGTCTGGCTGTCAAAGAAGCCAAAAAAAAAAAAAANNNAAAAAAAAAAAAAAAAAAAAAAAAAAAAAAAAGAGCTTTCCCCAGCTTGCTTTGGGGAGGAAAGAGCAAGAAAACGACACAGGAAGTGTTCAGCAAAAAGAATAAGCTGTGTTTGTTGGGAGCTGGTAAATTTGGTTCAGTGCTGCTCTTCATCCCTTGGAGAACAGGAAAGCATTGCTGAGAGAGTGTTACTGGGGGGAAAATCACCTTACTGCCTAAATGCAAAGTGGGCAGCAGGGAAGGATGCATTTTGCAACTTTTCCTTCCCAGGTGGAAAAGCACAGAAATAGCATTGCTGACATCCAAACCCCAGGGTTTGGGAGCTGGGGGTGAAAAATCGCTGATTTGATGATTTGCATCTTAAATAATGGTGTTCAGGGTGGGACTGACAGGTGAAGGGACAGACAGTTTGCCTCTGTAAGGTGATTTCCATGGGGAGGACAGTTAAAAAAAGCAGAACTGGCAATTCTGGCTGTTTGCACAGAACAGCAAATCTGGCTGTTCTTGGTGCTTTTCCTGAGGAAAGTTTATTGACTCCTCAGTGGCTGAGAGTGGACAAAAACTTGTTTATTTTAATTTTTGACGTGTATGGATCCGTTGCTAAAAGGCAAGAATGTGTGTAGATTTAGCAGGATAAGGGAGGGGGGAAGAGGAGCAGAATTGAGAGGGGAAGGTGGGTGAGGGTTTGTGCAGCCCATTCCTCCTGCTGTTGGTGCCCCTTGCTCCTCATTTTCTGAGCTGGCACAGGGACAGGGGCAGCTGGAGATAAAGGCTGAAGCTCCCCTGGCTTGTGCTTTTTGGGGCTGAATGTGGATTTGCTTGAACAAGGATTTATGAGCTTGAATCTTATTATTTTGGGATGGAGTTTTGCCAGTGCTAGAACCCTAACAATATTTCTTTATTAAAATGCTTTCTGAGCATTATTAAAAGAATAGTTAAAAGAAAAAGGCCCTGCCCTCTTTCTCCCTTTAGATCAGAGCTGAACAAGTACATAATTTGGGGAAGACAAAAGGGAAAAAACCACACATGAAATGCAAAAATATATTCAGTTCTGTACCACTGTCTGCCTTGGAATTGGTTTCCTGTGTCAGTAAACAACTGAACAGATGGAAAAGGTCTGAAACAAAGGGAAAACATTTCCTAGCAAAAATGCTTGGTGCTTGTTACCTGGAGAGAGTGCTGGAGGGAAGGCAATCTCAGTTGAAGCAAATAGGTGAGAGGCTGGCTTGCAACATAAGGAAATCTGAGTTTTAACAATTCATGGCTTTGAGTTTCGTTTTAGGAAATGTGGTAATCTTGAAAGGAGAGGGCATTTTATGCTGTAGGTGCTGGCACCACCAGAAATACCAATGCTTTTGGTAGCTCTGAAACTCAACCAGTGCCTTGCTCTGCCCTGCCAGGTTCTTCTGGTCCCTGGAGTCAAACCAACAAGTGATTCCCTGAGTTTCTCCATCTGCAGGAATAATTTAGTAACAAGCATTTTTGTCTGTCACGGATGCCATTCTGTATTTTTTTGACCCTGTAATAGACTGACATCAAATTATGGCTTAAATTTAGGCACCAGGTTTTGCAAAAGCAGCACTTTGGACAGTAATTCTTTATTTCTCAGAGGCTGGAAAACTGCACCTATTATTTAATAGCTTTGATTTGTTAGCATATTTATGTTGAATCTGTTTATTCTTCCCTAACTCCCTCTAATAGGAATTAGACATGTACTTAATTTAATAATAGCACCTGGGTCAAATGAATTATTTCATGCCACCTCTCAGTTAATAGGAACGAAGATATTTTATTCTGAAGACTATTGTGTATGCAGAAATTTTCCATTTCAAAAAGAATAATTAGCAGTACTGTTAAGTGAGCTTGGGTTTGTCTTTGGTCAGCTTTCCATTCCAGAAAGACTGAATTAAAATGTTTTCTTTGCTGTTCAGTCCTGGCATGGCACATGTCATGTCCTTGGATCAGTGCTAGTGCAGTCACTTGGATTTTTGTGCTCAGCCTAACTTGGAAATGGAAAATGTGTTTCCCCAGCTCCTGGGGTGGCTTTCATCACACAGCCAATTTCTACTAACTCAATTTAAATGTGAAGTGTTGGTGCACGTGGGGCACATTTCAATGGAATGTGCTCTTACAGCTGAAAATCTCTGCTAGTTCAGTTCTTTTTTAAAAATTCTGATTTCAGAATAGGAAGATGTTGTCCCTCTCCCCCCCAAAACTCAACTAGGCCCCTTTTGTCTGTGTAGTTCACACACAAAGCTCTTAAAAAATACTTCACTCTGTTCACTTGTAACATTTATTCGTTTGCCAAGGCTCTGAGCGGGTGTTTAATTTTATTTAAAGGACAGTGTGAATAGCCTCTGGGGCTTAATTTAGAATTTATACAATTTCCCAGTTCCCTTAGATAAATTCTAGTGAAGGAAACATCCTTCATATGTAAAGAAAGTTGTGATTTCCACCCCATTTAAAGTCATGTTTTATTTAGACCATTCTATTTCCTCTTCTCTTGGGGCAGTATCTGAATTCCTTGCCAGGTCATTAACTATATTAGATGCATTAGATGAAAAGATTTGAACATCTTTTTGGTCAGAGAAAAACAGCATTTAATGAATTAATGCTGTGTACATATTCTCAGTGGGGGCTTTGTGCTCTTTTCCTGCCTGTCCAAAATTGCAGGAGCTTTTTGTCTTTAATGGAACTGAGCTGCTGGAGTGGGCACATCCCTCTGTGTGCTGAGGCTCTCCAGGGCTCTGATGGTTAAATCCTTCACATTTTCCTCCTCACAGTCTGGGTTGGAGAGCTCAGCACCAAATGAGCTGCAGTGAAATGTCATTTTGTGAGAGGACAGGAAAGCAGCTTGTGCTGGGAGTGCTGCTCCCACCCATCCTCCCAGCCCTCTCCTGCAGGCCACCAGGGTGGGAAATGCATTTGTAGGGAGTTTCTAGGGCTTGGCAGAAGGTTTACACAATATGCATTTGTGTGTAAACTTTGAGATAAGAAATGCTGGCTTAGAAATGAAATGGAACAGGACAGACATTGTTGAGAGAGAAATGGAGCTACAAAAAAGTTTCAAAGGATGGCCTTGCAGATAAAGCCAGATACTTTGGAGAAATAGAACTGTGAGAGATGCATTGTAAGAGCACCCACGAGGGGCAATTTTAGATGATTGGCTTTAAGGCATCTACAGCATGGTGTGGCAAAAGCTGATAGTCCAAGAAATGCTTATAATTTATTGTAATTAGGAAATAGTTGGCTTCTGATTGTGATGGTGAGAATTATAACATCTGTATTGTCTCACCCTTCACATGAGACGGAAAATGGAATAAAAGGCTTTTAGAACACCTCTCAGCTGCCCCATCTTAAGTCAGAAAAGGGCTAAAAATCCAACACAGCAGCAGCTCCGTGCCCAGGCAGGGCAGGGCTCCATGGCAGGAGCCAGAAGGGTACAGCCAGGGCTCTGCAGCTCAGGGGTGGGGACACATCACCCAGCTGTCCTGGGCTCCCTGGGGACACAGGGAGAGGGGCAGCAGTGCAGTTGTCACTGCTTGGAACAGAGTAGGAGCTCACAGGAGTTGAGATGCTGCTCTTTTGTTCCTTGTCCCCCTGTTGTTTTGGTATTTTATGAGTTTCTTAGGTGTAAGCTGGTTAAGGTTTTTCTTTTCAGGAGAAAGCTCCTGAAAACTTTCTCGACACAGAATTCTATAAACATATCTCTGAGCTGTGTTTTCAAGGACACAAGTAGTGTTTTTCTACCCTAGCTCCCAATATAAGAGATGTGAGTTTTCTCTCTCAGCCAGTGACGTGGAGAACTGTTATCACTGAACTGTAAACATTCTAACATTCTTATACTAAACATGAAGAAGTAAACATCTAAACTCTGTACCTGGACACACAATAACCCAAACCTTCCAAACAATAAAGTCATCTTAATAAATAACATTAAACCTTCTAACATTAAAGTCAAAAAAAACCCTGTTTCACCATCAGACCAGAGCAATATCCCCCCAGCAGTGCTCAGGGCGTGCAGGAATCCACCCTGGGGGCTGTGAGATGCTCCAGTGGCAGCAGGGACACACAGACCAAACAGCCAGCAGTGCATGGTGACATGCAAAGTGACAGCAGTGAGCTCTTCCTTGGGAATGGGCGCTGGTCCATGGCTCACACCTGAAGGGAAATTGGAGACTTGCTGTGGCTGGTTTCTTATATTCCTATTGATTTCACAGTTTTCCTTACAATTAACAGATAAGGTGCTTTTCTACCTCCACTCAGCATGTTATTTATCCTTCCTAGACAAGGGTTATTACATGCTGTCTCTTTTTCAGGCAAAATCCAATAAATTTTCTGATCTCTGCTGTAAAAGTGGGCTAAACGGATCGTGCAGAGGAGTCATCTGTCATGATTCCTCCTTAGTGTCTTGCAGGAAATGAGCAGCCAGGAAGAATCTACCAAGGCTGAAAGATGGCATTTCCTTCTTTTAGCTCAGCCTCGAGGAACCCTGCCTCAAACAATGGAGTTCATATGAAATCCTCAACTTATTTTTCTCTGCCCCTGTTGATTTGTTTTGAAGAAACTCACAAGCTTTTGAGGTTTCTGGTTGTTTTTTTTTTTTTTTTTGAAATGTTTATTGGATCTTTGGCTGGAAAAACATATCCCTTCAGTGAGCACTGGCAGCATTTGTTCAGTTGCACCTCATTAATATGCACATACTTGGTCTGCTCTTGGCTGCTCTTGCTGCCACACCTGAGGTGGGGGCTCAGCCAGTGGAACCAATATCCAGCTTTTGGCAACGGATAAAGCTGTGGGAAGGCTAAAAGCAAGGAGTGATTGCTGTTCACAGAGCATCCCAGGCTGGTGTGGTTAGCCAAGGGCAGACACCATTATGAGACAGCTCACACCTGGTTTTAGCAGTGTGGGTTTTGCATAATGACTGTGCTGCAATGTTCAGGCAACCCACCTCTGTGAGGCTGCCCTGGGGCACAGGTTCCACCCCTTCCCTTGCTCCTGAGCCCCTGAAGTATTTCAGTTTAACCTGAGATCTTACTGGCATCGGTAGGATTTGGACACTTGCTTGAATTTCAGCAACTATGTTTTCTTGAACCATTTATTGGAAATGAATTCATTGGGTGGGCAGCCTTGAAGCATGGGAATAATGTGGGCTCTTACAGTAAACGTGACAAAGGTACTCTAGGGTGAGTGGAGGATTTTGGATGCATCAAATTTGGATTTTTGATATTAAAAACTGAACTGAGATCTGATTTTCAAAGGTGCTTGAGTACTATTGGGGTGGGGTGGTGAGGGGAGGAGTGGAAAGCTCACAGTCAGGCAGGCACATTACTGGTTTCATTAACAATCCTGACCGAGTGGAATTGAAATATTTCTCTTTTTTTCCATGCTTGATGCAGTTCCTCCCTTCCCTGCTGCTCATCAGTGGTGGCACAGAACAAAGAGAAGGAAGGTCTCACCGTTTCTTATCTGGCTGCAGAGTGGCCAACAGGAGATAAACCTGTCGAGTCTTAGGCCAGACTGTTGTGGCAGACTTTCTGTCTGGGGAATTAATGCCTCTGGGATCAGAGGGAGAAAGAGGATCAGTTCACTTCAAAGCTGTGAAGTGCCAGCTGCCTCAGCCGTGCTCAGAGGTGGCAGCTTGGCAGGTCACCCACAGCTGGGCTTGGATCAGGGGACACGGAGCTTTCGGTGTGCCAGCACAGAAGGGGAAGAAAAGAAACCCTGCCCACAATTCCTTAAAACTCCAGCAAAAAGAGAGTTGGAATGGGGAGGGTCACCAGCACTGGCTGCAGTCTGTGACAGCAGTGGCTCTCCACCCCTGGGGATTAGCATATTTTACATTCAAACTGATGGCCAGATAATGCTGTATTCAACCTTCTGGAGGTATTTGCAGTATTTTAATAGTAAGCTCCGTAGAGAGGGCATTTATTTCATAAAGGAAGTTTATGCCAGTCTGGTCTAACAGCAGAGTGAGCTGATTAAGGTTTGGCAGACCCTATTGACATTTCTAATAAAGAAATCACTACCACAGCATTTTTCTCTACTTAAAGCTACAAGAGCAAGAATGGTGAAGAAATAAAACCTTTTGAGAGGAAGACGCTGTTGACAGCACCTTTTAACTTCTCCATTTAATCACAAGTGCTCAGCTTTTGCCACCACTAGAACACATAAAACAGTAATAGTGCAATATATTCATTACTCATCTTCCTCTGGAGTGCCTGGGAATCAGCAGTGTGCAGGGGCTGACTCACAGTGGGGGAAGAAGAGCATGGAGACTCTGTGGAGGGGCCATGCCACAGTCACAATCAAATAATCCTGTGGCACATTTATTCTAGAGCTGCTCACGGGCTCATTGGCTTGGATCTGCCACTTTTATTCACGTTGCAGATTTCCCAGGGAGAGCTTCACAATTTGGGTCCTTGGTGTGTGCAACTCCCTCTATAAACCCTCCTCACAGCCTAATCCAGGCTGGCTCCCAAAATCAGTGCCTGCCCTCCCAGGGGCTGGGAACAGCCAGAGTGCACCAAGGGGAAGTGGAAAGGCAGGATGTGAGCACTGGAGCTCATTTTCACAGCCCACAAACTAAAGGATGCTTTATGTCCATACCTCCAGGCAAATTAGACACTGGGGATCGTTCAGCTAATCCTCATCATATTTACAATGCAAACTAGATTATTAATTACACAACAGCAGTAATGGGGTAATAATGGTAAGAGCTAAAGGAGAGTTTGGAAAGATATTCCCACACCTTGTCTGCCCCCTGGTACTTTGGGATAACCATTGCTGTGTTTATTTGGCTAATGAGGCCATCTCAGTGTGACCACTTACACATTTAAAACCTGCTTATTTTGGTTTTCTCTTAAATCTGATTATTCTTCAGATTTTAAACAGATTCCAGGGGGTAAGTCATACTTGAAGCCTCATTTTAAGCTCTCCAGGCTCACCAGCAGCTGCTGTAACTCCAGGCTGGGTCCAGAGCTGTGTTTCCCTGCCCTGTGCCACCCCTGGGCTTCCCTGCACATCTCTGTGGAACTCTCACTCAGGCACTCTCCTGGAGCATGAGCTGATGGGGAAAAAGCTGTGAGCAGTGTTCAGCAGGTGCTTTGCACTGCCTCTGATCTCTCTGTAGGGAATGGCAGCATTTCCTGGTAAATTTAGCTTTGGTTTTATCATCTGTATCTCTCACTCCATCATGTTTATCCAGCACTTGCCATGCCATTACTCACCTTAAAATAAGTAACACGGAAGAAAGGATGAAGGAGGGTTCTAAACGATAGCAGTATTTTCCACCCCATGTGTCCATCTTCCCTCTCCTCTGAAGGAACCAAGGAAATGTGGAAAACAGCTGGGAATTCTCCAGAAGTCTGTCTCCCACATGGTACTTACTACTTTCCAGGCAAGCCCTTGGCTGCCAGTGCTGCTGTGTATTTCTGACCCAAGAGCACTTCAGCCATTTCTAGATAACTCCACAATACACTTGTATTGTCCAAATGCTCTGTCCTGCACAAAGATTGGTCTCCTCACGTGTGTGCAGCAGACAGACAGAAGTAACCTTGAAAATCCTGCCATTCAATTATGAACAGTGGCAAATACCTGTATCAGTAAACCTCAAAGAACTGGCAAATCTTTTATTTAAATTATCTTTGCGTCCCCAGGGAGATGTTTTCTGTGCCAGTGTCATCTTCCTTCACAGGAGCTTCTGCACACGTGCTGTGACAGTTTACAAGGGAAAGGCATCCTTAATGTGCATGGTTTAGCACCCTCCAACACATTCCCAGCTTGGAAATTGAGTGTGTACAAAAGATGCAAAAATCAAATCTAAAAATATATCCAAGTGTCAGACTAAATTAAAATTCATGCTTCATTAAGTGGGTACAGTACAGCTAAAAGAAGTCTTGGTAGAAGGAAAACTGCTTCTTCTGTTTAGCTTCTCAGCAACTGGGCTAAATCTCCTTAGAAATGCCCATGATATTGAGTTGTTTATTCCCACTTTGCCAGAATACCTGATTCTGCTTTTCCAGCAGTTGTTATGGCACACCTTCACACTGAATTTAGGCTTTACACATTGCCTTTATGTTTGATCAACCGTCTTCTTGCTGTGAGTTAAAATACACGCCAGATGCTGCAGCACACCTGTGGTTTACAAACTCTCACTGGGAGGTGAAATATAAAATCCCCCTTTGGTCACCCAGTGGGTGCTGTGTGAGCAAACACAGCCTGTGGAGCTGCTGTGGCTGCAAGGGCTCGGTGGAAATGCAGAGCCTTAAAAAAAATGAAATATACATCCATCCATCCATCCATATCTATATATATATATATATATATATATGTATATATTTATATATATGTCTGGGCTGATTTTTCCCTACCCTTTCATGTTCAGCACTCAGCCTTGCTTTAAAGAGGGATTTCAGGGAAACAGCTTTCCTGTGTGAGGTGCTGAGAGCTCTGCAGCCTGGGGCTCTGCCATGGTCCCAACAGGTTCCCGAGCACAAGGGCTGCAGCTGAATGTTCCACATCATGGATTTTGTGCTGTTTCAGCAGTGGAGACATCACGAGATCTGAGTACATATCTGAGCAAGAGCCATGGCTTCTTTCAGAGCATAAAATCCAGCAGGAGTGCTTTTTGAAATAGGCAAGTTTGACTTTTGACACAGAAGCATCGATTTCCTCCCTCTCCTTTGAGTTCACGTTTTTGCATTCCTTTGACTTCTGACATCTGGCAGATTTTTGCAAATGAATGTGGTGATAGACAGGGATAAACTTAATTGTGAGAGTCAGAGACAGACCAGAGAGGAATGCAGAGTAGGTCAGGAAGGGAAAAGGTGACGGGAGCACTCTGGCAGTGACACGAGGGACATCCCTGCCAGATAACCCAGGCAGAGATTTCACTCCTGCAAAGCACCCATGGGGCATTTCCATCCCTTTCTCTGCTGCTCATTAACCTTCACAACCCTAAGCAAAGTCCTCTGCTGTCTCTCCTTAAAGCCAGGGGTTTGGCTCAAAGCTGGAATATGTTCCAGTGGCAAAGAGTGCCATGGACAGACACTGACTGGGAGCTGTGTCCTGCAGTGATGCTCCCTGAGAATGCACTGTAAAACCTGGGAAAAGCCAGGCAGAGCCTCCTCAGTGTGACAGTATAGGGTTAAAATGTCTCTAAAATGATGGGTGCAGTGTTTGGAAAAAGGGTGGTCAGGCCTGAGAAAATGTCCCTGTACCAGATCATGGGATAAGGCCTGGGACACACGTACTGGGTCATAGAAGTGATAAGACTGTTAGGTGTGATGATTGTCTGATAATTGAACACAATTATTATGTATACATATGCATCATGGAAAATGATGTCTCGGTGGGCTCACACTTGGGGAATCAATAGATACAATAGAACAATGTAAGTTTAATGATTAACATACAGTTATATAACAGAAAGGTATAAAATATGTCCATTTCAAACCCCTGTGGGAGTTCTGTGCTCTGTGTACCCTGGGCTCCCAGGAGAGCTCTCTCTCAATAAAAGCACCCACAGAGAATCAAGCCGTGCTGGATTTTGTGTTTCCTACCCTACACTAACAAGTGGTCAGAGCAAATTTTACCCCAGTGCACAGGAGATCTCTGGTGGGGACAGTGCTGAGGGCTGGAGGAGCTTCCTGTTCAGAACAGCTCTAACTCCTTGTTTTACTGAATTCCCATCTGCATTGCACTGCGTTCTCTGAAATATTGCAACTCTCCAAGGCCAGGGCAAGCTTTCCACAGGAAATGATAATGTTCTCCTTCCTTTATTTTAATTGGTATTTCAGTGGAAGTGAGGAGTTTGCTGATTTATGTAATTCTTTAAAAGAGGGCAGGGCAGCAAACTTCAGAGTAATTTATTTTTTGACATATATATTGCAGTGGTTTCAAAGAGTTTTTGCAGCAGTTTGCAATCCTTTTCTGCAGAGCAAAATATTTACCTCAGACAGTGGAATTTCACAAAGTCATCACTGATTCATGCATTTCATGGTTATTTGCTACTTTTGCAGCCTCATCTATGTATTTTTACTCTGTGGCATCCTGCAGGCATGTTCATTTCTGTGTGCTGTGCTGAAGTATTTATGCAGCTTGTTTTAAGAATATGTTTTCAGCCAGTTCAAGAAAACAAACTCTTTCTTTTAGATAATTGCAGTTACCAATGGGGGTTTTTTTCCTGTATGTGCAAGTACTTAATGAACAAAAAAGGTATCACTTGGCTTTTAGCAACCAAATATGAATCTCATTTAGTTGATGAGATAACCACTTGTAGAAGTTATTAGTATTTTCCCTCTCTCCAGCGTTTATTCCCAGCCTGCAGTTGTGGTGCTCTCAGCATGGCTGGCACAGCTCTGAGGAATCACAGGAAACAATTTTCTGTGAGTCAACAGCCAAGTGCTGGGTACAGGGAGGGAGCACACAAACACCAAAAAAAAAAAGGAGGTGTGTGGTCTCCAAGGCCTGCAGCAGAATTCCTTCTGTGAGCCCACAAACAGTGCTTGCAAGGCACTCAGATTTAACTCTCAGCTGTTCCAGCAGCTCAGGAGGAGATTAAAAAGCCTCCAAGAGTTTTGCAATAGCTCTTGAGAAGCTGGGAGCACACAAACCTCAAATGGAACAAAATAAACATTTCATATACCTGAATGGGTTTAGAATTGGAGCCATTTGCAAGAGAAAAACAGAAAAGCGAAGGCAGGAATGTTAATAAATTCCACAGTGCTCCCTAGCATTGGATTGTATCAAAAAGTGAAGTCAAGGATGTGTGAGTGTGTGTAAGTCATCATTTGCCTGAGCTTCAGTGTGCCACTGGTGCTTTCAGGAGCTGGATAATGAGGTGATGACATTTCACCTTCAGCTCATAATTTACAACAAATTCCAGATATTGTTATTTACTTCTTGAGGTACCTGTCGTATCTTAGGTAATTTAAAAACATTCCGTGGGAATGTCACAGCTTGAAATTTAGACAGACAGCCGAAGAGTGGGAAAGGACAGGACTGGGACAGAGTTTATTCGTACAAGTGATAATGCTTCACCTGGGAGGAAGCCTGAGGAAGGTTTTTCTGGAGCCAGGGAAGGTCAGCACAGATCAGAGCTCTGGGATGAACTCTCTCTGGGCTCACCCCAGGCCCTGCACAGAAATGACTGGGAGATGGTTTTTGCTTTGTCAGGGTCAGTGTTTGAGGTGGGCAGGGGACAAGGAGACAAAGCTGCAAGCCTTGCTCTGGAAATCCTGTCCCTGAGCAGCTTTTCCAGGGTGAGCACCCTCAGCCCAGGGCCAAGGGCTACCTGCCTGCTCTCCTGGCCACCTGGGGACATCTCTGCCCCTCTGGAGCCCGGAATGTGGCCCTGGCTCCTCCACCAGGCAGCACTGCTCGGCTCAGCTCCGCTCCTGGGGCACAGCACAGCTCTGATATATCATTTATCCTCCTTTTAGATCAATTCCTTTCTCATCTGCACTCTGAATCTGTTCTTTCTTTTGACATCTCAGGCTAGGGCTAGCCTTGGACCATTCCAGAAGAATCCAGGGTATTTTCAGGCTTTTGAGCAATGGTTTGCTCCTTCATGTAAAACAAACAAAGAGAAAACTCAGCAATCCTACTCTAGATTAGCTCTGAGGAAGGGCCACCAGCTGGAGGGCTTGGGGCAGGAGCTGCCCTGGTGGTCAGGCTGAAAACATGGCAGGGTTCATGTTCAAAGTCAAAAAACACAGATGCAAACTGAAAATACTGTAATAATAATGCTGACCCTTACAATATTTCACCCAAACGTTTAAAAACAGTATCTTGTTCTAAATGTTTGGCTCCCCAATGCTGTTTTATTTCCCTTTTCCCCTGCAGGTAAGCAATAGTTGCCTGACTCTTGTTTAAGTTTCATCTCTCACTGTATTAGACTCAAATTGAAGCAAGTTGCTCTTTAAAACTGGAAGTGTGAAAGGTTGGGAAATTGCCCTCTGGAGGTCAGGCAGCCACTCTTAACCTCCTTTTTCTGTGTGAGCCCTGCTGGAGCTGCTGTCATCTCTGCCTAAAATCTGGGACCAAACACCAGCACTTCCTGCTGCATTAGGGGCTCTCCATCATCCCCATGTTTCTTTTTCCTTCTTTTAATAATCCACTTTGTCACCATATCAAAGCAATGTTTATTTACCTAGTGATTTGTTTATGTTCATTTAAAATCAAGATTATCTAGTGCTGGCTGGCTTCACCAGAGGTTTCTGATTATCCACTCTTGGAGAAAAACTTGCTGCATAATCTTGGAGTTCTTTCTGATAGAGAAGACATCTGGGAAGGAGGGAGAGGTTAGTGGGAAATAATTCTGACTCCTGTGCCAGGTCTCCAGACCTGTGGGTGGAATCTCAGCTGTCTGCTTTATGGCCAGCTTGGTTTTTCCCCCTCTTTCTCTCTCTCCCCTTCAGTGTTTGAAACCAGACTTGGCTCTGCAGCATTCAGGGGTGAGCTGCAGCTGGCATGTGTGAAGATCTCCTCTGCTCCCACAGTGGGGTGGATAATTGACAGTAATGGCTGTAAAATCCAGAGCTCAGGGGCTGGCTTGTTTTTTTGTTTTTTGGTTTTTTTTTTCTCCTCCCAAGCCATCCCTCTGGAAAAAGAGTTTGATCAATGGCTGAGCATTTCACACTGGTATTAATGAATGCAGAATGTTAAAGAGCCACTTTAGGAATAAATAATCTAATTCAGTTTATAATCCTAACTGTTGTTTTAAAAGAAATAAAAGTAATAATGAAAACAAATTACCCTTTATTTAAATATTAATCTTTGATGGTGATTGTGCCTGGATAAATATTTCAGCTGCAAGGAGTGGGTTGTGTTGTCAGACCCTGAAAGCTGTGCTGAGGCTGAGTGCAGTGTCCTGTGCTGGTGCCTGGCAGAGGGGAGCTGGCTCTGAAAGCTTTCTGCTGCTCTGTGCCTGTCACTGTGCATTACCAGCAGCCTCCTGAGTGATGGAGCCTTGCTGAACAGGGCAAGGACATCAGACTGGCACAGACTCCTCGCTGGGGTTGCTCCAGTCAGATCAAAATGATAGATAGATATATATGTGTTCATAAAAACCAGCAGCAGTCACAGCTCTGGGGCTTTGTGTTGTCTGGAGAGCAAAGCACAGCTAAAATTCACTCTGTTGTAGTGTTGGGGGGAGCTGGTGTAGCTGAAGCTCTCAGTTTGTGCTTCTCACCTAATCCAGTTGCAAGAGATGCACCACTGAGCTTTTTCTTAATTAAACAGGACTTGGATCTGTGCTCGTATGAAAAACTGCATTATCAGCTACTGCTTTTATTTTCCTTCATTTCTCTTTCCCTCTGAACCTTGTGGAATGCCAGTGCCCTGGTGCAGACCAGAATTACCACCCAGAGAGTCCCCAGAGTTGAAGGGCTTCAAATAAAACTAATGGAGGACTTAATACCTGTATTTTAAAGACTGTCAAGAAGGCACATGTTGCAGTGGGCTAGTACAGATTTAAATGCAGTGGAGTGGAATAACCTAGCTAGAAAAGAGCTCAGCCTCTGAAGTGTGACTCTTTCTCTATGGAGTGCCATAGTTTTGGAGCTGGTGGAGGTGAGGAGGGTGTGATGAGGAAGGTGTGATGAGGAGGGTGTGATGAGGAGGGTGTGATGAGGAGGGTGTGATGAGGAAGGTGTGATGCAGGCACCTGGCCATTCCTCAGGGCATTCCCCTGGTGGGTGTGCTGCAAACCAGGCTGACCCCTCTGTGACAGGAGTATTGCCATGGTCTGTGCANTTCCAAATTTAATCATTCTTAACCTCTACCCTTCCCTCTAATTTTGTTGGAATTGGTTTAATGTACTGGAGGGAATGACACAGACTCAGCTGGACTGATTGCATAATCCTCTCTTTATTAAGGAGCTTGGGAAAAGAAAAACAAACCCCAGCCCAGCTTGTTCTAGCCATCTATGCCACTGCAAAAATGATTCCTTTCTAAGCATTTTATCCTATCTGCTTTTAAACATTCCCAGATATTGTGTTTGCCATTTCTTTCTGAGACTCTTTCACTGTCCTTTTGCTTTGAATTTGCTCCATATTTCCTGTTGTTTCTAATTATACTCTCCTGCCTACCTGCTCTAGCAATTCTCTCTCCTTGACGGTTAAATCCTTGGAATATTTGTGGAAAGTNGCACAGGAGGGTCTGCTCTTGTAGGATCTCAGTGGTCAGGATCTGTTCCTTTAAAAACCTTAATTTAGCCCTGAGCTCTTGCTGTTGGCTTTCCCTGCCAAATCTGGGAGCCCTGCCTCTGCTCAGGGTGTCAGAGGCGTGCAGGGGTGGCTGGGGACATGGCTGGCACAGGGTCACCCAGCAGAGCAGTGACAGAGCCAGGCTTCTCCTGTGCTCCCAGCCGAGTGTTTCATGCCAACAGCAATTTCTCAGGGCTGGGTGGCTGCTCCTGTTGTATTCCTGCTTGAGAATGGGCCCAGTGCCATGGTCTCCCTGCATTCTGATCCTGGGTTTCACCTGGAGCTCCAGCAGTGCTGCAGGATCAGTGGAAGTTCCTCTTTCTGCCATCTGTGATTGTGTTTTATGAGATAGGTGAGAAGAGCAAAGGATCATCATGTTTGCACCATGGGCCCTTCTGAAAGTAGGAGCACACTTTAATTTATGATTTACTCTCACCAATACTGGTGGAGATGTCACTCTTCTTGTACCTGTGGGAGAAATGTCTGCTCTGGAGCCATTCCCTGCTTCAATGCTCTTCACTTCTCTTTCTTACACAAATAACTTCCAAGTTGTTTCTGCTTCACCTTTTCTCCACACAATTCACCTGCCCACTTCTCACATTCATGTATAAACTTTGGCACCAATCCTTGGCTGTTTCGTGTTTTAGATTATTTTGCTCCTAAGCATGGGAAAAGTCTGCACCAGTAATTCAGATATGATTTTGTTGCTTCTTGTTTTACATCTCCGCAAATTCTGCAGAACACAATGTTTCTTTTATGAACAAAGAGTAAGAGTTCTAAATTATTAAACACAGAAATAAGAGATAGAGACATATTTTCTAGCACTCTTCTTTTGGAATTGTCAAAGAAAGGTTTGATTCATTCATGTTTTTGCATGTTTTTACCATGAAAAAAGTTATTCCTTTACCTTCTTTCAGTTTTGGAGTTACTACTGCTGTTCATTGTGTGTCCTAGGATGCTCTGGTATAGAAAATAATCCTATTGCATTTTAAATTCCCATTAGCTGTGCTAGCAGTCAGAAGCAGCCCTCCAGACACCAGGTGTGCTCTGTGCTGAGAAGCTGAATGGTGGGAGGAAGGCTCATTTGCTCCTGATAACATTGTGAGCCTGGCTTTGCTGTGCTCCTCTGCAGCCAGGATGGCTGGAGCAGAAGTCAGGTCATGCTCTTAACTGTGAGGGAGAGCTGACTGCAGGTGCTGTGTCCCTGCAGGGGGGGCAGGAATGATTCTCTCCACTATAAATGTGGTGAAGTTCCTGAGCTGAGCTGCAGATTTTGCTGGTGAAGGAGAGCCCAGCTCAGCAGGCTGTTGGGATTCATTCCTGTTTGGCAGGGCACTCCCAGGCGTGCTCAGGCTGAGCCCCACAGCCTGGCAGGGCTTCAGTGCCTGGGCTGGGTCAGCTCTGGAGCTGGGACTCCAGGGAAGGTCAGCAAGCCATGCAGGGTGGGGAGGGTTCAGTCAGCAGCCTGGCTCCTCTGCACTTGCTGCCTGGCAGTGAGGGCACTCAGGGATGCTCAGGGACTGCTCTGCATCAGTGCTCACACAGGCATCACTCCCCTTCCCTTCCCTTCCCTTCCCTTCCCTTCCCTTCCCTTTCCCTTCCCTTTCCAAATTTAATCATTCTTAACCTCTACCCTTCCCTCTAATTTTGTTGGAATTGGTTTAATGTACTGGAGGGAATGACACAGACTCAGCTGGACTGATTGCATAATCCTCTCTTTATTAAGGAGCTTGGGAAAAGAAAAACAAACCCCAGCCCAGCTTGTTCTAGCCATCTATGCCACTGCAAAAATGATTCCTTTCTAAGCATTTTATCCTATCTGCTTTTAAACATTCCCAGATATTGTGTTTGCCATTTCTTTCTGAGACTCTTTCACTGTCCTTTTGCTTTGAATTTGCTCCATATTTCCTGTTGTTTCTAATTATACTCTCCTGCCTACCTGCTCTAGCAATTCTCTCTCCTTGACGGTTAAATCCTTGGAATATTTGTGGAAAGTTAGCACTTTCTGGTTCTTCTGCCTTTTAAGCCTCACCTACTGAGTTTTTTTCAGAAAATCACCAACCTACCTTCTGCCCTACTTGATGTTCCTTCAAGCACTGCTCATTCAGGCCCTGTGGAAATCTGGCAGAGTATTTCTTCTACCGTTTTTCTAAAAGCCCTGCCCATTTCCTGCAGTCCTTGTGGCTGTTGTTTGTGCCTTATCCTGCTGTGCAATGACAGCAGAACTAAAGTCAAGCAGCTTGAGCAAAAAAAATGGAAAACCATGCCTAAAAACCCGTTTGTATTCACAGACTGTAGTGATAATTCTGGCAGTGCTATGTTTTAATTCTCCCCATGATTTGGTTGCTTTTAATGCCCATAACAGCTGCCCGTTGGATTTCTCCACACAAATTCCAAGAACCGTGGTAGTTAGGAGGTTTGGAGTAAGTTCCCCATCCAAATTTTCCATTCTGCTCGCTTGGAGCAGATATTTTAAGCCCCCATTTTTGGTGATTTTGTGTCCCAGCTTGTACCCCCTGGAGGATTTTCACTGCAGTGAAAGAAGAGCAGTGTCTGTATTTGCAAAGGTTCCATGTTAGCCTTGCAAAGAAAGAGAGTTTACATTCAATTAAGTCATTAAAGACTCATAATTGGACTAAGAAACTCTGGGGCAGTAGCAGTAAGAGTAAAAACTAAATAAGAGTGAGTAGTTCCAGCAGTCCAGTGTTTAGGTGTGTGCTCTGAAATGTCACTGGAGCAGAAATTGATCTTCACTTACTGCTTCTCCCCCTCACGTGAATGATTTATGAACCTGTTGAAACTGTTAATGATTGCTAACATTGCTGAATTCATAATTACAACAATTAGGGTGTCTCTTCCCCCGCCTCCAGCTCGATGAAATCAATGTGTCTTTTCCAAGGGCTGGGTGTGCATTTTCCCCGTCAGTGGCAGGGATGTCTGGGTGCCCCAGGCGGGAGCAGGGCTGTGCTGGAGCTCAGGAGTGCTGCCTGCTCCCCACACAACTGTCACTCTGATTTTCAGCCTTCTGACGTTTTCATCCTTGTGATGGAGTT
>VXAX01005715.1:461971-502545 GCA_013399835.1 Leptocoma aspasia
TATTTTTAAATAATAAAATTAATTTTTAAATAATAAAAATAAAAAGAAAGAAATCAGAGCAGCACACGACCACACTCCCTGGTTTTGTTGTACAGTGTGGTCTGAGCCTTGGCTGGGTCCTGCAGAAACTTCCCCAAAATCCATCAGGAACACTCGTGCCTCTGTGCCTGCTCTCCTCTTGGGCACTTTTATCACACCTACAAGTGAGTAATCCCACGTTTGTTGTTATTTTGTGCGGAGGGCAGTAAAGCAGCAGGTGCAGAAAGCAGATCGAGTGTATTTGCAGGGTTTTATTAGACTTTGCCCTGGCAGTAAAAGCGTTTTTGTAGCTGTGCCTCCTGCCCAGGAGTGGGGCTGCTGCAGGAGTTCCCTGGCTCTGGGGGTGGTTTATTGAGCGATTATTGGATGGGATGTGATAAAGTCAGCGCTGATTTACCCTTCCCCTGGGTAATGTGCTAAATGATCCCTGCATTTACCATCCAAGAGATGCTCAGAACCCTGGGTCTGAGCTGAAATGCTGACTGGGTGGGTAATTATGTTTTAAATTGATATTATATTAAGAGGTTCGCTAATTTTTGCTCACTTTTGAATTGAGTTATTTGGGAAAAGTGCTATCAACAGCTGGAAAATCATACAGTGAATAATTTATTTGACAATAGCAAAAAATAAAAAATCAAATAAATAATTCAGCACGTATTTCTCAACCAACACTACTGATGTCAAGCTCCAGAGAGATGGATCAATTTTTAAAAATAACTCTATTACATGATTAGCAGGCTCATTTCTTGGTGATTTTTCTTGCTGGTTGGTTCATGTTGTAGGTTCACTTCATACAGTGATTCCCACAGAAAAATGACTTTTCAGCCTACCTATCCTAAATTTTTAATAGTAAGATGACAATGAATAAAATTAAATTTTAATGTGGTGCTGTATATATCACCTTCTCTTGATCCATCAGTGGTGAGTGATGATCTTTGCTGCAGACAGTGCTCCAGCTTGTACAGATACTGGGTTTTAGTGTGCCCTCTCTGACCCTGGGCTGAGCCCCAGCTCTCACTTTCTTGTCTAAAACATTTCTGTTTTTGTTATTTGTGTGGGTTGGGTGATGTGTAGAGGACGAGCTGTGTGTGTGCTGACAGCACATGGGGCAGGTGTGTATATATATATATATATATATATATACACACATATATATACATATATACACACACACACACACATATATATATATATACAGGCAACCATGCTTTGGGTTTGGCTTAATACAATTCCAACTTTTTGGGTGAACTCAGGCAAGGAGAAGAAAAAGGGGGGATGTACCTGAGAAGGGGGTGTTAGCTGTTTGGGGAAGTCTGTACCTCAGCCAGTGGGGAGAGAGAGAGGGAAATGTGGCCAGGGTAAAATTGGGGTAAAAAGGAGGCTGCATCTCCAAAATTCTGAGAGTCCCCATGGGAAATGCCCCATGGCCTCTCCCTTTATCCAGGTGTTGGAACCCAGGGCACAGGGAATATTCCTCTGCCTGTTTTAGGGAGCCCTGGTCCCCAGCCGGACACTGCTTTTAACCTTCATCCCTGGAAAAAATTGCCAAAACTTTGGGATGAGTTGGAGCACACAGGTGTGAAGTAGAGCAGTAGCAGTAATAGTTTATCACTAGGTGTAGAATTTAGAGTTTTAGGATTTTAATATGAGAGTGAATAGGGACAAGATGGAGGATTTTGGGTGTTGTCTCATCTCCTTCTTGTTCTTCTTCTGCTCCATTTTCTGTAAGGTTGGTGACACAAGGCCATTGGCTAGAGATGATAGCAGCAGAGGTATTACATGAATAGATTAATCAAAGTTATTGGTAGAAAAGTAGAATTAAAGTATGTGTTAGAAAGCAATTGGATTAGGTATCTTTAAAAAGCCTTGGTTTTGGGTGCCTGGGGTCCATTTTGTGCCTTGCTTCTCATGTGCTGAGTCTGGTGTATGGACAGCATATCAACCTCAAGATAAGAAAAGAACAAACAATAGACCCAAGACAGAGAAAATCCAGAGTCTTGCTCGTTTTTCACCCTCCAAAGGGCCCTGGGGGTGGGCTCCCTCTCCAGGTGGGGAAACAGCAAAACCACCTGATCCAGGTAAGGTTCCAGGGCTCCTCTGTCCCCGTTTTGGACGTGTGGTGTGTGTGGGTTGATTTCTGAGGCTCCTGCAGGACCCCACGTCCCCCCTGCCCCTCACCAGGAGGGTGCCAGCAGCAGGAGCTCACTGCATGGCAAGCAGCTCTTTATTCAGCAGGGATGTGAATAACCTCCCCAGCAGATGTGGAGAGGAATGCAAATGTCCCTCCTGCCACAACAGCTCGACTCGGATGTAAAGGCTTCTTAAAGCAGACAAAAAACCCTCACAAATAACAGGATTCTCTCTCCCCAGACCAGGGTTGTGGATATTTTTTAAGAATTCAGCAAAGACTAGACAGACAGTCTTTTCTTGGTGAAGATAAACTAAAAGATTATCAGGATTATCTCCTGACTACTTTAAATATAGATGGATATATAGATATTTATATATAAATATATTCCTTCTGGTGCAGGAGATTTTTTACTCAGTGATTTCTTTTCTCTTAGTATCTTCTAGTTTCCTCCTTCTTTTTTTCCCCACCCAAAATCTGTTTAGGTGTGAAGACAGTTTGTTACTGGGCTGCATGTTCCCAAGAGCACTGCAAAAATATGGATAAAATCCACTTTATGTAAAGACTTTGGCTCTGCTGGGGATCTGCTGCTCTAGGGGAGCTCTGGGGCTGGGGAGAGAAGGGAAGGAGGTACCAAAAAGCAAATATTCTGAAGGAAGGGCTGATTCTCTAGTGATCCTTTGATTTTCTTTCCACCTCCTCATTCTTGGTTAGGGAACAAGTGCTGTTTAGTGATGATAGCAGGAGTAATGGCTTAAACTTCCAGAAGAAAGGAGCAGAGAGGGTTTGTAAAATCCTTTTAGTGAAATTGTTTACATTCTGGGGAAAACACCATAGGAAAAGATTTCTTTTTTTTTCATTTTGAAGAGAATCTGTATCAGAAATGAAATGTTTTTTAAATAATACAGAGCTTTGCTACAGCATGGCAAGGCTTTGGCTTTTCAGGCATTTATCCTACGTCTGCTGTGGGTTGATGTTTCCTCCCACACAGGGAAGGAAACTTGGTGTTTCTGTCTGTATGACAACATAGCACGTGACCTTCCTTTTACCCAAAAAATTACCTTCTTTCTGAAATGCCTCCATTTTTCCACTTTGTGGTGCATAAATCATCTCATCTCCTCTTGTGGGATATCTTCCCTTTATGGGAAAGTAATTTTCAGTTTAATTTTCTCTCCTGTGACACGGCACTAATGGTTTTCACAAACCCCTTCAGGCCCTCCGGGGTCAGCTGTGCTGCTGCCACCCTTCTCTCTGCTGCAAAGTTTCCCCAGTTTATCCTGGAAACATTTCTTCCTTTTCTGAGCTCTGCTGTTGCACCTCCTGCCCTGTGCAGCACTTCAGGCACAGCTCCTGTGGTACCCTGCAGGAGATGTGCTGTCTGGGGAGCTGGAGGAGAATAAAATCCCCTTTTCTCTCCCCTCCCCTGGGCTCTCTGTGTGATACATCCTGCTCTGCACGTTCATGGCTTTGGGCTGCTGGTGTCCCTTCCAGCCTGCTGGAGCCTGTGTGAAGCTGGTCATGGTATGGTGTGTCACTCTGTCGAGCAACACGAAACGCGGAGACAAACGCAGCCACACCCGAGAGAAGGCAAAGAAGAGAGAAACTTTATTTTGGTTTTCTCATTATATAGGGTTCTGGAAACGACCATCGATTGGAAGGTGAAGCTACCACCTCTCCAACCACACTGGTCAGTGACAAAGTCCATCAAACCTTTCTCCTCCCAGGAGAAAGAATGAAAAACAAAAGGACAGTTAGAAAAACACGTGCATGTTTACAAAAGCAGTGTGAGAAACTCCATCACAAGGATCAAAACATCAGAAGGCTGAAAAGTGAGAGTGACAATGGTGAGAACATTGCAGGGGGGGTTGGGAGGTGCAGGAGGAGGCTGGGAGCATCCCCAGAGGTCACAGGGTCAGGATGGGAGCTGGGAGCACTGCCCACACCCAGGAGCTGCTCCTGGGCTAGGAATAAGGACCAAGGGCTCCACGTGTTAGCATGGGGTAGGAAACACAAAATCCAGCACAGCTTGATTCTCTGTGGGTGCTTTTATTGAGAGAGAGCTCTCCTGGGAGCCCAGGGTACACAGAGCACAGAACTCCCACAGGGGTTTGAAATGGACATATTTTATACCTTTCTGTTATATAACTGTATGTTAATCATTAAACTTACATTGTTCTATTGTATCTATTGATTCCCCAAGTGTGAGCCCACCGAGACATCATTTTCCATGATGCATATGTATACATAATAATTGTGTTCAATTATCAGACAATCATCACACCTAACAATCTTATCACTTCTATGACCCAGTACGTGTGTCCCAGGCCTTATCCCATGATCTGGTACAGGGACATTTTCTCAGGCCTGACCACCCTTTTTCCAAACACTGCACCCATCATTTTAGAGACATTTTAACCCTATACTGTCACACACACCAGAAGGTGAGAAAAGGGATTTAATGAAAATCACGTGCCTTTTATAACAGGATGTGCTAAAGCAAGACCTGATTGGTCTTAGAGAGAACACCTCTCACCCCACTGGTAAATTAAGAATAACACACTCCAAGGACAACTGTAAACAATGGCTACAGAGAATAGATTACAATTTGTTTATAAATCCTTCTTCTAACTTTCCCAGGCTACAGAATTATCTCTAATTCTTTCTTGGACTGGACTGAGAATATCCACACTGGGCTTGCAGGGTCTCTCCTCCAAAGCTGTGACTTGCAGGGTGTGACTGCAGTGGTTCTGTCTCTGCAGAAATGTGATCATAGGTCATGCAATACTTTCACATTTTTAAACAGATCTTTAGTAGCAATAATGAGATTCTTGCTGATTTTTGTGGTGTGTTGTTATCTGCTGCCTTGGAGGTGTTTAGCATTTTTAAGGGGAGCTAGTTCAAATAATTTCTATCAAAATCACACGTGGTAGCTGGTAGCAAGGTGTGGGTTTTTGCTACAAGAAATGCTTCATTCAAATACCTGCTTTGAAGGAGAGCCTAAGAAATATTTCTGTGCCTTTGGGGCTCCTGTAGCTGTGCCACTGGGAGCTGTAGTTGGAGAATGTGCTCCACTTCTCTCTCCCCATCTTTTCCTCTCCCTTTCACTCCCTCCTTTGTTTTAGATTGCTGTGGTCCGTGTAGTAACAAAGGACTTTTGACAGTAATATTAGAAGGTTAAATATGATTTATTAACATGACTCTAATTCAAAGGATTTGTGTTATTTGCTCAGTCTGGAGCATCCAAAGCTCCTGCTTCAAGCTCTGACTAAGGAATGCTAGAATAGTTTATACAATTAGAGATAACAACTTTTCACCTCATAGGTTGAAAAGAAGAAAACCTCCATCTCCTGTTATTAGGAGAAAGGTAGAGAAATTTAAATGTTCTTGAAACACAACTCAGAGATTTATTTACAGAAACATGTACAAAATAAAAGACAGTAAAAAAAATGCTTTCCTATGAGAAGATTTTTCTACAAGCTTACATACACAGAAACTTTTAATATGTCCATACAACAGTTTTACTCTGTCCTAATCACTTCTTTTCTCCTAACCTCCAGCATGCCTGGAAAAGGTTTCAGGGTTTGCCTTTTGTGAGAGTGTTCTGGTGGTGCCAAGGTGTGGCACTCAGTGTCCCCTGTCCCTGTGACAGCCCTGCAGAGCCAGCACAGCCAGGCAGTAATGCAGAGAGCACCCTGGACAGAACCCCAGCCCCCAGGCTCCTGGGATGGAGATTCAGTTTTAAACACAGATTTAAACACAGGGGCTGTGGTAGAACACACTGTACAAACCAGTGCTCACACAATTAGGGTAACTGAGATTCAATAGTCACAGCTGCAAAAAGCAGCTCCTGAGCCCACCTAGGTCAGCATGAAATGAGGCTGCATTCAGGGCTGGTTTAGGAATCGTGCTCTTTTTTTTCATGGCATGAAGAAATGAGAAATTGAACACAATGTGTTCCATTTTGGCTCGCCTTAAATTCCATCCAGGAGAGAAAGAACACAGTGCATCCACTGAAATACAAACCTTGAAGATGATCAGACCAGCCTCTTCCAGAAGTAGCATTGGGTAAAGCTCTGAATTCAGTCAGCACAGTGGAAATCTCTGAGGATCTTGGGAAGAGTCCCAAATGGGCTGTTGTCATAATTGATCTTCATAAAAGCATATCCGTAGTTTTAGCTCTTTTCCCACATCAGCTGGGAAACCTGCTGGGGTTTGGGTGCATTTTGGGATTCTCTAATCAGTTGCTGAAATGTTCCCTTTTTTTCTAGTTGTGCTCTGCAGCAGAAATGGCTTGTGACACTGTGCCAGTCTTCCTCTCCTTGAGGATTATCCCACAGAAAGAAATCCTGCTCTTTCCTTTCCCCTCCACACAAGCACTGAAGCTGGTTCAGCATTCAGTGCTTCAGGACTAAAAGCATTCTCAGTGTCCCCTGGATTTGTGCACTGCTAGGAAATCCCACATTCCCCTACAGCTTTACAGGAAATTGAGTATTTTCTTGTCTCCCAGTGCCACTGGCCTGAGGAGCTCACCTTACCAGGACACACAATGCAATCTTCACTACCTTTCCATGCAGTGGCTGGTTTTATAACAAACTTCACAGGAACTGCATCAATTCCCTTTCCAGTCTTCCCTCTCTGCATTCCTGCTGTGTGGAATCCTCTGACACAAAGGTGGAGCCCAAGGAAGGCCCCCAGTGCCCCCAGTGCTGCCCCAGTGTCACACCCAGTGAGGCTCTGCCCTTCTCTGGGGGTTGGCACTCGAGGATCCTGGCAGGGCTGGCTGATATTAAACAACCCACTTTTGTAACTCTCTCACAACAAGCTCGATTATCTGTAATTCCTGGTTTAGCAAAGGACAAAAGGAGCTTCCCACTGACATTCACAGCAAGGTAGCAGTATAGCCAAAAATTAATTCTGAGTTTTCCAGTCCTCTGCTCCCTGCTGCCCTTGTTCATGGACCCCATCCCGAGCTTTGACCTTTCTTCCATGCTGTCTTTTTAATAAACAGAAAATACTTTTGATGCAGTGGTTTCCCCTTTCAAGGAGTGATTCCCTTTGGATTTGTTCACGTGCTGCTTTACCAGGGAGGAAATGCACTGTGCTTTTACAGGGAGGTCTGGACTCAGCTCAGGCTCTGTTTTGCCTTTGATCTGGCTGTGTTTCTCCCCCATGAAATGGAGCAGTGCACAGTGATCCATGTCACAGAATGTCACTGAGCCACTTGAGTTGGTGGGAGGTACCCTGACATCTTAAGACAAGTGGAAATGATTAATTCATTATTAAATCCATCATCCCACCAAATCCTCTCTTTGAAGGAGCCTTAATCCAAGGTTTTATTAATATAAAAGCAATTATATTCCTGGCTTATCAGTCATGTGAACGAGCATTTCTTTTCCTTTCTTTGCTGCAGTGCTGAGGGTCCTTCCTCTGAAATCATGCAGATTGATTTTGAAATTGAAGACTTGACTGACCTGCCTGAGACCCAGCTCATCACCTGGCAGGTGGAATATCCTGGAGACACCACGTCAGATCTGGCCATCTCCAAGATCTACGTGAGCCAGAAGGACCTGGTGGGGGTTCTCCCTTTGGCCATGGTAAGGAATTGTCTGGCATTCTGCAGGTCTTTAGTTTTGCTCTGCAGCTCCTGGCAGGTGCAAACGAGGGAAGGGGAGAGGGAGGGACAGGAGGAAACACCTGGAGAGTCAGCTCCTAACTTGGGAGCGTGAGCACAGCTTCCCTTGGGAGGCCAGGTCCTGCTCTTTGGCTGGGGCACTGATGTTTTGGGGGCAGAAGCTGAGTTTGGGGCATTTGCAGTGCCCAGAACTCCTCTGGATGCAGCAGGAGGGGTGCTGGGACACCCTGCTCATGGTGGTGCAGCTCTGACCTGAGCCAGGAGTGCTCTCACCTTGGGCTGGACCTCCTGACAGGGTTTCCAGATTGTGGGTTTTGACTCCATGTCCAGTTGAGAGCGAGAAGAGAAATAAAAGGAATGGCATGAGCTCTCATAATTTCAGTTAGCTGGGGAGCACAAAATGCAGTTTGTAGCCAAGTGTCTGTTCTGCAGGAATGCATTCAAACAGGTCGCCCCATGGCCACAGTGAAAACTACAGGGCTTGAAAATTGCCTGATCCTTTAGCCTTATTCTCACCTAAAAAATGCCTGTTAGCTCCCCGAATTTCAAGCACAATGAGAAATTTGTGCATTTCCTCTTCTCTCCCTGTCACATTTCTTTGCTGTTAGGGATGAAGCACGCTTGTGTAAGGTCTGGCTGTGCCTCATTTTCTGTTCTTAGGCAATCTGTTAGAAAATATTGACACATTATTATTTAGTGCTGAAAGAAAAACAAAAATCAATCTCAGAGCATTTAAAAAGATGTAACCTGGATGTTTGCCTGGTGATAGCAAGTTAATTATGCCATTACTGAGGACTGAAGGTGTTCTCTGCACTTTCAGACTCACAGAACTTGCTGTTCTTGTTGTTTGTATTTACCAACTTCCAAACTACTCAGGTGCTGTGATTCTTTATTTTACCAGAACCATGTTTTCTCTCTGGTGGCTCGTGCCTTCATTGCCAAGGTGTGTCCAGAGCTGAAATGGGGGCTGCCTCACAAATGAGAGCTGGGCAACCCCTCTGCAAGGCTGGTTCCTCCTGCTGAGCACTGGGAGGTCTCTGCTGCTGTGTTGGGAAGGGAAGAGGCTTTCAGAGAATCACAGAATATTCTGGGTTGGGGCATTGAGTCCAGCTCTGCTGCCAGCTGGGCCCTGGAGTGCAGCCACACCAGTTCTGGCTGAGGGTAGAGGCTGCAGAATGATCAGATTTAATGTGAGATGCTGGGGTTTCTGTTCTCTCCATACATAATTGAAAAGATAAAAGGTTTCTTCCCCAGTGGTCCCAGCGGTGGCAGAAATCCACAGCTCTCCTCACGTGTGCCCACGACCCGTGATTGCTTTATTATCAAGTGATAGAGTGGCAAAATGTAGCTCCTGAGAGCAAAAACAGATTCTGCTGGCAGCTGCTGCAAATCAGCTTGCTCTCTTAATTTCCATTAAAGACGAAGAAAAGCCCATTCTGCAGCAGCACAGAACCATGTGCTCGAAGGTCACACCAGGAGATGGCATTTGCAAGGCAACAGGTCTGGGGACGGTGGGAGCAGAGGAGGCAAAGACAAAAGGCAGCAGCCCCTGGATCCCTGGCAGCCTGGGAATAGTTTAACCTCCTTTGCATTGCCTGGAGTGCCAGCAAGCACCTCCAGGGTATTGCAAACCTCCAGGTCTCTGTCATGCTTCACTTTGTGCTGGGGAAATGATGGCTCAGGTGCAGCCCTTCTGAGGCATCCAGCTTTGATTAGTTTGATACTTCAGTTTTCCCTGTGGTCCTTGCAAAGCCAGCTTGTAATTTGCAAATTTAAAATAAAATTTAAAAAAAATAAAATTCTCCTATTTAGAAAGAAGCACAGGGAAAATAATGTGTTATGTTATTTCTCTGGTTTTGGAGCTGGGGTAATTTGGGTTAGTTTTTTACTGGTCTTTTTAGCAGAACATGCAATTTCATGTATAGAAGTACCAAACAGGAATGCTCTGGGATATTTCCATTACAGGTTAATCTTTCAAGAGAACAATTTTACTGCTTTCACATTAGGCAGAGGTTTGTTTTTTTTAAAAGACTGGCACATGCCACCTCTGCACCACCTTTGCATCCTGTAGTCCTTTCTGCTCACCCTCATGGATTTGTAGATTGTAAAACAGAACATTTGCCAAGTTAGATGTTCCTGATTTCTTGAGTCACAAAAAGCTGCAATGAAAATATTTAAGTGCATACATTGGCATCAGGGGCCAGGGACAGTGCTGCTGCTGCAGTTAGTGGGACTCTTGCACTCACCTTGCTTTTCTCCAACACTTTTTTCCATTCCTGTGGCATTCCAGCATCCCAGCTTCTGATGGCCCTGCAATAATGGCAACACAGGGTGAGATGCTGGTGCCAGGGTTGGTAAATTCATTATTCGAGTAGTGAGTTGGGTTTACTTTCTCCTTTAATACAGGAAAAAGTGTATGCAGGATGCTCAGTGTCCCTTCAGGAATTTCTTCAAAAGATTGAAGGTTCACAACCTTCAGTTTTTGATAAATCGTTGCCCACATACATCTGTTGTCCACGTTAACAGCAAGTTAATACTAGAGTATATTATATATTATATTATATATACTAGATGGGATTTTTTGATGATATTATATTTTCAATATATAATTGATATATTATATTGCAAGTTAATACTAGAGTATATTATATATTATATTATATATACTAGATGGGATTTTTTGATGATATTATATTTTCAATATATAATTGATATATTATATTGCAAGTTAATACTAGAGTATATTATATATTACATTATATATGCTAGATGGGATTTGAGCCTTTATGAATGGCCCAGTGGTGAGGCTGAGTCTCTTGGCAGAGACAGGGCTCCAGCCAGCCTCCCATCCCTCCAGGTGTGTTCAGCAGGCACAGGTAACCAGCTGCAACTGAGTTACAGCTCCCCTGGCTTTTATTTTTAGTTTGGCCCATTATTTATTATCCTTGAGCACTGCAACATTGGCCTCCAGGACACTGAGTGGGGATTGAGGCAGGAGGGATTTAAATCAAAGGCAGGATGTAAGAGCCTGATAGGAGATGCAGGACTCCAGAGGGCTCTTTAAAATGCTGTTTATTGTATCCAGACAGCAATCAGGGGTCTGGGTGACAGAGCCCAGCCTACAGCCATCAGCCACAGCTGCAGGCATGGCTGGAGTCCTTTTGTTCTTGTTACAATACTTTATATACTGTTCTTTGCTGAGCATCTTAATGCATAACAATGAATCAATACTTTACTATTACCTATAGCCTGTCCTAACTACTAACATTACAATATTCATGATACTATTCTCCCATCACAAAAAGTTAGTATGTTACAGTTTAAGCGGGAAGTGGTTTTTCAGTTTTCTTGCAGTGGAAATTGCTGAGACCTTTTTTCTACTTACAACATCGGCATGTCTATTTACTTCTTGTATTTTTCTGCTTGGTAAAAACATCTTCTGTGTGAGGTGGGCTTATCCTTTGCTCTAAGCCATAAAAACCTTTCTTAACTAACACACCCTTTGCCTTCTTAGTTACCCAGTGAGACTGGCTCAGCATTCCTTCAGACCTTTGTTATTCTTCTATATCAAAACTTGCTTCCATCTCTATTCCTTTCTCAGTTTCTACATTCCAGAATCTTCCTGCCAAGCACACACATCTGTGAGATTCCTTGTCCAAGTCCCATCCAGCCCAAGAGCAGAGAAAGGCTCCAGGCTGGAGAGAGGCTCTGGCAGGGTCAGTGCCCAGCAGCCAGCCCCTCGCTGGCAGGGCTCCGAGGGGACACAGAGCTGTCCCCCAGCCTGGGTGGCTGTCCCCAGAGAGGCTGCAGGGACACAGGGCAAGCTGAGCTGCTGGGGAAGGGGCTGAACTGTTGCTATGAACATATTATAAGTTTCTCTGTGTGTGAGCCTTCTGATCATTTTCCCATGGGAGAACATCCTTTTGCTGTCTTTTACTCTGTATAAGCTTTCTGTAAACAAAATATCTGTGTCTGTTCTTCAAGGACATGGAATTGGTTGGCCTCCTCCTACCTATGAGGAGAAGGAGCTGGAATTACTTTATCTTTCTGATATTGTAAACTATTAGCACACATTCCCTGGACGAAGCAGCAGCAGGAGCATGGAATGCTCTCTGCTGAGCAGATATAGAAAAATATTAGAATTATGGAGTCATTTTAATAAATCATGTTAGCCTTCTGAAATTGTCGTCAAGAGTCTTTTCTTCAATGCATGGACCACAACGATACTGAACAAACTCGGGTGAGCTGTCAGGAAGAAGGATCCCCTGACCCTGCATCTCCTGGAGGTCAGCAGCCTCCGGGGAGGGATGGTGGTGGGGCAGAAGGACCTTTTCCACCAGTGGAGCAAGAGGACCAGTTCCTCCAGTGGCATTTTCTGCAATGCCACCCCAGCTGGGACTGTGTGAAACAGGGGGGGGACATTTGTTTTGTGAGGTCAGGTTTATCAGCTAGCTGTAAAGAGTAAAGGTCTTTATTTGTTGAACAGAAACCTGTTACAATGCACAGCGTGTAACAAACTTCACGTTTGAAAAGATATTTAGTTAAAAGCTCTGTTTTGGTGTGTCCTGGCCATTATCAAAGCAAGGCTGACCCTGAACCATTCTCCTCCCAAGGAACATGCTCTTGTCCTCAGACCCATTAGACACATTTTTGCTTCTGAGGAGTCTTATTTCTGGCAGTCACATTAAATAAATTGTATCCAAAGCCTCAACACCAATTTAACATTATTCCTTTTAGATAATTCATTGTCTCAACCTGCTCCTGATGTTCTTTTTAAAACTTTAATGAATATGTTGACAGAAAGTAAACTGTTCTACTTAACATCAGCATGAGAAGCTGTATAAGGAGACCAGGTAAATAAATAAAATCAATTGTGGCAGTAAAGAGGCTATTTATTATAAAGGAAACTTTTTTTGTACTGCAATTATTTCTAATAATTACAGGGGTCAGCTGCCCTGGCAGTGGCTGGCACTGATGGATTTTATAAATACCCAGGGAATTAATGCCCTTATAAACACACGTACCTGACACATTTAATTGTTAAATAGTTCTGGTAGAGACTGGATGTGCAGCTCAGGCTTGGCTACCAGAATTCCCAGTGGGCTGCTGGAATGGGCTACTGGGGGCTGTTGCAGCCTCCTCTCCCCACCCCCTCTGACCTGACACTCAGGGTGCTTTTGGGGGAAATCTCTGCTTTTCTGAAAGGTGGATCTCCCCCCTTGGGAGGGATGGAGAGGAACAGATTGATTTTGGGGGGATCTGCTTTTGGCTGGGACCAGCCTGAGCTCTGCCTGGCAGCTGAGAAGGGCAGGATCCCATCAGCCAGAACCCTCTGTCCTACTCACATTCAATGAGGGAATATTCCTAAAGACTTCCACTGACAGCTTTATGAAAAAGAAAAAGATGTCTAGAGAGTAGATAAAAGCTTTTACCTTCCTAATTCATAGCTTTTAAATTGCAATTACAGTATTCGGCAAGTTTTCAAATATTTAATTAAAATGTTACCCAGTGCTGAAAAGGAGCCTTTTAAAATCAAAATGATTAGTGAATCACAGATGAAATCTGCTCCTAAGAAAGGGAGGAACCTTTGGATCATTGTGCTATTGCCAGCAACCATTTTCTTTTCAGAAATATATCCTATTCCTGAAATTAGACAGGTCAAGGACTTAAAGTTTCACACCATAAAAAAGACTTGCCATTCTCCCAGTAATACATCTCAGGACCCACCAGTTCTGATTCTGAGTCACCTTTCTTGAAAACAGACATCCCAGGTGATGTCAGAATAGCAGATAAAGTCTCTTGCCATTGCTGTCCAGGTGTTCACGTCCTGAAGTGTTTGGTTCTCTGTCTCACAAGGTGCATGCCAGGCTTTGGTTCTGTTTCCTGGGGTTTTTGTTGGCTTGCTCAGGGCTGGCTCTCTACAACGGCACATATTTGCCCTGTGACTCAGTGTTACATCCAGGTCTTTCTGCTGTTTCAGACTGGAGACCTCTTCCCTGGTGGCTGAAATTCTGACTGTCAGTCCCCATGGCTGAATTTCTCACTGTGGCTGCATTTCATTCCACTTCTTTGTTTCTGAAGCCTTGGGTCTATCTGTTGCCTCTGTTTAACAGTTCAAACTTCTGTACTGACAATGCCTTCCCAACTGATATTGCCAGCAGATTTGAGTCATAGTCTGTTCCAGGGTCAGTACTGACAGCAGTGAAAACACAGATTTTCCCTGGGCTGTTTCTGGGATATTGTATCAGTCTGACTCTGGAATATTGCTGTGGCAGTCCAGAGGAACAGATTGTCTCACTGACTGTGGCTCTCCCAGCTTTGCCTGGATCCAGAAAGCTCCTTTATGGATGGGTTCTCGTGCTCAGGCAACTTCCACTGCAAGGACTTGGTACTGCAGAGCTTGTTAATCAATCTCTGTGCAGTGTGGGAGTCAGATTAGATTCTGTTTCACATCCTGGTAGCTGCAGCAGCCTGCACAGCTGATGGGAGAAAGTGTTTCATCAACGTGGAAGAATCCGTGGTGCTTCAGGAATTGATTGAATCTCAGGGATCTGAAGCCACAAGGCATTTTTCCCATATGCAGATGTTAATTATTGAGGCTGTTTCAGAGCTTGTGGCGTTGGCAGCTCTCTGTACCCACATGATGGACCAGGCACCTGGGCAGTGCCCTGGGCTGTGACAGTTGTGGTGTCCCCACGAGTCTGTGTCCAAGAAGTGAGCATCCTTGCAGTGGGGCTGATCTCTGGGCTCAGTCCCAAGTGGAACTGCCAGGAAATATGGCTTGGTTTGCTCTTCAGCTCCCTGCTGCTGCTCTCCAGGCTGTGGCCTGGCTGTGGCAGGCTGCTGCTGTGCCCCTGGGACACAGGGACAGCTGTGTGACCTCCAGGGCTGGATTTGGGTTTGTGGCCAGGGGATGCAATGAGGGAATAATGCAGGCACGCCCCATCCCCAGAGCCCAACTAATGCCATGTTCTTTGGGTTTTTCCTTCCAGAATTAATGATGACCCTGGGGTCCCTAACATTTGAAATAGCAGGCCATGGCTCTTTCCCTGCACAGTTAGGCTTTGTGCTGACGTGTGGAGCATGCAGGGAGGGGAGAGCTGTGTGCATTGCAGCATCACACACACCTCTGCTCCCCACGCTGCCAGGCCGTGAAACCACCTGGCACATCCTGTTCAGTCCAGCCCTTTTTGTGCCAAACCAAAACCACAGGCTGGTGCAGAAGGGATCTTGGTGAAGCTGTAGCTGAAGACAAGAGGTTGGAAATGTCAGGTTTGTGCCTGGAGCTGCAGTGGGGGCTGAGTGATGCTGTGGTCACCTGGAGCAGCCACCCTGGCTCTGTGGGAGGTGGTGATGAGGGCTGGGGCTGCCTGCTGGCACAGCTGCTGGCAGCCACACAGGCTGAAACTGGGCTCCCCAGAGAAGCAGGAGCAAGCACAAGGGCATTTTCCTGAGGAATTAAAGCCTAAGAAAAATGGCTTTGCCTAAGAGCTGCTGTTCTTTCTCAAGTGTGAGTTACATGTGTTTTCTTCGATTAGACTGAACTGGGTTTGAGACAAGCCCAATCCTTCACTCTGACAATCTTTGTGTTGCTCTGGAGCTATGAAATGTAGAAGGACCAGGAAAACATGGCAGATCTGAATTCAGAGTAGGTTTCACCAGAACTTGTCCCTTTATGACAGTGGACATGAGATTTAGAAGTACTGGCCTGTTTTCACACTGCTGTAAAACCACTGTTATTACAAATGTCCCGAGTTTAAAACAGAAATAATTTGGTGGTGAATCGAGTTTTCAGAATGATGGTCTTGTGATTATTTTATAGTTTGATCATTTTGCGGAGCCAACTTCAGGCAGCTGAAAGGGACCTCATTTTCAGTAGAAAAGTGCTCCAGCTGTCCAGTGCCCAGAGACATTTTGGGTCTGTGCTCTGGGGCTTGGACACCTCCAGGGAAGGGGACCCAGGTCCCTCTGGGGAGCTCTGGGTGTGGGCACCTCCATGGCCATGCTTTCCCTGGGTGTCCAGGTGGAATTCCCCACGCTCTCACCTGTGCCTCTCACCTGGTGCCCAACCAGCCTGGCACTGGTGCCTTGGGGTGGCTCCCCAGAGCAGAGGCTGGACAAGGTTGAGAGAATAAATTAGGTATTTATTAAAGGCCTTCAACAGGCACACCTTGGGCAGTCAGAAGCCTCCCAGGGACTACACCCAAGATGGATAAAGGTCATGAATTTTTCAGACTTTTATAGGTTTGGGCCATTTACATACCAGGGCTTAATCCTCCACTTACAGTTTCAGGTAATGAAGTAATTTACTCCAAGTTTGCCCCCCTCAATTCACTGTTGTTTACATCTCTTGGAGCCTGAGTGAGGTGTCCTTGAGTTTCAGGCCTGGAGAGGAATTGTTCTGTCTGAGCAAAATGGGAGAAGAGCAGCTGACAGGCTGTGGAGTTTAGAGTTATACACGAAGGCAGAGTCTGGAAAATATAAAAAACTGTAAAAGCTAAATGCTAAGGCATCAGGGCAGTGTGGCTTCCTCTCTGCCCTGTGGGGAGCAGCAAGGCTCCAGCTCAGCTCTCTGAGGTGTCCTGGGGTGTCCTGCTCCAGCCTGGTGGCCCTGGCCTGCCTCCAGAGCATCCTCATCCTTGGCTTGGGCTCTGCTCTCCCTTGGCTTCCCACCTCTTAACTGGCGTGCTCATTTTTCCCTTTTGGCATAATGAAGGGGATGCTGCCTTAATTGGTTCCCTTCAGATTAGTGATTTGAATAAAGCATAGCTGAAAAAGAGGCAGAGTATTTCTCCCTACTGAAATAGATCATCACCACTGTGGTGCTGCTGGAGCAGACCAGGCTGGGATTTCTCTTTTCAGCTTCTTGACATTTTTTTTAGATGTTTCCTAATTTTGAGGTACTGTTTGGGGACTGGGGGCTTCCTTTTTTTTTTTTTTTTTTTTTTTCTTCTGGGGATTTAAGATTTTGAAATTATTTATTTACGAGCCGTGAAAATCTCCCCAAAATGGATTTTAGCAAGTGTGTAATTGGATAATTTGACAACTGGTAAGCTGAAGCCCCAGAGATCAGGAATTACACTTCACCACAGAATAGTGGTTCTTCATGTAGAATTAATTAGATTTCCTCTAGATTACAAGTAGTAAGAAGAGTAGTCAATTAAGAGAATTATTCCCTGACTTTTCCATCCTTCTTCCAGCCAGTGGTTTTAAGAATTCCTTTTTCCTGTGTGAGATGTCCTCAGAGGCAGGATGCCAGTCAGAGGACGAGGGACAGTGGATTGAGGAGTGACCAGGACAGAAGAAATGGCAGCTGTTGTGTGAGGGGCTGATCATCCCTGGGGCTGGAGAGCTGCTGGGTCCCAGAGGGCGAGCAGCCAAACGGGGCCAGGCTCCTGCTGGGAGGAGGGTGCTGCTCTCCACCAGCATTGCTGAGTCAAACACACTCATTCCTCCCCAGCTGGGCTGGTACAAATGCCTGTGGGGCTGCTGCAGAGCTGGGCTGAAAACAACAACAATAATAATTCATTTTTTGTTGGGCCATTCTGCACCCAGCTGGCTTCCCTGGTTCACTTCATCCCCTGCCCATGCAGAAGGAGCAGTGGCACGGTCACAGAAGGGGTTAAAAACGTGGCAGAAGCCACTTGAGGCAGAGTGGCTCTGGCAGGGACAGCTCTGGGGACAAACACTGTCAGTAGCCTGAAAGGTCTGTGGGACAGAGCGTGGAGAGCAGGGTGGGGATGTGGGCAGCCCCCAGTGCCCCCCGAGCAGGGCCTGGGGCTCGCCAGGGCGGGGTCACTCGTGTCCCTGTGCTGGCCTGGCATGTGCTGAGTGAGTGTGACAGGCTGGCACTGTGTGCAGGACGTGCCTGCAAGCCCCTGTACAGGAGAGCTTGGACCCTGTGCCTGCTCCTTTCCCTCCCAGCCCTGCCTGCTGGGGAAGAGAGCACGGGAGGGCTTGGGGGGCATGAAGGGTTTGGGCAGGCAGGGATGAAGGGTTTGGGCAGGGGTGAAGGTTTTGGGCAAGCAGGGATGAAGGTGTGTGTTTGGGCAGGGATGAAGGGTTTGGGCAGGCATGAAGGGTTTGGGCAGGGATGATGAAGGTTTTGGGCAGGGATGATGAAGGTTTTGGGCAGGAGCAGCAGCACAAGCCCAGGGCCTCCAGAGCATGGTCCTGCTCACCCTGGGGAAAGGGCACTAGGGATGTGCCCAAAGGGAGGTGACGTGGACCCAAATCACCCAGAATGAAGATCTCAGGATTTAATTCTGAGAGTTTAATTAGTTCTGAGAATTTAATTGTTTCCTGAATGCAGAGAAGACAGATTTTGTAACAGCACATCTGTTTCACTTTCATTGTGACCTTCAAAGAAGGGATGAGGAAAAAGTAAAACAGGAAATGTGTGCAGCTGAGATTTTGGAATACCTAATGTTGTTTTATAATCACTGATGTCATTTCTAATTGTGAGGAGAATACAAAAAAACCCAACAACATCAAAATGGGGAAAGTGCTCATTTAAAAAAGCTTGACATTTAAAGAGACTAAATTATAGGCATATAAGAAATGTAAATGTTAAATTTAAAAAGTCTGGTTCTTTTTCATGCCTCTGACTAGTAGTTCTATCATAAAATAACAGAATCACTACCCTGGAGTGGGATTCTGCAAAATTACTCCCCTGGAGACACAGTAGTTACAGTTCAAAGTGACTTTTTCCTGCTAAACTTGTATTTCCTACGCCCATCGGCTCCAAACAGAGGGAATGCCAATATTTGAACCACTCTATACCTGGCCTGAAAATCAGTCCTGACAGCTTGAAAATAACTTGCTGGACTTTCAAATGTTCCAACTGGCTGTAAAACCCAATAATTGTTAAGTTATGTAGAAATATGAAACTTAGATAGTTTGATGAGGAAAGGCAATATGCTGTAGTGATGAGACTTTTCATTGTAATCCAGGGTAAAAATTCCAGATTCTGCTTGTAATATTTGTCAGGCAAACTAGCTTTGAATTTAAAAATAATTCTCCCTGTTTCAGTGGAATGAAGGTGTGTTGTTTTCACCTGTGTATTTTCTCTTTGATCTCAAAAAGATGTCAGAAAATGGAGTTAAGTTTCCTTGTCAGAGCTGGGAACAATCTAATATATGTATATAGCTCTTTGCTGATAAGGTGATAACAGGAACCACTAAAAAAAGTGAAAAGCTTAGACATGAGGGGGAAAACAAAGCATTTCAACATTTAAAACAGAGAGGAAAAAAGCTGAACATATGTAAAAATATGTAAAAGTATACATCTAATTTTGTTCTAAACAGGAGCAGGGAAGAACAGATTTGTACTGCAGCTGGCACCCAAGAAACCAGAGCTCTCCTTCTGTGGGGACTTGGTTGAGCAGATGCAGTAAAAGCCAGTGTCAAATTTTATTGTTTATAGATGGTCTGTCCAACAAGTCATGAATTTCTTTCTGTAAAAAACTTAAAATTTTTAGGCTTGGCTTTCTGAAGCAATTCTGAGCTTTGTCTCTGTCCCTCAGCTCCTATAGCACGAGTAGGAAGTCTTCAGGAGGAAGCGAAAGTCCAGTTCCAGTTATCTTCATTTCTAATTTCCCTTTTCTGTAATTAAGTGGGAAGAATATAAAGAATGAGAAAGTGTGGTGTTGGTGTTGAGCCAGAACAGGAATGGGCCATTCTGTGGGTTTGAAGATGGGTCCTTCCCTCGCTCCTGTTTTCCTTCCCACGTGTCTCCACAGCCTCATCAAACCATGCCTGTTCTGAGGGGCTGCTTTAAACCCAGAATTGCAGCCCCACAGCAGCAGGGCTCTGGCTGCAGCTGCCCTGGGCTGCAGTGCAGTGCCAAGGATGCATCAGAATTAGGTCAGAAATGCTGAGAATCACCTGTGAGCAGGCTCCAGGAGGGGAGAGTGGCTGCCTGCTCAGGTTTGCAGGGGGGCTTGAAGAAGCAGTTCAGGACACTGTGGTTATGAGACCTGCTGAGCAGGATTCTGAGCAATAAACTTACATGTTGGGGGGGAAAAAAAGCCAAAACCTTCAGTATTTGACAATAGTTGAGCTGTTTCTCGCTGTCTGACGTGGAAATGTGGTGATGTCCAGCCTGGCAGCTGCTTGTGTCTTGCTTTTAGGAAGTGCCTGTGCTCAGAGGATGCTGGTGGCCCAGTGCTGGCCCAGCAGAGCTGCTCTGTGCCCTGCTGCTGGCCCTGCTGGCCCTGAGGGGCTCGGGCAGGGCAGGGATCTCACCTTTTCATGCCAGGAGGAGCATCTGCCACGTCAGCCTCTCTTGGTGACATTCCTGTTGAAAAGTAGGGTGTGGAGAGAGAAAGGGTTTCCAGGTGGAAGAAGTGATTCTTCTTCCAGGATAAACTCAGCCCAGTTAATTACCCAAGGCAGAGGAAGGCACTGGTTCTGCAGTGCAGATCAAAATTCTCATTTCAGGCAGCCCAGCAGCTGAGAATGAGGTTCAGTCTCAGGGAAAGGGAAGTTTGTTCATGTTTGGGACTGGAAATCATAAAGAACTGGGCTAGTGACTGGAAAAGATTGGGAAATTCCTGCACAAAATATTTTCCTTTAATTTCCATACATCCCAATAATCCAGATTAACAGTCTAGGAGGAAGCATTGTCAGGGATCTGTTAGGAGACTGAGGAGGCAGGTTTTACTGCCTTGTCCATGTCTCTAATGGTTTCTCATAGCCCAAAAGACTACAAAAATGGAGGTAAGAGGATGTGCTTTTCTCTTTGTCCTGATAACATTGCCCAGGGATATCAGTGAAGAACACAATCTGTGGAGAAACTCAGAAAATTCTCCAGTAAAGGCAGAGCAGCCCTTGGTTTTCTTGCCTTTGCCATTTGTCAGGGGCACTGAGGTTTCTCTCTGGAGCTCTCCCCCACCAGCAGAGGCTGCACCAAACAGAAGCCAGCGCTCTTCCAGAGACCTGGGGAGCTAACCCGATTCCATCTCTGCAGTCATGCCCTCTGGGCACAGCCTGACAGCCAGGCTCCTTCTGCCCTGGCACTGCCAGCAGCCCCCGTGGGTGTCCTGTGTGACCTCGCACACAGCTGGCCACTGCCACCTCTGCAGCATCTGGCCTGCCCTGGCCTTGGCGAGCTGGCTGGCAGCCAGTGGCCTGGAGGAGCAGGTCACCCACCTGGCCATCCCCAGGGCAGAGCAGGTGGTGCTGCTCTGCTCCTGTCTTGGGTTTCTATTTCTGTCCTTTCCAGATTTACAGAATTTCCTGTTGCTTCCTGGAGCGGCCAGCGAGGAGGCACTTTAAACTTCAGTGACTTTTTAATAATGGTTTGGTTCTCCTTCCTGGAAGAGCTTTGTTGTACAGATCTTAATTGCAGGAGCTGCTGCTGCTGCCTGAAAGCTGCTAGCAAACATGAATCTTCTGGGAAAAAAAGACTTAGCAAGGAGCCAGGCTATCAGTAAACCACATTGTGGTGGATGTCTGGGGCTGGTTGTGTCTGTAGGTTGTAGATTAACCAGGTGAAGCTCCTTGTGCTGTTTGTTCCCCAGCTGAGGAGGCAGCTTGGTCACTAAGAAGGAGTTTGGCTGTACAAACACAAAGCTGTGCTGGTAGAGCTGTTCTGGGACCTTCCTGCTGCTTTTCCTGCTGTTGAGCAGTGTGTCTGGCTGTCCTACATCCTAACCCCCACACTGGGCAGTCTCAGAGAGAGTAACAGCAAATTTATTCTTAAAATGCCCAGGGTATTTATATGTAAGTCACAACAATGCTTTGGCATTTAAAAGCCAGATTGCAAGTGGGGATTTAGTGGTGGAAAAAATGCATTTGCTCTCTCTGAGATAGCATTTGCTATCTCTGACACTTTGGTTGTCACAGGTTCTAGACAAGGCCAATTACATAACTTGAAACATGGCAGAGAAAAGCACTGATATGGAAACACACCTGGGGAACATCAGCTGCAGAGTCAGGAGAAGGGACTTGTGATGTCTCCTCTGGCACTGGCTCTCTACATGTGCCTGAGTAATTCTGGCACAGCAAAGGGATTTGAAACCCAGCTGACCCTTCTGTACATCCCCTCCTCACTCGTGTCAGGACACTGTGGGGGGCTGGTTCCTCTCTTCTGAAGCAGCACAGCTTTTACTCAAATAACCTTTGTCAAACAGTCTGAATCCCTCCAGCAGGAATTTCACAAGGGCTGAAAACGGGAGAAGAATTTGGATGCTCTGATAAAGTGAACACACTCATTTATCAACACACTCATTATCTCACCTTCATACCTGTCTTCCCACTGCCCTCTGCTGGGAAGCTTATCCATCCCTGGATGGAATTCCACCTCACCTCAGTCTGTGCCCTACACCTGGGAACATCTTGGTGGTAACCTTTACCTGGTTTGCAGCGTCCCCGACAGAGGAGAGGGTGCCCAGTCGAGCCCTTGCAAAAGTCACTACTTGCACTAGGAAACGTGTGTTTGTAAAATTCCTTTAGTGATGCTAATTGATGCACAGAAGGGACAGGGTGCTAGGAAGGAAAGGAGGGGTGGGAATGCAGCAGCTGCAGTTTGTTCTGTTAGCAGAGTGACATTTAGAAATACCTGCCAGTGGACTCTTACCTCCTCTCATTCTTTCTTTTGTATCTTAAATGGATTCAATCAAGAGTTGCTTCGTGGACAAATGGCTCAAAGAAAGCATTTAACTTGTTTCCTGTTTTTAAAAGTCTTCATGCTAAGAAGCACTGAGGAGCAATGTGTAAGTGCTCAGAGGTACTTACATCTAATGTTAAATTTCCTTCCTACCTATGCAAGAGAGCCCCAGCCTGGGTCTGGTCCCCCCTCCCTCCAAGTCCCCCCACTGTGGGAGGGCCTGGAGTGAGTTCCACATTCCCCTTTTCCTACCAAGACCAAAAATCAGTTCCCAAATCTGTCCCTGTTTGCTGCTGGGTGTTGGTAGCAGGAGCTTTCTGTGATTTCTGGGGAACATCTGGACCTTGGTCAGAACAGGCTGCTGACCCCCAAACCCGTGGGGGGGGTTGGACCAGCAGCTTTGGTTTGGGCTGCAGTTTGATGTTTCACTGCAGGCTTTTGACAAATAACTTCAAATGTCAGCCTGTGAAAAACCCCTGTGGAAAACAAGTGTCAGTCCAGCTGCTCTAAAGTGAGCGTTTTACCTGTCACTGTGGCCATGGAGGCAGCGAGAGGAAACTCTGTTAATGGGCTCTGATTGGTTTTGTTTAAAGAAAGACTGATCTCTCTGTGGCCAAAGAGCAGTTTTTGGTTTGTTGTTTCTTTTTTTGTCTGTCTGATCCTCTTTCCACATCCATTCTCTTCCCACATCCACTCTCTGCCTTTTGGTTGGAACTCAGGAGGGGCAGGCAAAGTGAACTCTCACACCTTGCTTGCAGGAAGGGTTCATATTTGTTGAAGTCCTCACACTGAGCAAATGGAATTATTCATGGCAGAAGAGGAGCACAGGGCTATGTGACTACACTGCTTTATGGCTGCAGAAATTCCTCGCAGCTGCCCTCATGTACGCTGTTCACAGGCTGACAAAAGGATTGATTTTCAGAATTCACTGGAAAGAAATGAAAATAAGCTTGTTAATAAAGGTATCAGTACAAGAGCTCTGAGTCACAGGCCTATTGACTTGTTCTTCCTGAGCAGACTCCCAGGCAGATCATCAGCTTTTGGGGCCACTTGAGACAGAATCATTCCTGGTTCAGAAGCGTTCCTGTGAAGAGATTGATGCCCTACTTCTGCCCTGGATATCAGTGTAGAAGTGTATGAGAAGATCATCAGGTGATCTTCAAAATGATTTTAAAGGATTGGAGTTGGTTATTTTCCTTCATGTGGGAGTGTCATTTATATTGTTTCTTGCTAGAGGCCTTCCATAGGAAAACATGAACTCAGCTTCAAAGGTGTCTGTATATTTGCTGTTTTATTTACTATTTCTAGGACTAAACCAGTAGGATTTAATATTTTCCTGGATGTCTGCAAAGCAGAAAAACTTTAATGCAACCTTGTCTTGTGAAAGATTTCCTTCTGAGTCACATCTGAAGGGGAAAAGGAGCATGAGGAGGGGAAAGGGAGGGCCAAAGCAAGAAAGGCATTTGTCACCTATTATTTTAATCCAGGTGTATTTAGAGAAAAGGGAATAGAAGGAAACTGATCCATCTCTACCTATGGGTTATGTCTCGGTAGCTGTGTGTGTAATTGCTCAGCAGGGGCAGGGCTGGTGCATTGGTGTTAAATGCAGATGTTCTGTTCACCAGTGCAGGGTTTGGTACACTCACAGGAGACTGAGTTTTACTGCTCTTGCCTCAGCAAAGAGGCAAGCTAAATATCTCAGCTTGTGGGTGTTACTATTGATTTGTAGATTATTCCTTCTCATCTTCTTAAAACTGTGGATTTCCAGGTGTATTTTCAGTTCAGAGCAGATCCTGCTGGAGGTGCAATTGCTGTGGTCAGCCTGGGTGATGTGCCAGGTGCTTGCAGCCAGCAGTGGCAGGGGATTATCTGGGGACAGCACCGTGGGGAGGGGGCTCCTCCAGCAGCGCTTGTGGGGTGTCACTGAAGGCTTGCATCAAGGATTTGCTGGGCAGGGCTCAGCCAGGGCTGCTGGCACATCCCAAGGTGTGTGCTGACACTGCTCCAGAGGGCACCCACTGTGCCCTGAAACCCCCTGGCTGTTTAAATGCAGATCTCTCTGCATCTTTATTTCATAGAGCAGGGAGCAGTGTGGGCAGTGTTTCTCTGGAGCAGGGATGGGAGCAGTCAGAGCATGTAAACCCATTTCCAGAGGGTACCAATGCCCTGCTGTGCCCCCAGTGCCCCCCAGTGAGGGGCTGCAGCCCTCAACCCCCATTTCTGCAGGCAGAATAGGAGCTGACCCTGCAGTGCCTGCCTGGGGGCACAGACACCCCCCAACAATCCTAATGAGCCCATGCAAGTGCTGGCTGCAGCATCCTCTGAAAATTTATCCCTTTGGACCAAATTCTGTCCTTGAATATGCACACTGAACTTCCACTGTCGTTGGTAGGCTGTGCATGAATACATTGGAGAGAAGAATTTCATCCTTAGGTTTTTCTTTTCTGCAGCTTCCTGCAGGTTTTTGTTTTCCCTTGGTTTAGCCAATCAAAGCGTTGCTGCATTAAAAGTTTTCTTGAGACCATTTATGGCTTAGTTTAAAATTATTGTTCTTGAAAATCAAATTAAATGAGTTGTCTACCATAATAAAATAAAAATTTTTGCTTTATTCACCACATGTTTTGTATTTGGCAGGTGGCTGATACAATAGCTTTAGAAACTGTGTGTAGTTACAACTGAATGGAACTTTCACAGAACACAGACAGGGAGCACAGATCATCTGCCCAAAATCTTTAACAATAAGTAGGAGTTCCGTATGTTCATTTGAGCACCCACCTTTTACCTTTGTTGAGCAGAGGTTCTGCAAATTAAATACCAATCAGTAATGAAAAATAGCTCATTTGAGCAAAACCAATCAGCTGGAGCCTGGGCAGACTAAAAGAGATGGAATTTTTATTTTTTAAAGGCACTGTTTTGAGCAGAGGCCTTCCCCAGGACAGAGAGGGCTGTGAAGGAGCTGCTTTGCCTCAGTGCTGTTCCTCCTGGGTGTGACAAACCAGCCTCCCCTGGCAGAGGGGACCAGTCTCTAAGGTGCAGCATTTAAACTCAGAATTAGAACCTCCAGTGCAAGGAACATTTTGTCATCAGTCCTGGCTCTCGTTTGAGTGTGAGGAGAGCAAGAAGGGAGCTGTTTTCCATGCTGGTTTTGGCTAATATTTTAATGCTGCTGTTGAACTTCCACCAGGCTGACTCATAAAAACAGCCTTTGCTTTCTTCTTTCCTGCCCACTGGTAAACTTTTCTTTTAACCTCAGCTTGTCCTGCTTCTCTCTGTGTCTGTTCTTGTCACAGTGACCTCTGCTCCCAGGCAGGGATGGGAATTCAGGTGGCACTGCCCAGGCCTTGCCTTTAACACAAATTCTGGGCTCTGCTTTTCCCCCACATCTGAAGCCAGCTTAGAACCCAGATGTCCCTTGGTGTGGGATTTAATGCAGGAGGGAAGTCCCATTCCATGGAACCTCCCATTTAGGAAAATGCTAATTTCCTACAGGCGTTCTGCCTGTTTTCCTGAATAACATCTCGAGCATGGAATGAATGTTTGTGTGTCCCCCTGCTTTTCAGGGTGTTCGTGCTGGAACAGCTTGTGAGCCATCTAAGTTTCATTGGAACAATCCTCTTTCTATCAGGGCATTGAGAAAAGATTAAGTGTGTCAATTATGATAAGTCAATTAAAAAAAAAAATCCATGCTGTACAGCAAGTAAGGAAACAGCTCATTTGTTTGCTGAAGTCAGGTATTCAGGGGATACCAGCACTGCATTGTTGCCATCATTACAAAGCCTCAGCTGGGAATAATCAGAGTATCTCACTCTCCATGACAGTTTTTTGGAAAGCAGCTTGTGACAGACTATTTAATGAAGCAGAAAGTGGAGTTGGGTTTGCATTATAGAATACTGACATGAAATCTCATTCTAAAAGGAAAAAAAACCCCTAACTTTCTAGCTCCTCTTCTTCAGATGTCTTCATTTAAATGCAAATAGCAGCTTCATCCACAATGAAATTAAAAAAGCCTCTTTTTTCCCTGGGAAACAATAATGAGGGTAAATTTAAGGAACTTCATTTTTGTAATAAGATAATCCTTTTCAATGCTCGTGGTAATATTATGATAAAGGCTGATTTTAAAATTATTATTTTTGGATAAGGGAATGTATTTTTGGCTTTTGTAGAAGCAGGAATTCTGAATTCACTGTGACTCTGCCCAGATGCTGCTCCTGGGGTCAGAAAGTTCAGGGGTCTGATCTGGATTCCACTGAGCCCCAGTGGGCAGATAATCCATAATATTATCTGCAACTAAATCTTGCTCCACCTGCACTTTATTTGGCTGATGAAAACGATGTTTTGGTACTGGTGGGATTTCCTTGTGGTATGAGTGCACAAGCAGCTTTCAGCCCTTTCAGGTCTGGGTGCACTTTGATTTACTGACCTTGGGGCAGGGAGATGACAAGCTGATTGCGGGCTCCTTGACCAAGGGGTTTATCAGATATTTCCCCTCAGGTTCTGGCCCAGACCGTGCCAGGGGTGTCCAGTGGCTGCTGGTGTGGATCAGAGAGTCTTGGCTGGTGTGCTGTGTTTGCTGACACTGAAATCCTGTGCCTTGTGTGCTCTCTGATCCCCTGAGAGGCAGTGATTACAGCTGATAAACCGCAGTGACTTCACCTGCCAGCACGAGCTTGTGATGACTTTATCTCCAGTCCTCCTCCAGACAGTTACTCCAATCCTCCTGCATCTTGCCAAACTCTCAGCAGCTTCAAAGTTCTTTTAGAAAATCCCAGGCAGAAATGTTTCATCTCAATGGGGTGAGGTCCAGGGTACGTACCATGCAGGCAGAAAAGGAGTTAGAGCCTGTGGGTAAGAGGAATAAGAATTTTCTGTAACAGTTTAATATCCAGAACTGAAAATCTTGCTATTTAGCCATGGAAGGTCCAAAGGCAATAGGATACCATGAGATAAACAGTTTCCAGCAGTCCAGAGAACAAAATATACTTTTATTAATGTGACCTGTGTTTCTCAAAGCTCAAATTCTGAATGCAAGTGCTAACAGATGTCAGAACACTTGTTGATGCAGGTCCTGAAAAAGAATGTGCTCCCTGATCTCCAGGGATTGCTCAGACCTCCCCAGATGCCTTCAGTCATCTGGGGGGATTTTCTTGTGAATTATTTCTTGTGAATTATTATTCTTGCTTATTCTTGTCAAAGAATAAGCAAATGTCATTTTTACAGGCACGTACAGATCTGACAGATAAAAGTGGGAAGATTTTAAAATCAGCAAGGATCATTTTCTGCAACTGTTAATTACGAGTAGTATTAGTTCTAATAGCACTGTCAGCAATATGTAGAGTGTTTTCTTGGTCCAATCAAGTCTTTCAGGGTATTTCATTTTCATGTCAGTAATTCCTGGCTGATGCTTCAGATAACTGGGCTCTGTCACACATTTTGAAGTCTCTCTCAGCTCAGCAAGAGGGCAATAACACGGATTATGTCCAAGATGGTCATTGCAATATAATGTAGATATACATTACCTGCATTTTGGTTTTCTTTCTGTTGTGAATTTTTCCATTGTTAGACTTTAATTTGCACATTAAACACATAGTTTCCCTTTATGAAGCCAGAATGATTTTCTTTGCAGTGAAAATGAGTGGCTCAATTACCCTCCTACTAATGGATAAAATGTAATTAACATTGTCTTGAGGCTAATTTTCATTTATGCTGCCATTCTGCGTAAGCTGAACATCATTCTCTGGAAAAAGTCAATGTGTCACTTTTATTAGACCAGTTTGCACTTTAACATCAAGAAAATTAATTCAGGATACATTAACGTACTTAACTTCAAATCCAGTGGAATGATCTGAGCACAGGAGATAACTCTAAGGTGTCCTTTATGAAGTCATGCAGTCTGGGGGGGTGCTTGATAAATGGGGTGCTATTTCCATGTGTCTGGATATTCTCAGTTCAGTCCAAGAAAGAATTAGAGATAATTCTGTAGCCTGAGAAAGTTAGAAGAAGGAATTACAAACAAATTGTAATCTCTTCTCTGTAGCCATTGTTTATAGTTGTCCTTGGAGTGTGTTATTCTTAATTTACCAGTGGGGTGAGAGGTGTTCTCTCTAAGACCAATCAGGTCTTGCTTTAGCACATCCTGTTATAAATTTGTGCATGATTTTCATTAAATCCTTTTTTCCCTTCTCACCTTCTGATAAGTAGAGCTCTTCATCCTTATTCCTGGCTCAACGAGGACACGTGTGTGCACTTGGTGACAAGGGCAGAGTGCACACAGCAGCTGCTGCTCCTGAGCCACCAAGGTTTGCATCCCTTCACACGTGGACAGCCACAAAACCTTTTTTTGGGTGGGCTTCCTTCCCATCAGCTTGTCTTCAAGGGCTGGAGCTGTTGTGGTTGGGTTTTCAGGCCTGAGAAATACTGACAGCACGTGTTGCATCCCTGGAGCACAATTGCAGAATGTGTAGCAATACATTTTGGGGCATATTTTAGTGTCTTAGAAGCCTGTCAGGAAAAAAAGAAATAGAGGCAGTGGGTCAGAGCCTTCAGTGATTTTTTTCTATTCTGTATGCTTTTAAATATCTGGTCCATGCTGGCATGAGTGAGGAGGTTTGTGCTCTCACTGGGATTTTACAGTCAGCTGTTTGGTAGGAAACATTCCTCCCCATTTAGTTTGTATTTCCCTTTGCCCACTTTAACCCTAAAGCTCCTGCTTGTAGCCCTCTCTGGGGCCCTCAGCACCACCTCTTCTCCTCCTTTTGTTTGGGTGAGGCTCCTTCCCTGCTCTGGGAGGTGCTGTGACAGAGTTCAGCTCTCTTGGATCATTGTTTCAGACTCCTTCTAGAATTTCTCTGCTGCTGCTGCTGCCAGTGGTTCACCTCAGCTGGACCTGCTCACCATCAGTGGTGCCACAAGGACGTCATGAACCTCTCCTCACCCTGGCTGACCCCACCCCAAGAGCCCTCTCCCAGAGCAGAGTGGCCCAGCAGACCTCTGGAATCTCCCTCTTTCCCAAAGTGGCTCCTTGATGCCTGATTTTTTTGTTCTGGTTGCAGAAGCAGCGACCTGACTCTCAAATGTGTGTGGAAGTCAAGTGTTCTGCTCTTGTTCTTCAGCTCTCAGGCATCCCCCATGGGCAGGCATTCAGCACCTGCAAAATTGGAGCAATAATAACCCCAGTGATGAAGAGAGGCTGTGTTGTGATTATAGTTTTGCTTTGCTCTCTATTGGGAGCACCTTTTTACAGCAGTAACCTCTGTGTGGAACGCTGTAAAAATCAGTGGGATGCGATGAAGACGTGCTAGGTGTGCAGAGGGAGATAAACTCAAGTAGTTCTGTATCAGGACAGCAGAATAGACTGTTCTTGTAGCAGAACATGCCTTTGGAAGAGGCTGGACGTTTCCACAGTGAAAGCTCAGCAGTTTTACCTTGCTCAGAGGAGTGCAAGGCAGTGTCCTGAGTGCTCACCTTCCCCAGAGCTGCACAGAGCACTCCCACCAAGGGAAGGACTCCTGCCCCCAGAAAAAGCCATTTGGGGCTCTGCCATTTTTTAGGCACCCAAGAGCAGAGTTTGCAGCTAGATTCTGCAGAATATGGATGGTAGGAGTGTTCAGAGTGAACTTCCAACATGGCTTTGAATTTAGGAGTGGTTCTCCATCCATCACCTGTCTCTAGGGTGAGAAAACCAGTAACAATCACAAATACATCCTGAATGCAAAAAACAGCTGTTATTGATAAACTTCTCCTTCTCTGCCTGTTTTCAGGTCTGTTCCCAGGTGCAAACCCTGTGCTCTGCAAGAACAGTGCAGTGGAGGAGATGAAGTCTCCCTGGCTGCTCTCACTGTGTGGAAGCAAAATTTTCTGTAGGTCCAGGAGCAGGAAAACTTGCCAGGCACTGCTGTGTCTCCATCTGCTTCCCAGCCCAGCCTGTCCAAGTGGCACCTGCAGGTGGTGGTGGCTTTTTGGGAGCTGTGGGGAGCAGCCCCCAGCCTTGCTGCCATCCCAGTCACCTAGCCACAAAGTGTCACTTCTTAATTGCATTCTGGCAAAAGGCGTGGTAGCCACCAGGTCTGTGGCACAGAATGCAGCTTTAACACAGCTGCCTCATTCCAGCACATTTTCAGTGTTTCCAGCTCTTTAGGCTGAGCATGTGTTTTAATGATTTAGGTCCAAGTGCATCAAATATAGGAACAAAAAGAGCAAAAGCACTAAATCCAGAGATAAGGCATGGTTTGCACCAAAGCAACAGATTTCTTCCTCTTTTCTGGCTTTGAATGTAGTTAGAAAAAGAAATACGTTCCAAAAAAAATCCAATTGCTCTGGCATTAAATATAAATACATATCTGTATGTGTGTGTGTATGTTAGTGACAAGGCTGTAAAAGGCCTGGCTGACAAAGGGAACATGAAAAGACATTTTTGTCTGTAATTCCCAGCCTGGTCCTGTGTACAGATGATGTTGAGAAGCAGCTTCAAAGGGCATTTTCCTGCCAGGATCTGATCTTGGCAGGAGCACTCAGCCCACCTGCCCCTTATTGTGCTCATTAAATCCCTGAGCCCAATCTCAGCTTATTCCAGGGTCTGTCAGCATTTCCATTTCATACCCATCTCATGTAATACATTGGCCCCTTCCTTTGTGCTGCACAGAGGTTATCAGTATGCTGTGGACACTGTTGTATTTTACAATATATTTAAGAAGCAACAGGATTTTAAATTTGCTGGAACAGTTTTGTCTGAGGTGGTGGATTAGCATTTCAAATACTTCTTTTGTGCTAACCTCTTGGGTAAACCCTAATTATTTAAAAGTTAAAAGCTTTCAGAAATAGATGACGTTGCTAATTGAAACAGTCACAAATGAAAAACTAATGTAAACGCTTTAAGTTAACCCAAACAATTTGTCTGTCTATAGGGAACATTACAGCAATCAGAGGTAGATTAACTACGGGGAGGAGCAGAGGGAAACAGGGAGTCTGTAGCAACATTTACTAACTAGGAGCCAAAACTCATTTGTTACAAAAGCTGTATAGCCTCAGTCTTTCTGTTATCTGATGGTGTGAATTATTAGTGTACATTATGGGTATCTTGCATAATTTCAGAATAGTATTCCTAGAAATTTGCATTTTATTTTCCTACTAGGAAAAGAAAAAAAAAAAGAAAACAAAAACCAGGAGACAATAAGAATCAAAAGCAATGTATTACCTTTGGACACCAAAATTCTGCCTAGTGCTTTCAAGAAGATTAATTATTTTGAAGCAGTCTTTCAAGCTGAAGTTTTAAATTTTTTTCCAGTAAACATGCAGGGTCACAGTGGTTTCAGACAGCTCATTTAATCTGCAGCTCGCATACAAAACACAATTCCTGCATTACCTGGCAGCCAGAGCCAGGAGGGATCCATCTCAGTGCAGTCTGTGCTGGGAGCCTGGCCCCTCTGACAGTGATCCCATTAACAAAGGTCTTCTCCTGACTCAAGGGAGGATGTGAGCAGCCCTGGCAGGGGAAGCCAAGATGTGCTGAAACCAGGGCCACTGGAGTTGCAGTGCCCGTGGTTTGTGCAGCACTGCTGAGCCCAGGGGGCAAGTGAGCCCAGGGCTGCCAGCCACAGGCACCTGCTGGCCTCAGCTCCTCCTGCAGCTGCAGGCCTGGGATGGGCAGCTCAGCCTTCAGCAGCATCTCCCTGTGTCTGCATCCCTGGGATGGGCATTTCATCCCTGAGGATCATCTCCCAGTATCTGCACCCCTGGGAAGGGCATTTCATCCCTGAGGATCATCTCCCAGTATCTGCACCCCTGGGAAGGGCATTTCATCCCTGAGCATCATCTCCCAGTATCTGCATCCCTGGGATGGGCATTTCATCCCTGAGGATCATCTCCCAGTATCTGCACCCCTGGGAAGGGCATTTCATCCCTGAGGATCATCTCCCTGCATCCCTGGGATGGCCTGGGATGGGCAGCTCAGCCTTCAGCAGCATCTCCCTGTGTCTGCATCCCTGGGAAGGGCAGTTCATCCCTGAGCAGCATCTCCCTGCATCCCTGGGATGGCCTGGGAGGGGCAGTTCAGCCTTCAGCATCATCTCCCTGCATCCCTGGGATGGCCCAGGAAAGGCAGTTCATCCCTGAGGATCATCTCCCTGCACCCCTGGGATGGCCTGGGATGGGCAGTTCATCCCTGAGCAGCATCTCCCTGTATCTGCACCCCTGGAATGGCCTGGGAGGGGCAGTTCAGCCTTCAGCATCATCTCCCAGTATCTGCACCCCTGGGAAGGGCAGTTCATCCCTGAGGATCATCTCCCTGCACCCCTGGGATGGCCCAGGAAAGGCAGTTCATCCCTGAGGATCATCTCCCTGCACCCCTGGGATGGCCTGGGAAGGGCAGTTCATCCCTGAGGATCATCTCCCTGCACCCCTGGGATGGCCTGGGAAGGGCAGTTCGTCCCTCCTGAGGGAGCTCAGCCACCCCAGCTCCTGCTGCTCTCAGTGCCCAAAGCAGAGGGGTGATGAAATCTTGCATCCAAAGGCTCCAATTTTTTCCTTTCTTTCCCACTATAATCCACCTTGTTCTGTTCAGAACCTCTTTACCCACTTGCTAGCCCTTGTTCCTGCCCTGGCTCTGTGGCTGCACTGTTCCAAGCACGAGCCAAGGGCCACAGGAAGGGAAGCAGAGCCAATCTTTATGACCAGATTGCCTCGAATTCCAAACCCCTCCCCAGCGAGCAGCAAGCCAGCACTGACACCTCTGTATTTCAAAACTGGGGGTGGATTCTTCTCAGGGTTGGGGATATTAAGAATTGTTCAGAGATAAGAGGAAAAAAAAAGAGTTCTGGGCTGTACTATTGAGTTCTATCCATCCATCCTAATACAGTTTCAGAGCAAATCCCTCCATGTCATGTAAGCAGAGCATTAAAGGAAACAGCACTCAGGATGATGCTGTAAAATGTGCTTTAATACCACAATCATTTATTATGCTCATGTTGTATCTTTCATAATAATAATAAATCTGAAAGCAAGTGTTTATGCAACATAAACCTAGCTTAAGGCAGACTTCAGAGTTTAGAAAGCTCCAAAAGCTGTTCAGAATCTCTCACAGGCTCTTAAAAAACTTAAACTCTCAGTGCAGGATTTTTTCAGTGAAAGCTCTTCCTTCTCCTCCTGCTGGACAGTATTTCCCTGAGGTGGATGAGAGGGATATTTTCATGTCCTGGAGCTTTGCTCTTTGATCTGTCTGAAAGCCTTAGGTTCCACCCAAAACTCCCAGAGTACCCACAGCCCTCAGTGCAGCATCTCAGACCCTCTGGGTGGAGTTTTGGTGGCTTGGCTCTCACAGGCTGTGTCTGCTGCAGGCTTTAATGCTGCTGTGATGGACATTCCCAGGGCCTCAGATGGTGGGAGCCTCTTACAATCCAATTTCCATTTGGCCAGAAGGACAAAACCACACCAGGAGCCTCTTGCCATCACTGCAGGGATGTCTCTTCCTCATCTTGGTTTCTCCTTCGGAGCCATTTGTGTTTCTGTGCTTCCACAGCTCCACACAGTGCCTTGCTCACCGTCCAAGGCCATCACCTGTCCCCCGTGACACTGAGGTGGCTTTGCTGAAATTTGGATTGTTAAATCCTGAGGGCTGGGATGGGTGTGCAGAGAGCACACTGGGCAGGAGGGAGGCTGAGCTGCTGGGAGTTGGGCTGTGTGGGGTGGGATTCAGGCTCCTGTGGGTTCTCCTCTGCAGACCTCAGTGTCCCTTGCCATCAGTGCAGGTCCCCAGCTGGCTGGGCAGTGAGTGTCCCCTGGCTGGGACGTGTTAGGGGACGTGGGTGTGCTTTTCAGTGTAGCACATTCTGCAGCGTGGCAGCAGCTCCTTGGCACTGCAGCGACCCTCACACACCTTCCTCTGCCAGTTTAGGGAATAACTGAAAGCAGAGTTTATCCCAGGATGCATCCCAGTTGGAGGGTATGGAAAAATTCTCAGTCCAGCCAACCATTTGTTGTATTCACAGTACTCTGTCCTTGTTCTGGCCAGGCAGCCTGCCCAGAACACCTGGCTGGTGGAGCCTTCCCTGGAAGTGTCCTCTGAGATCAGCACTCATGTCCTCTGGAAATGAAAATTCCAATTCCCTGGAAATGTCCTCTGAGATCAGCAGTGCCATCTCTGGAGCACCTGGGGTTCGAAAGGAGCTGTGTAAATTTAAAATTTCACGTGCTGCTTCCAGCTCCCTCTTGCCTTGCTGGTGCTTCAGCAAGATTGCTCTGGTGTTGCAGAGAGGTGGGGACAGGGAAATGTCCCGTGGCACATCCTGGAGGTACCTGTCACCACAGAGCTGCACTGACACTGAGCAAACCCCCTGCCTCTCCAGATCAAGTCCCATTCAGCTGACTGGCAATGGATTATATTTTGTATAATGAGGCATGATCCAGCCCAAGTATTTAGCATAATGGAAGAACAATACATCATTCTGGAGCTGTCAGCACAAGATTTGGGTGCTTTACATTAGGTGAATAAACAGTGCCTCATTATAGCCAGGAGTTTGTGTGAAATCAGGAATTGTATTACTTTGTTTCCAGCGGGTGATAATTGTTTTAAACCACTGGAGTGAATAGGTTGTAATTCATTTGTACCTCCCTTTTGTCTGCTGCTGAAGAAGACTTGAGAAATTGCCGTGCTTGTAAGCAGTGCTGTGTGTCTGGCACTGATAAATGTATCAAACTCCAGCCTGACTTTATCTGGGAAACAGATTTTGATAGCTCGCCAGGATTTAGGTCATTGGATAATTCAGTGCAAACTGCAAATCTTAATGCTATTGACAGAAGACAGAGCACAAATAGGCAGCACTTTCTATAAATCCCAGACCTGTAAGTAGCTCTCCTTTCACAGATTTATGGTAAATGCCCTTGAAAGCTGTTGAGGAAAATGAGCACGCTGGCTCTGGATTGACAGGTTGGCTTTTCAGATTCATGGCACCCACAAGACGTGTTGTAAAAGATCTGCTTTATCATGGAACGTGGCTCTGAGCAGAACACAAACTCTGCAGGGTGTTCAAACTGTCTAGGGTGCAGCTCTGACATCCTGCAGTGCACATGGAGAACTCTGAAATTACTGGGCCACAGGGCTGCCAGCCTGGTTTAGCTGGGACTGGAGAAAGCTCCCCCTACTCAGCTTTTTTTGGATGTTAAATTCTAAACCAAGAGGCTCAGACACACTCAGACACCCAGGAGCGTGGTTTGTGTGGAGGAAAGAAGTCAAAGAAATTTCGAACGTCAGAAGGAAGGGTAACATTGGTGAAAATATTCATGATTTTCTGATACGTAATTTGGTTTTATTTAGCTCCAATTAAAACAAATGCCCAAAACAACAACAAGCTATCCTTCAAGCACAGAATGAGCCAGGTGTGTCCACCTTGTGAACAATGACTCCTTGAGCCTTTCTTTCAGGGGCTGCTCATCTCCTCCATGCTAGGATAAATCTGACATGACGGCTAGGACTACAAAGTTTCTTTTTTTTTTTTTTTTTTTCAAAAATTCACGTCTAGCCTAGCGTGAAACACTCTGTGACAATAGTGAAGTGACATATGTCACACCTCAAGGAGAGTGGAGACTGTGTGACAGACAGTGGCTGGGCTCAGACTGATCCAAACCCTGGTTTCTGACGTGCTTCAGTTGACACTCCTTTAATTCAGCTGTGCAACACAGAGGGCAAAAAAGCCTTTGCCAACCTCAGCACCTTCTCCAGCAGCTGTAAAAATTCCCAACGCAGATGTCATGTGTTTTGTCACTAAAACACATCCCTGGGGCTTTAGTGTCGTTCCAGTGAAAATCAAGGAAATGAGTACCATTGTTTGTTTTCTTTAAGACCCTGGGTTGGCTAAGCAGGCTGTGCTCATCAGTCTCTTATCTCAACAGAGGAGGGAGTTTGGACAGGTGAATTAAAACACCTTTGCTGTGCATTAGCACAGCACTGCTCTCTGAAGCGTTGGTGGAACTTTCAGCAGTAGCTCTGTGTTCAGGCCCAGCAGTTGCACATCTGTAACTGCTGGAATTGCTGTCATGTTTTGACAGATGGAGAAATCCGGGGGTGTGAGTATTGGTATTAATCATTTTGTCAGATTTTAAATCGATTAGGGCCTGTTTTCTGCTTGTCCTGTGATGGTGGAAGTTTCCTGATTTGAGATGCATGTTTCAGAACTGCTCATTTCCTAGCAAGAGTCAGAATAAGATTAGTAGGCGTGCAGTGTGTACATTATCTGTAATAGCTGTGCTCCCTGTGATCAAAGGCAGAACTTTTCAATATGCAGTTGCACAGTATCATGATCAAGGGCTGGCAAGAATAATCTCATCAGATCCGTGTAGGCAGGGTGATAACAAGTTGTTTATAGAAATTAATAGTGCGAGCTTAAATTTTTAAGATTTTCCCATGAGTGCTTGACCTTTTCCTCTTCAAGCGCTGTCAGTTCATTTTCTGAGATCCTTCAGTTCTCTATCACTTACTGAGACCCTGAAGGCAGAGTTCAGGTGTCACCTCTTGGTCAGGTGTAGCTATGGTAACAAGGCAACAATCAAGGTTTGTGGTCTTCCAGTGCACATTTTGCCTGGGGTTAATAATGACCCCAATATTGGCAGCACTTAATATCCCCAAGCAATTACAGAAGGAATTGAAAGAAGATGAATGAGGCTATTGATATTGATAATTCTGGACATTAGAGACCAGCTGGGAAGGAAATGAAGTTCTGTGATGGATGGGGAAAGCAGCAGCTCAGACTGCACTCTCTGCTCTTGTGGAGCTCAGAGATGGCCAGGACATGGCCTGGCCCCTTTTCCCTGCAGGGACCCCCCTGCAGCCCCCTGAGAGCCTGCAGCTGGAGCTGCTGTGCAGGTGGGCACGTGCTGGGCTGTGAGAACACCTCAGCTCCCAGGTGTCTTTTCCATCCTTCATTTAAAGGTTTGGTGCAGCCTGGTGAGGAACTATTGCTGTGCTCCGTGCAGTGACAAAGGACTCTTGGCAATAATTTCAGAAGGCTAAATATGATTTATTAAATGACTCCATAGTCAGAGGATTTGGGCTGTAATGTGCCCAGGTACAGAGCTCAGCTGCTCCTTCATTGCCCTGTACAAGAATGCTAGAATATTTACAATATCAGAGAGATAACAGTCCTTCACCTCCTTCTCCCACTATCAGGAGACAAGCAGAGAAATCCAAAAGTGTCCTTGAAACCCACACCAGAGATTTTTTTTACAGAAACTTGTACAGAGTAAAAGACAGTAAAAGATGCTTTCCCATGGGAAGATTTTCCTGCAGCCTTGCATACTGAGAAACTTATAATTTGTTCTTGCAACAGTGCTCCTCTTCCACAGCCCTGCCACGAAGCTGTGGTGCTGGCACGGCCCCTGCAGGGGAAAGGGCTCCCCTCCATCCCTCCCTGGCTCTCATTTCTCCTTTTCCCAGCAGGGATAGCACAGTCACATCTTGTCTGAGTCACAGCCGTGAGGGTTCAGTCCCCTCCATCCTCTCTGAGCAGCTCTGCCTGAGAGCTCCTCAGGTGTGCTGCCCCTCGAGCTGACCCTGAGCTCTGGCAGGATCTCACCACTCTTAGGAGACTCTAAATGTTTTTCCCTGTTGTTTAATTGGAGGCAGATGTTACCAGTTCGAGGTTCTGACCCTGCTCTCTGCATTTTCTGAGGCCAGGGTGGGTGGCTGGGCTGTGGTACCCACCTGCAGCACTCAGAAATACCTGTTCTGCTCCAAGTCCCTGCACGCCACCCACGTGTGGCCTGCTGATGAATATGGATTAAATTGTGGTTTAAGTATTGCTTCTCTGATTGCAGTTCCTGGTCCTCCTCGTGAAATGGTTGGTGTGTTTTGTTTGTGCTATCAATGGGAATGCTTTGAAAATTGCTTTGGTGCTAAGGAGAGCAGGAGGAAAACATTGCTTCACGGTGAGCATTTTGAAAGAGTGTTTATACCCAGAGCATCAAATTAATTTCCCCAAAGAACAGGTTGAGCTGATCAAAACCAAAAATGATCATTGGTTTTGCACATATTTGAATACAAATAATTTAATTTCAAAAAGTCTGTTAAATGCAGCAGCTCATGGTCATTTCCATATTTCCTCAAGCACAGCATAATTATTTTCTTAGACTCCATTTTCTTGGTTTTAACCATGGAATAAGCTGTAGCATCCTTTTCTCTGGCATGCAGGCAGGTGGAACTCAGTGGCTGGGCAGAGTCAGGGCACAGTCAGGGCACTGCTCCTGATCTCATTCCTTGGGGTGCCAGCCAGGGGAGGTGGAGCAGCAGCACATCATTCCTGTGTTTGCATTTTTCATGTTTCTCCACAAAGCTTTTGATCCTCAGTTGAACTCCTCTGAGAATCCTAATGGAAAATAGTTAAAAGCTTTAAAATATCTAGAAATTCTGCCAGATCTTTGTAGGTTCTCAGAAATCCTTTAGCATTTGTGAGAATTGACAATCAGCAGCACTCACATACTTAGTTTTTAATTCATTACATTTATTTATTTATTTATTTTTATATTTTTATTTATTATTCTTAGTTTTTTATTATTATTTATTATTATTTATTATTTTTATTTTATTTTTATTNTGGTAATTGCTGCCCGGTTCCTTAAACTTGTTCTGAACCTCTTCTCTAAGAGGGCAGGGGTCATAAACAGCAAAATAGACTGAAAAATGCCAGGACGTGACTTGGGTGACAAAAGCCTGAATTTGTCCTCCCTAAAAGCAAAGTTATTTAATGTAAGAAGGGCAAAAAGCCCTTCAGGGTAAGGCAGCTCCTCTGGAGGGCTCAACAATTAGGATGGACCAGGTCCCAAATGGAGGAGAGCTGGTCCAACAAACAGCAGAGATGAGGTGGCACTCGGGTGATCTGCTCTGCACTGCTGCATTTAGCTAACAGGTCAAACTGGAGAATGTTCTGAGAATAACCTTTGGAAAAATGTTAGATGGTGAAAAAAACAAACCATTTAATTTGATTACAGGGAGCTTTACCCATCATTTCCATTAAGCCATGCACTACCAGGAGGCTGTGTCTCTTTTTGAGTCCTAACAGGAGTGTGGAGCTGCCAAAACCTTTGAAAGACTGACACAAACATCTCTCCACGGGAAAATGTGAATCTAATTACAAGAAGTTAAAGCAGAAACCCTGACATTTTCAAAGCAAGGACCAGATTCTGATGTGAATGGTCCAAGTGTGACACCCAAACTCATATCCAGACTCTGAATTTCAAGGAGCCTGACCACTGAAATTGCTCAGCAGGCAATTCCCAGGCAGCTCACTTTTATTGCATTTTAATGGAGTAAATTCACTTAGTTACATCTGTAAAGAAGAATTTAGGTGAGTAAAGGCACACAGGTTTGAAAATGTTGTGCTTTGACTTTTTGTGCAGCCTGGGATAGTGGAAGGGGGTGGGTTTGAGGTCCCTTCCAACCCAAACCAGTCTGGGATTCTGTGTGAGCTGGGATGGGGGGAGGACAGGGCAGTGCTGTGAAGAGAAAGGGGTTACTTGGCAGACAGCAGTGCTCAGGATAGCAGAAACAATATTTTCCTAGATAATTATGTAGAATAAATAAGCCTGGTACAGAATCTGCTCATACAGTTGTGGAAAAGCAGATTTTAATTTCTCAGCATACAGTTTAATGTGAGCAGAATCTCTAAACAGAGAGTTGACATTGTTAACAAAGGTAATATTAGATTTGAATGAGAAACTTTGTATAGTTAATTAAAAATCAAAGGCACAGTTATAACAGAAGTAATTATCCAGGAGTATTAAATCAGTTGCAAGTCCGAGCCCATAAAAGAATTAATCAGGAATAATTTAATATTTGATATTGAGGGCTTATATTTTCCACTAATGCCAAAATCCATCCCATTAAGCAGTACCATTCTTCAGTTCTGCAAACTGGGTCCCTAGAAGCAGGGCAGCAGAGGAACAATTCAATGGGAAGAAGCTTTAATTCTTCTTTCCCAGTACAGTTCCAGTAAGCTGAGGGTGTTAGAATCCCTCTGCCTGAGGCCAGGGATTGCTCTGGTCTGGCTGGGAGCAGAGGAAAGGTGTGAGTGTCACTCTATGGAGCAACACGNGAGGATGATGATCTTTTGCTAAGCACAGAGAAGCTCAGTCAGAGCTCAGAGCTGTTCTGCAGCCCTTTGAGGGTGTTTGTGGCTGGAGCAGGGG
>VXAX01005715.1:502581-514903 GCA_013399835.1 Leptocoma aspasia
CTCTGAATTTCAAGGAGCCTGACCACTGAAATTGCTCAGCAGGCAATTCCCAGGCAGCTCACTTTTATTGCATTTTAATGGAGTAAATTCACTTAGTTACATCTGTAAAGAAGAATTTAGGTGAGTAAAGGCACACAGGTTTGAAAATGTTGTGCTTTGACTTTTTGTGCAGCCTGGGATAGTGGAAGGGGGTGGGTTTGAGGTCCCTTCCAACCCAAACCAGTCTGGGATTCTGTGTGAGCTGGGATGGGGGGAGGACAGGGCAGTGCTGTGAAGAGAAAGGGGTTACTTGGCAGACAGCAGTGCTCAGGATAGCAGAAACAATATTTTCCTAGATAATTATGTAGAATAAATAAGCCTGGTACAGAATCTGCTCATACAGTTGTGGAAAAGCAGATTTTAATTTCTCAGCATACAGTTTAATGTGAGCAGAATCTCTAAACAGAGAGTTGACATTGTTAACAAAGGTAATATTAGATTTGAATGAGAAACTTTGTATAGTTAATTAAAAATCAAAGGCACAGTTATAACAGAAGTAATTATCCAGGAGTATTAAATCAGTTGCAAGTCCGAGCCCATAAAAGAATTAATCAGGAATAATTTAATATTTGATATTGAGGGCTTATATTTTCCACTAATGCCAAAATCCATCCCATTAAGCAGTACCATTCTTCAGTTCTGCAAACTGGGTCCCTAGAAGCAGGGCAGCAGAGGAACAATTCAATGGGAAGAAGCTTTAATTCTTCTTTCCCAGTACAGTTCCAGTAAGCTGAGGGTGTTAGAATCCCTCTGCCTGAGGCCAGGGATTGCTCTGGTCTGGCTGGGAGCAGAGGAAAGGTGTGAGTGTCACTCTATGGAGCAACACGAAACGCAGAGACAAACGCAGCTACACCCGAGAGAAGGCAAAGAAGAGAGAAACTTTATTTTGGTTTTCACATTATATAGAGTTCTGGAAACGACCATCGGTTGGAAGGTGAAGTTGCCACCTCTCCAACCACACTGGTCAGTGACAAAGTCCATCAAACCTTTCTCCTCCCAGGAGAAAGAATGAAAAACAAAAAGACAGTTAGAAAAACACGTGCATGTTTACAAAAGCAGTGTGAGAAACTCCATCACAAGGATGAAAACATCAGAAGGCTGAAAAGTGAGAGTGGCAGTGTGAGAGCAGAGGGAGCTGCATTCCAGCTGTGCAGCTCAGCCTGGGTGTGACCTAGGGGTGTGTGAGATCCACTTCTCCCTGCCATTAATTACTTGATTTCCCTTTAAATTGCAATGGAGGCCAGTCCATATAAACATTCCTGTTCTCTGTGGCCATGGATTTCCTGATGTGCTACGTTATTTGGACAAACACATTCTTCTCTTTGTTTTGAGCCCAGCCAGCTGATAATTTTCCCTTTTCACTTGTGGTGGGAGACCATGAATCTCTGCCCTTGGCTCTGTTCCACCAGACCTCTGATCCTCTTGTGGATTCCTGTTGTAGCCTCTCTCACTCACCCTTTTTTCCTTGCCTCACCTTTCTGGCCCTGTGGGGCCCTTCTCAGTTGTCCTGGACATGCACAGGAAATCATTGAAAGCAGGTTAGAAAAGGAAATCAGAAAGGATGATTTGCTTTTTTGTGATGAGGGAGTTGAAATGCTGGGGGAGATCCCTGAAGCAGAAAGCAGAAAGACACAAAACCAGCACTGAATGGTGGTTGTGATCACCATCAACTCCTCCTAAGCCTCACTGAAGTCAGAGCAAGCCACCACAGGTTATATATAACTGGAAAAGAGCCTTTTGTTGAGCAAAGCTGTCCTTTGCCAAGGTAGGTCAGGAGCTTTGTTTGGATTTTGGCTGCAGGGCCTCGAGCTTGCAATAAATTCAGAACCAACAGGAAAACCTGACCAAAAAAAAGCAAAAGTCAGGTTGTGTTGGTCTAATGTGTCTGGCAGTATCTTGAGGAAGAAGAAGCATTTGTTATTGCCATCTAAAGGCTTCTGCCTTCCTTTTTAGCCCACTGAAAAGCTTGTCACACAGCAGTCCCCAGCCCTGCAGGCATTTATCAGCTGGGCTGTGCCAGCCTGGTGCCTGGGCAGGCTGGGAACAGGAGATAAATGTGGGCACACCAGGCTCCACGTCTGAGGCAGTTATTGATCACATCAAGTGCTTTATCAACTCTCAATAAAAGGCCCCTCACCTTCCCCTTCCTTCCCAACTGGAAACTTAGCCCTGCTTAACTTAACCTGGAGAAAACCCATCCCTCGAGCAGGTATTCCTTAACTTTCAGAATTTAAAAAAAAACCCAAAAGACCCTGAGGTGCTTCCAGCTGGGTTTGTTTAACCTGTGCACTCTCAGATGACAGGAAGGCAGGTGAGCTCTTGGCCACCAGGTTTGGTGTCAGTAAAAGCAGGGAGAGGTTTGGAGCTGGAGTCAGCAGAGCCAGGACGAGCCCCAGCCCTTGCTGGGTGTGACAGCCTGCCCTGCACCACCCAGCACCAATTATTTATAAATAAATAAAATAAATATTTTGATATTTGTGGGTTATTTATAATAAATGGGTGAGTGGTGCAGCCTGGAACTGTTCAGGTTCACAGCTGCACAGCCATTATGGAGTGAGTAGTTCTGAACACAGGGCTTTATTTGTAGGGTTTTTTCCTCACATCTGAAATGAGAAGAAGCTGCAGGAAGCAAATGAAACTGTTACTCTTGCACTGACATCAAAAGAATTATTGGATGCAGATCTCTGTATACACCAGATTAGGGAAAATACTTCAAATGTCCTGGGTACAAAATATGTAATTTGATGTCAAGTCCAGATTTATTTCCTTGAGGACACTGGGCTGATACCAACACAAGTTCTCTACCAATCGTTCCAGCAGGATTAGACATTAAACAACAGTCACAGGACACACAATATGGTCTTAAAGGCATTGAATCTGAAGCAAGCATGTTCCCCAGGATATTATTACAAGATTCTTCATGTCTTTTTTCTAATGGCTTTTTGGGTTCCCTGCTTTCAGCCTGCCACAACCAGCTTTACAAGTGTCCGACCTCTCTTTTTCTCTGTTATTGTTTTTTTCCCTATTGTAAAGCATTCTTCTGTCTGTCTAACTGCTTCTTAAGTTTATTGCTTTTCTGTGGTGCTGTTAGGGATTTTATTTCCCAATTGGTATTACTTTTTAACTACTCATGTAAATCTGTATCAGTTCAGATTCATGCAGGAAAAACAATTTGTCACAAATCTGTAAAGGCTAAATGATCAAAGCAGAGCTCGCGGGCTCACTGCTTTCTTTCTCAGCCTACTTCTAGACCTAAAAATGTTTTATCTTTGTTCAGATTCTGATGCTGCCCTTTGCCATAGCCTTTATCTGTGGCAGGGGAGTCAAGAGTACAGGTCACTTCCTTGGCATATCTGCAAAATCAGCGAAGTTGCACCCATTTACATCCTGGCAGTTGTTGCCACTGGCTAATGACAGAGGAAAAGTCCTAAGTAGGTAATGCCACCGAAGTGCAGGCACAAAACCACCACTATGGGCACGGAATTTGTAACTAGGGAGATTGTTAGAAGTAAAACTTTGGTTGCTGTGTTCTATTAAAAAAAAAAAAATTTTCTTCCCAAGACCAGGTGCAAAGAGCCGAAGATTTGGCTCCTCAGCTGCAGGGATGGCAGTGTTAGAACCAAAGCACAGGGGGATAAATGGGGTTTTTTGCCTAGAAACAGGGTGTGAGTGGCCCTCTCAGCACCAGGGTTTAGCCACAGTGGCAGGAGCAGGTCCTTGCCCAGCCCCTGCCATGGATTTTTTCTAAGGACATGCTGTGACCCAAATTCTGTCCTGGCCACCACGTGTCCTCACGAAGGTCACTGTCACATGTCTCAGAGCAGACTTTGGCCCCATTTGCCATATGGGAGCTGGAGCATCACCCTTTTTCTGAATGTCCCCTTTGTTTATTTGTGTGTTTCTGTTTAAAGCTCAGCTGAGGAGCTAATTAGGAAAGCAGCAGAGCCCGCTGGCTGCAGGCTGCCCCCTGCTCTGCCCTTAGTCTGCTCATGAATGAATTGTTGGCTTGCAGGCAGCTTTCCAAGGGCCTGTGATGGTCCCAGTTTAGCTCAGGCTGCTCCTTGCCTGACATTCCTAAATATGAATGTGCTACACAGACTGCCAGGCCAGTCTGGCAGGGAATTTTGGAGCAGACAGTGTAGTCACTTCTCCTCTGCACAGTGACCTGCAGAACACGAGTTCTCTCTTCCTTATAACCCTTTTCCTTCTCTTTAGAAATGTGAAAAACTGGTTTGGTCCTTGCTCTGTGGCTCTGCCACGGGAGTTCACAGTAACTGCCACATTTGGGCAGATTTCATCCTGCAAATCTGCTGTTTTCTCATGGTCACTGCATCATTTTCTCCTTGTCTTGCCACCCCATTTGGTCGATGTTGCTGTCAGGATTTTCCCCTTGCAGCAGGGAAATGAGATGGCAGAGCTGCAGGGACGAGGCTGGGGAGGCTTGGGCAGCTCCTCACCTCACTGCAACTCAGCTTTCCCCTCTGGGAAGCTGCAAGAGCAGCAGCAGACCTTCTAAAATCGTGGGGAAATCAAGTCAGAGTTGATAAATGCGTTGATAAATCGGTTTCTTGATCTCAGAGGTCTCTTCCAACCTTTATGGCTCTGCGTGCACTTTGGTTTGCCTGCTTTACTAAAGGCTCCTGCTCAACCCAACAGAGTTAAACCAAAGCTGTGGGAGATGGGAGGAGAGAACAAACGAGCCTGCTGGAGATTTGCAGCATCCTGTAATCACCGTGCCAGAGCTGAATTTTAAAGAGGGCTGTAAAGTACCCATCTCTGCAGGTGTCACGGGAAAAGCGAGAAGAGGTGGCTGTTAGACATTAAAAGCTGGGGAAATTGTAGGAGATAATGGAGCAGCTTGGGAGGAGGGGGCAGCAGGAGGTGGCAGTGAGGCGGTGGCACTGTGTGCCCGGCTGGGGACAGCTCCCAGGGCGGATCCTGTGTCGGGATCTGTTCACAGGGAATGCTGCATCTCGGCCCCCAGGGTCACTGCAGGATGGGGCACACGGGGCTGCAGCCACCAAGGCAGGCTCTGTGCTAAACTGGCATGGAAACGAATGGGATGTGGCACGGCAGGGCTCGCAGGGACAAACAGAGCTGTGCACAGCACTGGCAGGCAGCTCGGCAGATGTGTGGTCACATGGCAGAGATTACACCCCAGTTGTTTTCAGGTGAGATTCTGTTGGTCAAACAATAGGAAAATCTAAACTTAGTCAGAAAATAAATCTCCTTTTGTTCCAGCTCTTCTGCGTGTCTCAGGGGGCTCTGATGGGGCCTGATCCTCACACAGTCCAAGCCTGGGGAAGCCTTTTAGGGGAAGCCTGTTCCCAATAACACAAACACCCATCATTTACACCTCTGCCATGCTGCCATATGCAGAGAGCAGCAATACTTCTGCAGGGAACCTCATGCAGCTCCGTGATCACTGACTGCTTTGTGTGCTCCTGATCTGCAGCATCCCTAGCTCTGCTCTGTGCACAGCCAGGCTCCATCCCACCTGTGATTCCATGGGAGGTGAGGATGGATAATGGATGGATAATGGATGGATAATGGAGTGTGGGAGCAGGGAGGGCTCTGCTGCTGCAGCAGCCTCTGTTCCCAGCACCCAGAGCAGCATCTGCTGCATGTCCTGCATGGCACAGACACCCCCAGCCCTGCCTGCAGCAAAGGGACCCTGTGCAATCTCTGCCAGCAGCTAACATCCCCTGGGAAGCTGTGGGTGCCTGTCCTCCCCTGTCCCCTTCCCCTGTTCTCTGCCTCAGATTCCTCCCCACTCCCCTCTCCCATCCTTCCCAGCCTCAGCTCTCTCCCAGCTTGTCCCTTGCTGGCTGGGACAGTGCAGAAATCTGCTGGTGGCCAGAGCAGGGCTGGCAGGTGGCACCAAGCCTGCGTGCCCCTGGCTGTCCCCCCCGGGGCAGCAGCGAGTGTGCAGCCAGGGAATTCTGCAGATCTCGCTGCTGTCTGGCTCTGGAAAGCAGAGAATGACAAAACAAAACCTGTCAAATTCCTCTGCTGGGTATTCCTGCATCCCAAGGGCTGCTCTGAGGTGCTCCTTGCTGGCCAGGCCCCAAGGAGCCCGATGGAGATGGGGAAAGGGTCCCAGCTGTGTCTCTGGAATTCCCTTTGGACCATGGAGCACCTGGAATCAGCACAGGGTGGGAGAGGGGAGGATTCCTGTGCAGCTCAGGAGTGACAGCACCGAGCTGTGAAAGGAACACAATTGTAAAAAAAGGGTATTAAACCAGGCTAGTGATTTGTTTGGGCATTTTTAATGCTTCCCTCCATGCAAGCAGAGCTGTTTCAGTCAGTTTGACCCTGTCATGCTGGCTCTGCTAGACATCCCACCAAATATTTACTCTGCTGAGCTGCATTGCCAGAGACTCATCTCTGCTTTGAAGTGATATCCCAGAGCTTTCATTTTGTCCCTGGAAATCCTGACATCATATCCCATAGCCCACCCCTTGCAGAGCTCCAGAACCCCCTGCAGGCACCAAACCTCTGCATTAGGCTTCCCAGCTGAGGGCTGAGAAGCCAAGGAGCCTTCCTGCTGGCACAGGGAGCCACTGGCCCCGTGTGTGGAGCCCTGTTTGGCTTTGGCTAATGTCCCATGGGTGTCCCTGCCAGCCTGCCCAGCCTCAGCACTGAGTGGCAGCAGGCACAGGCATCTCCTGCACCTTGGGCAGGTTCCCAGCTCTGCTCCTCTGCTGAGGATCACTGTCCCTCCTCTGATGGGGGCTGGCAGCTGCTGAGGGAAAGCCAAGAAGAAATCCTCCCCAAATAGGTTGGTTTGTTTGCTTTTAAGAGCAAACTGTGTTGGTTATCAGGCAAGGCAGCCTGTCTAGAGACCGAAATCAAGCATGCACACACAGCCTGGTGCAGTTACAGTCTGGGGCCTGTGAATTAATTAGCAATTTCTCTGAAGAACCACAGCCTGACAACTCTGAGGCTTGCTGGGTCTGACTTTGATGAGCAGGGAAGGTGCATGACAGCTCCCTGGGATGGTGGTAGCCTACTTAGCACTGCAAACCACCCAGACACCAAAGGATGGCTCCCCAGAAGGATGCTAACACAATTCCTAAACGTTACACATCAAAGGGACTTTGTCGTCCTAAACCTGAGACAAATTAAATTTCCATTGCCTCTGGAGCTAGGCAAGCAGTGAGCTCCCAGGGCAGGGTTTGCCTCCCCAGCTGCCAGGGGTGAAGGAGCCCCAGTGCAGCCTGCTGGCTTTGCTGGTCCTGTCCCAGCCTGTCCCAGTGCTGAGCAGCTCGCTGCCCTCTCCAGTTTGCTCCCAGAAACACAGAAACCACAGGTTTAAAATTCCCTTCTGCCCAGTGGAGTCACTGTTGGAGGTCACTGAAGGCCTCAGGTGCCTTTGTCCCAGCAGCAGAGCTGTAAATAACAACAGTGAGCCCCAGCAAGGAGGCAGCAGCCCTGCCCACACCTTTGCTCTTGCCTTTGTTGCGTTTGCCGTGTTTTGCCTGCAAGGGAGCTGGTGCCTGCTGTTAGCTGGTCCAGCAGCCTGGGCTGGGCTCTGAGCTGGACACTGCTCAGACACAAAACTAACCCAGGACCCCTGTTCTGAGCCATTCCAGCTGAGCCACAGCAGACACACAAAGGTAAGGAGAAGGGACACAGCAGGCAAATGTGTTTTTCTCTCCCTGGGAGCGAGATGATTTATTTCCTGGCTTTTCTCATCACTTGAAGATGTGGAATTGCACCCTGCAATCCTAGGCAGTGTCCTCAGCCAGGACTGCCTGTCTTTCCCACACACCCTGTGAAACAGGGGAGTTGCCAGCCTGGCTCCATGGGGCAGGTACAGCAGCACCTGCATTTGCCTGCTGAGATGCATTTCTTTCCTTCTTGAGCTTTTAACTGAACATCACAGGCTGTGTAATGAGAAACCTCTCACTGCTGGTCATCTTCTAATGATCCCCCTTTTCCTTTGTACCACCTGCCTCTCCTTTTGCTCCTTCTCTCCCTGTTTCCTATGCTCAGCCCTGACTTACATCTTCAGCTTTTCTTCCCCACCCCCTCCTCCAGCCTCAGTGACAGATTCTATCTGCACCGAGATGAAAGTTCGTTAATAAGAATATAAAATAGCTTAAAGGCTTTGCAAAAGTTAAGTCTGAGATTAAATATAATTAGGTATTTTTCCTGGATGCCTTGTGTGTGCCAGTAGGAGGGGCAGACAGTCTCTCTGATGATCCCATGTTGCTTTTTCCTTCCAGCACAATGCAGCCATTGGTTGTTCTCTGGTTTTTTAGCTGGAAAATCGTGGTTGCTGGGCTCTGTGTGTATTTGGGGTTTTGCTTCACCCCTTGTCCTTGCCACATCTGCCCCCTCCATTGATTCTGCACCAGTGAGGAGGAGTGACAGCGTGGCTGGGGGTGTCACCCCCCGTCACATGGAGTCAAAATTATTCAAGGAATCACAGGCTGAGGAAGAAAGGGTGAAAAATACATTGAAGCATTGATTCTGCCACCCATTCCTTTCCAAACAACGGGTTTGCAATCACATTTTGCCATTCAAGAAATCCCTTTTCCCCTCTCTAGCAGCTGTGTGGAGGAGTGGCAGTCAGCAGGGAGATGTGTCCAGAGAAAAGTGCCTTTGGGTTTCTGTGGCTGCTCCTTGTGAGCCCTGTGTCAGCACATCTGCCCCTGGAGCCCTGCCTGTACCGGGGAGAAAAGGAAACTGATGAAGTAACAAGTGCTTGAAGGAAATGTGATTAATTTGCTTATATCCCCCCTCCTCCCTCCCATTCCCAGAGACTTCAGATTTCATTCTGCATGATGAAAGGTGCCCACGTTAAACCAAACATTTAACCTTGAAGTTCATGTCAGTCTTTTCATGTTTCCTCATTCTGGTTTCACCATCATTTCTCATACTTGCAGTATTTCAACTTGTACTTTCAACTCTCCTGTTTATGTTAAAGGTCTCACAAATTAATTTGGGTTATTTCTGGCCACTGCTCCTCCATTCCTTTGGACACAGAAAGAATTGCAGCTGATTTTTCAATAATTTTTCCAGCGCATCCTAAAGAATCAGGAGCCAACAGGGGAAATAAGGAAATCAGAATTATATTTTATATATTTCAAGCTGTTTGCAAGCTCAGAGCTGACAATAACGTACTACAGGCGAGGAAATCTGCTTTGGAGCAATTTTGGTTTCTCTGCAGCACCTTGTATCTAGCCCCGCCAGCTGCTTCTAAAACTTGTACTTCAGCTGCCATAATCTTATCATTAAAGGTGGATTTAGGTTTTAAGAGGCGATGAACAAACCCTTTTTCCTTGCAGCCACGGGCTGGGAGATGAGTCTGCATTTCAGGTGCAAGCTCAGCTTTACTCCAGCTCAGAACTAATCCCAAATAATCGAGGGCTGGTGCCACGACCTGCAGCAGCTCCTGGGGGGAGATGCAGCTCTTGGCTTTTGTGTTCAGCTGCTGCTTCCTGACTTCCCAAATCCCTTCTCTGTGGCTGGTTTTGTTTCCTACCCTTGCAGTGGTAACAGGAGGGAAAAAGCTGAGTTTGACCACATCCATGAGAATGTCAAGCATTTAGGCTTTATTGGTTTAGAAGCTTACTAAATTTAAACAGAAGCATTAACATGGCCTTAGGCTCTCTTGACAGTTATAAACTCTTCCTTGGGGGGATTTCTGTAATGCTTTCTAATCAGCTTAAGGAGTTAATTAAACAGCTGTCACTTAGCTGCTTAATTCTGAGACTTGATGCTAAATAAGATTTGAAATTAGTTATGCATGACTGAAGCATGGATCCTCTGATATGAGAAGATGGCTGCTAGTTGAACAGGAGGCAAATCCTCCAGTTTTTAACTAAACTAGTTTTTAACTAAACTGCTTTTAGGTCTTTTTTTAACTAAATAGTGAAGAGATTCGAGGTGGGACCCTGGATTAATGCTCTACGTGCTGATTCATAGAAAATACATTAAAAAGAAGAAAATAGAGAACGTTAGGGAAAGTCAGATGGGAGGGGTTCAGTCTCGTTTGTGGCATGCTCTGCACTTCAGGAGATTGCAGGGGTCACTTCATTCTCCTCCTGATTGCAGTCTGTACATAACCCAAAAGCCAAAATGCCTGTTGAAACCCAAGAGGGACATTCTTGGTTTTCCAAATGAGATTTTTAGCCTGCAAAGATATATTCCAGTGCTCTAATGAAGAATGTCTCTGGAGATCTGCTGTGCTCCTAGAACATGAGCTACAGTGTCACGGGCACTTCTTAATCTTCTTTTCCCTGTGGATTGTGGTAGGACAAGCACTTTCACTGTATTGTCGTGGTCTATACATTGAAGAAAGGACTCTCGACAATAATTTCAGAAGGCTAATATGATTTATTAAAATGATTCTATAATTTTAGTATTTTTCTATGTCTGCTCAGCAGAGAGCATTCTCCATGCTCCTGCTGCTGCTTCGTCCAGGTAATGTGTGTGAATAGTTTACAATATCAGAAAGATAAAGTAATTCCAGCTCCTTCTCCTCATAGGTAGGAGGAGGCCAACCAATTCCATGTCTTTGAAGAACAGACACAGATATTTTGTTTACAGAAAGCTTATACAGAGTAAAAAAACAGTAAAAAGATGTTTTCCCATGAGAAAATAATCAAAAAACTTACACACAAAAAAACTTATAATATGTTCATAACAACATCGCTGTGGTGGGTGGAAGGATGCACTTCCCTGGCAAGAGAAAAGCAGGAATTCATTTTATTGGTGATGAGGGCAGTGAGCTGGGGAAGCCCAGTGGTAAATGTGGTTTAGGCCCAGTGGTAAATGTGGTTTAAGCCCAGTGGTAAATGTGGTTTAAGCCCAGTGGTAAATGTGGTTTAAGCCCAGTGGTGAATGTGGTTTAAGCCCGGTGGTAAATGTGGTTTAAGCCCGGTGGTAAATGTGGTTTAAGCCCAGTGGTAAATGTGGTTTAAGCCCGGTGGTAAATGTGGTTTAAGCCCAGTGGTGAATGTGGTTTGCCAGGGTTCAGTGGCAAGGGGCTGGTGAGCATTTCCAGACAGAAAAGGGAGTCCTGAGGTTCAGAAAGGAGCCCCTTGTGTCCTGAGCTGAGAGTGGAGCTCAGGTGCAGCTGGATCAAAGCTAAGCAAGACTCAGTCATGCATTTATGCCTTTCAAAAGTTATATATACACACACATACACACACAAACATTAGGAAATAGTGTGTATACACAGACAACAGAGACAGAAATTTGGAAAGATCTACAAGGATATTGTAAAGTCCTTTTTTTTTTCGCCCTAGGAAAGATAAGGCAAAAGATGTCTGAAGGGAAATTAAATTTCAGGCAAGCTACCTATTAAAATTGAAAAAAACTAATAGGTATTCACTTCTGCATTTCAACTTAAATTGATGCTTACTGTGTACATCTTCTGAATATGTTTCTGCTGGAGGGCTTAATATGCTCAGTTATTTAATATGAATCTCTTCAGTAAGCAAAGAACACACACTCCGGCATCTTCTTTAAAGTATTACTATTTATTTACCGTGGTAGCAATTTCAGAATAAAGATTACCTGGTCTTCCATTTCTATTACATGCAGAGACATGTTTTTCTCTGATTATTTCATTTTATTATTGGAGGGGCTCAGTGTAAGTGAATTATAGAGATATGCTGTGTTAATAGTTAAAGTTCAGCATCTTTTTAATCGCTGCTGAGGGAATCAACTTTTAACAGTGAGACTGTTTGGCTATAGCTTTGCAAAATCATAACTATTGCCATCCTGAGGAGCCCTGGCATCTTATCTCCTGTAATCTATGTTAGTTATAGATACAGAACATAATATTTCTTCAGGAGATTCCTTCCTCACTCAGGCAGCAAAAAGCAGCAGTTTTAAATTAGTAACTATTTAGATTTATAGCTTTGGCACGCTGAGGCTCTGAGCTATAAATCCCCGTGTGGCTGAAGAGGTGTCACGTTGGCTTCCTGCAGATGAAGTCATTTTGCCAGGCTTTGGGCAGGGCACTGCCAGCCCTCCCTGTGCCTGGGTGGCACGTCCCTGTGCCCTGCCCTGGGGGTGCTGTCACTGCCCCCTGCCTGAGGGAGCCACCCTGAGAGAGCTCCCGTGGGGAGCACTGGGGATCACTGGGAGCAGAGCGCAGCTCAGGGGCTGCAGGGCAGGACAGCCCAGGACAGCCAGTGCCACCCAGTGCCAGCCCAGTGCCACCCAGTGCAGCCCAGTGCCACCCAGTGCAGCCCAGTGCCATCCAGTGCAGCCCAGTGCCACCCCAGTACAGCCCAGTACAGCCCAGTGCAGCCCAGTGCCA
>VXAX01005715.1:519673-535310 GCA_013399835.1 Leptocoma aspasia
AAAAAAAAAAGGCAATTTCTATGCTCATTGGACTTGCTTTAAATAATTTCTTCATGGTAATTTCTTATATATGAGATGAACCCCAGCAAATTCAAAGTTCAGTATTTTTTATGCTTCCCTTTTAGAATCTTCTCAGTGTTCCTGTTTACCTGGGTAGCCACCATGCTGGTATTTCCTGATTTAATGTGTCTTTCTCGCTCTATTATTAGGAACCTTTGGGGCTTGGGGGTATTTTTCTCCTATGAAGCCCTTTTGGATCTGGTAAATCTGCCAAATATAGCAAATTGTTGGGCTTAATTTAGATTTAAAAGCAGAAGGAAATTATTTGTCCTTATGTTGTGCGAGTTAATGGACTAAGTCCTTACTAACCCACTCACCTTCTATTTAATTTTTTTGGTGAATTAGAAAAAAAAAAGATTTTGAAAGCAAATATATCATTTGCAAGACATGGGAAAAATCAGTTTTGGTGTCTGATGTTTTAGTCATTGCCTGTAAGGACATGAATATACCAGTGAGTGCTGGTGTGTGAAGCATTATTCCTGTGTTCACACCATTAATAATGGTGTTAATGACAGCCCCGTGTCACAGCAGGCTGTCACCATCAGGGACCAGGACGTTCTGGGCTCCTGCAGCAGCAGAGAGGTTTCTGCAGAGCCAAAATGAGTTGCCAGTTTAAAGTGAGCTCTTAATTGAAAATGTGTCTCGAGTTTCCAGTTTACCTGCTCTGGTTCAGAGCAAGCCTTGTTCACAGGCATCTAATGAAGATAAAGATATATAATTACTGGCCAGCCTTCAGCAGGCAGCAGTAATTAGAGTTTCTGTTCTCTGGGCATTAGAGTAGGGAATAGAAAATGGAAGAAAAATCTGCTTAAGATGCCCATTGAAATATAAAGATTAGGATTACATTTCTCTTTGGGTCTTTACTGTTGCTGTTTTTCAATGCATCTGTCAAGTAGCATCTAACAGATTGATTATGTCTTCGTGGCTTAGCTTCTATTCCTGGTTTTTTGGTGTTGATTAATGATGAGGTTAAGCTCATTTTCCTTGCAGAATGAGGATACCTCATTCTTCTTTTCGTTTCAGAGTCCACATTTATTACTCACTGCTTTCATCTGAGACTTCAAAGGACTTTAAAGAGCTGGTCCAGACTCTGCACTGACTCCTTTTGTGCCAAACTGCACCTACCTGAACTTGGTTGAATATGTCAGAGCAGAATTTAGTCCACTGAAACCATGTTTTTATTGACAAATGATTATCAGAAATTATTTGGTCCAGCATGACGGAATAACCACACCAAAAAATGGAGGCATGTTATAAACTCTGTTTCAGTAATGAGGACTGTGAGACCCAGAAAAGTTTAGGTGTAAATTTCAAAGTGCTGTAAAGTACTGGCCATTTGTAGATAGTAAAACTCCTGCTGGACTAATGGGAAAAAAAAAGAGAGATTTTTGAGCAGACTTTATTTTTGCTAAATTATTTGTAAGGAATAAGCTCTCAAGATGATTTTAATCAAGAATAAGGAGAGAAGAAAAATCAGCTTTCTTTTAATCTTTCATTTTGAAAAGACATTTCTGTTTCCACATGGCCATTTTTATCAGGGCTCAACAAAGCCTGGAAGTTTCCAAAGCAACACTTTCCAGTGCTCTGGGTTTTGAGTTTGATGAGTTAATTGAAAATCTCCATTTGGGTTACCCTGAAATGAAAACTCCTTTTTGTTCATTTTGTTTGATCAGACCCCTGAAAGCTGCCAGGAGTGACACAGTGCTGGTGCCAGCCCTGGGAGCAGGATTCAGTCCCTCTGCCCCTTTTTTGTGTTGTACTGTGTATTTCCTGGAGGAAATTCTCCATCTGAGATCTGTGTGTTACCCAAAGCTGTTGCTTTTCCACCCAAAGCCCTGTGGCTGATTTCCTCCTGGAGCTGCAGCAGGGCTGCCAGGGAGGCAGGGGGGGTTGCCTGGGTGGGCTCAGCGGGTGGAAGGGGCATTGCTGTGGGTGTGCTGGCATCCCTGGCACAGCCTGGGAGTTACCCCAGAGCCCTGCAGGGGGTCCAGAGTGGCCTTTCTCTGGGAATTCCAGTCACAGAATCCCCAGAATTCACAGAATCCCAGAATTCACAGAATCCCAGAATCATAGAATCCCAGAAACCCAGAATTCACAGAATCCCAGGATCACAGAATCCCAGAATTCACAGAATTCACAGAATCACACAATCACAGAATCCCAGAATTCACAGAATCCCAGGATCCCAGAATTCACAGAATCCCAGGATCACAGAATCCCAGGATCACAGAATTCACAGAATCCCAGAATTCACAGAATCNGAATTCCCAGAATTCCAGAATCACAGAATCCCAGAATCCCAGAATTCACAGAATCCCAGAATCCCAGAATTCACAGAATCCCAGAATTCCCAGAATTCCAGAATCCCAGAATCCCAGAATTCCTGGCAGTGCTGCAGACCCCAGCCGTGCTCCAGTGCATCCCGTGGATATTCCTGATCCAGCCCATTCCTGGGGCCCTGTGCTCACTCATTTCCCGCTGGAAAGGACAAAGGTGTGAGCTCCCAGTGGGGGCACTGTGCAAATGCACAGAATTCCCAGCAGGCTGGGAGGAATGCCGTTTCCCAGGATCAAGCTGAGAGTGAGCTCAGGTGCTCATGGTGGCTCCTGGGATGTGAGCAGCTCACAGGGCTCAGCCTGTGCTGGCTCCAGGGGATCAGGGCAGGGAGCAGGACAGGAGAGAGGGAATCATCCTGTCCTGGGGAGGGTGAGGAAGAGCAAGCCCTTGTTTTATAGCAGGGATCTGTAAAACTGGCTAACCAGAATGTGCAGTATTTTATATACATAATACACAACATAACGGATGAATCTGTGCCTTGAGAGTTCGGTGAAAACAAAGCTCATGCCGTGATTTTCCATAATATAATGGGATTTCTCCCATTATATGGGAGAAGGGATGGGGGATGGATTCCATCCATTTGGGGATGGAATAAGGAACTGCCTTATTCCATCCCCAAAAAATTTTGATCCATCTTGGAAACAATCTTGATTTAAGTCAGCAAATGTATGTTTTTATTTTCTGCAATGTCTAAACATTTTATCTTGATAGAAAATGATGAAATCGTGTCCTGTCATTTCAACTCAGTTTCAGTATTCCTGACATCAGAATCCATCTGACCTTTTCACCTTAGGATGGAGCAACTTTAAAAATGAAAATGTTTTTTCTGCTCTGCTCTAGGAGTCAGGATACAGGACAAACTCAGAAAAATGCACTGTCAAAACTAAGAGTTGTAATAATAACTGTAGAGTTCAGTTCATGTGCTGCTGGTGTTGGTTACAAAGGGAGAAGGCAGAATTTTAATCTCTCTCTGGTATGAAAAACAGACGTGGCAAAGATGAATTCTGAATGTAGAACCAATACAACAGACTTGCATCTCCCAGGAATTGTCTGAAACTCACCTAAAGCTGTTGAAGTTACTGGATTTGTCTCTTTCATATTCTGCCAATTCATCATTCTGATGTGAGTCTCGGGAGTAACGAGGTTTCTGTGGTGTTATTTGCCTTTTTGTAACCATCCATACTGAAAACCCCAGTGGGACTGCCACAGTCACTGTTGCCTGCACTTCCTTTATATTTTTGAAAGGCTATAAGCTTTTAAGATAAAAAACTTCTCTGTAATGGGGAAAAAAATCATCCAAATAATTTCTGAATTGAGGCTTCTTCAGAATTCTACAGAAGATAGCTAAGAATCTGAGGGTTTTGTGCTTCATGGGAAAAAATATGTGTTCTTGTAGAGCCAGGGATGATAATCTTTCTGTGGGTATTTCTCTTCTCTTTTATTCACTGTCTGGACCATTTTACAGTCCTTTTAGGACGGTGACTTTTGGCTATCCATGTACTTTTTCTTTGCAATTACATTAAAAAAATTCTGCAGTACTTAGGGATTTCAAGAGAAAAGAAGGTAAACCAGTCAAACAGATCCGAAAAGTGCTGGAGATGCCAGAACACCAGGAGTCACCTGGGAGCAGTTCATTGCCAGAAATGATTATCTGTAACAGTTCCTGTGCCTCACACGTGTGACAGGCTCTGCTCTCCTGCCTTTGCTGGCTCTGGGGCCTGGCTGCTGAGTTTATTTGTGGGACACACCAGTGCCATCCCACAGCTGCCCACAGAAATGCTGAACAACTTCCCTGTTCCAGCCCTGGTTTGCAGCATCGTCCTGTTGAACTGGTTATTGGATGATAAGCCTGATTTCTGAATCAATTTAGGCATTCAAATCCAATTAATTTAATTGCAAATTAGAAACCTAAGCACCTACAAAAAGTGGCTTTAATGGCTCTTCAATTTTAACTAAACATGTAACTGTGTATTTAGAGCAGGTGGGTATTATACAAAGCTGATATTTTCTCCCAACTTAAATAATCCGTTCCATATAATAACTATTAAAAATAATGTGATTATTTGCAAGCAGGTAATTATTTTGCAGCTGTAAAGGGGTTTTGTTTGAGTAAATTTAGGGCATCTTCTTTAGAATTGGGGATTTGAGTGCACTCAGCAGTTTTTTTGAGCGTTTGTGAGCATGTGAGAAGCTGTTGCAGTGCTTGAGGTTTTGTGCAGACCTGGAGCTGATACCAGGATGAAATCTATGAATATGACGTTCCATTACATGCTCCATTTCATTCCACTAAAAGGCAGAGAGGGAGAAGTGAAACCTCAGTAATGAAGGAAAGTATCGTTTGCCCTGGTGAGGAGGCTTCTGAAGGCACAGTGGATGGCACTAAAGGATATTTTATGCATTGTCTGGGAGCATTATATTAATTGCACTTGGCTGTCACTAAAAGTCTGTCTCACATGCACCCACACATACAACTTCTGTTAATGATTGGATCTCACTTCTGCCACTGAAAATCCAAATTTAGCCCAGTGTGGCTAATGGGATTGCTCTGCAGTTTATGAGATGGAGAGAAGAGGAAGTCTGTTCCCTGCTGGGAATTGTTTGTGTCTGAGGCTGGCACGGGGTGGGTTCATGCTGAAAGCAAACATCAGCCAGAGCCAATCCCACTTGTTCCAGTGCCACAGCCAGAAGCCAGCCCGTGTTTCCTTGAAAGTTCTTCACACTTTTGGGTGATGCTGAGCTGAGTTTCAAGCTTGTAACAAATGTGGAAAGCCAGTGTTTCCCTAGGGCTCAGAGTCCCACCCCAGGGATTTCACAGGGGCCTGCAGACGAGGAGCACAGCCCCTCTGGCAGTGCAGTGTGTGCACCCTGCTAATTTCTGAAGACACCTCGACAAGTAGCTTTCCAAATTGTGCCCTTTGTTCCCAGGTTAAACAATGTGTGTGTCCAATCTCATCTGGAGCTCTCTCTTGCCTGAGCAGATGCAGCTGGACAGCGTTCAGTGATACTCATTTCTCTGGAGCTGTGTGGAGCTGTGATTTACCTCACCCTGGGCTCTCCAGTACCAGAGCTGGCACTTATCATCTGATCTCCAGCAAGGCTAATTGCTGACACGTTTCCTTCACAGGCTGCTTGGTTGTTTTGCTGCTGTTGAGGTGGATAAAACCGAGTGGATAAAACGAGACAGCGAGTATCATAAAGTGTGCTCCACGCAGGAAAACTGCAGAAAATAAATGGCTGGGGAAGAAGAAGGAATGGGATGGCCCCAGAACCTCATTATCTGAGGGAAGACTTCCTTCCCTGGGCAGCCCAGGCAGCAGTGAGGGAAGAGCCTGGTGCAGTGCTGGTGGAGCCAGTCCCAGTGTGGCCAGGCTGTGCTGGCACACACGGAGCTGCAGCTCTGGTGGTTTCACTCACAGAACCATCATGAGGCCAGCTCAGGCACGCTCTCCTGTTGCTGGGTGTTTTCCTGAGCCCAGCCTGGCCCTGCAGGGAGGAGCTGCCCCTGCAGTGACCACTGCAGGCACCTGGAGCAGCCTCCTGTGGCTCCTGCACGGCAGGGCAGGAGTGTGCAGGTGACCAGAGTGCCTCTGAGGTGGAACTCTGACATATTCCATGCTCAAAGAGAGAAAACAAGGGAAAACCTGGGTGAAAACAACCTGATGGTGTCTGCATGGTTATCATGGCAAAAGAAAGGCAAACTGCTGAGGGTGGTTTTCTTACACAGGTACGAAATGAATGCTTTTGGATCTGTGTAAATGATTGTACAATCATTTTGTACAAAATGAATGCCAGCTTCCCGTGGGATGGACCCAGCACCAGGATCTCCCACTTGGTAATTCTCTGCTCCACTAAAACTTACCTGGGGCTCCTGGGGGCTTTCATCAGGTCTTTCATTTGTTAGAGGCATATTTTACCCTTTCACGTGAAATGTAGCCTGAAATACAGAAAAGAGCAGTTCCTAATTAAACTCTTGCCTAAATCCATTACAGCTTCTGAAGCCATTGAGACAGGGAGATGAAAAGAGCTTTAATGATCCCAATATGTAAATAGAAATGTAAAAGTTTGTTTGGAGGGATGAAGGTTAGGGGCCAGATAGGAAAGCAAACATAAAGCTTTTTGGTAGAAATTGAATCACTGCATTAGTTATCATGGATTTTCATAAAAATAAAGTAATAATGCACATTCAAGTTTCAGTTCGTAAATACGAAGTGACAGCCTCTGAGTAAGCCACTGAAATTATATTATAGACCTAAAAAAGAATAATAGAGGAAATTGAGAAAGCATAAGAGAGAGTTGTAATAGAATTGGGCATTGGTATAAATACAAATCATGAAAGGGAGATTGATTTAGTGAATGATATGAAACTCAGAAACTCGAGGTGTTAAAAAGATCATCTGCTCATCTGATAAAGAATGCCTAAGGCTGCACAACTTTTAGCTGAAACAGCCAGATTTGCTTAAGGTAGATGAACTTTAAAATTGTGTGAGGAATAACGTATTGCAAGGGAGCTTGCTTCTGCAGGACACAGTTGGTGTATTAAGAAAATTACCTTTTCTCATAAATTTAGTCAGAAGTTTTCCAGGGAGTTAGGGGGATAGGAATTGCTGTGACCCAGAGAGCCCCAGCAGTGACATTCCAGAGCAGTGGGGCTTTGGAAGAAAGCCCTCCTGGGGAAGAAATGAATGGCCAGGCCATTCTCTGGGTGGGTTTGTGTCCATGGCCGGAGGTGGGGCAGCTCTTGCTGAACATATGATGAGTTTCCCTGCATGCAGGCCTGCAGAAAAAAATTATTCCCATGGGAAAGCGTTTTTCCTCTGTACAGAATTTTATAGACAAACCTCTGAGCTGTGTGTTCAAAGACAGATGGTTTTCTCTACCTGTCTCCTGATAATGGGAGATGGGGGTTTTTTCTTCCTTTCAACCTATGAAATGAAAAATTAATATCTCTAATTTTGTAAGCTATTCTAGCACTTCTTGTACAGAGCTGGAAGCAGCAGCTTCAGTGCTCTGAACTAAGCAGATAACAACCCAATTCTCTGAACTATATAGTAACTTTTAATAAATCATATTAAGCTTCTAACATTAAAGTCAACAAGTCTTGTTTCACCAGACAGACTGCAGCCACAGGCAGCCTGAGATTCCACGGGGGTGGCATCTCCCTCTGAGTGTCTGCTGGTGTGCAGGCTGTGTCTGCTGGTGTGCCAGGCTGTGCCTGCTGGTGTGCCAGGCTGTGCCTGCTGGTGTGCCAGGCTGTGCCTGCTGGTGTGCCAGGATGTGTCTGCTGGTGTGCCAGGCTCTGTCTGCTGGTGTGCCAGGATGTGTCTGCTGGTGTGCCAGGATGTGTCTGCTGGTGTGCCAGGCTGTGCCTGCTGGTGTGCCAGGCTGTGCCTGCTGGTGTGCCAGGATGTGCCTGCTGGTGTGCCAGGATGTGTCTGCTGGTGTGCCAGGATGTGTCTGAGCTGCTGGAAGCCTGGCAGCATCACACCCATCCATCTCGGAGAGGACTGGAAATCTCCCCTGCCTGCACGTGTCTGAGGGAAGAAGGCTCAAAGAGCCAGGTGAAATTGTGCTGCTGAGACCTCCTCTCAGTATCTGAGGGTGATAGAACAACTCTTTTTTAGTTTGGAAGCCAACAGATTGGAATTGCAGCTTGGCTCCCAGCAGCCCTGAAGGTATGAGTGACTCCACACTGAGATTTGCAGCAGTCACAGTTCCCTTGCAGATATCACATCTTCATTTTCCTTCTCCCTTCTCTACATGGAGTCCTGCTTTTCAAACAAATTGCAAGAAAAGGATTAAGGGCCCTGTTCTCACCTGCTGTATCTCAGCCCACTGGATTGTGCACATCCATAGACAGAGGCTGGGTGAGACACAGCAGAGGAGAGTCCAGGGAGGAATTCTGCACATCCTGTAATCAGCTTCTCTCTTCTTATAACTTGATTTTGCATGGTGGGGATCACCTCTGCTTTTGATAAAAAAAAAATCTGAATAATCTCAGCGAGTCCAGAGCATGTTCCTGAGGCAGACAGCCCTCACTCAGCTGAGGGGGAGTGATCACTTTGTAATTAACACCATCAGTTCCTGCACGCAGAGCGTGCGGGGCTGTGTCCAGCTGGAGCCTCTTTTACAGCCTGGCTGCTCTTTCCTCCTGCTTGTTTGGAGGTAGTTCGGGTATCAAGCTCCAGGACTCACCTCAATTTCCCAGGAAATGGCAGGAGTGCTTGTCAGGATGGAAGGAGTGTGAAAGCGTTTGGGAGATCAAAGCAGCACGGCTCCCATCAGAGTCAACAGGGAACAAGCAGCTCAAATCTTACAAAATGCTTTCAAATTATCCTCCCCCTCCCATTCCCTATCCCTGCTGAAACCAGCTCCTGAGCTATTTCACTGAATGTGTTCCTCCTGTCATTTCTCTGAAAGGAAAAGGAAGCTTGGAGGAGCTGTGGGCTCAGGCTGATGCTCTGCTTGCCCTGGCTGTGCCCTGCCTGGGCTGCTCTGGCAGCTGGGGCACAGCTGGGCTGTGTTCTTTGGTCATGGGAGAAAAGCTGATGTTCTTCTGCTCTGCATTGACCTTGGGCATGTTCTGAGAGCTCTCTTTGCTCTGGGGCTGTCAGAGCCAAGCCCCCGTGTTGTGTGAACATATTATAAGTTTTTTTGCATACAGGTTTGCAGAAAACTTCTTCTTATGAGAAAGTGGTTTTTTGCTTTATACAAGATCTTATAGACAAATCTCTGAGTTGTGTTTCAAAGACAAAAATTTCTCTGCCCTGTCTCCTGATAATAGGAGATGGGGGTTTTTTCTTACTTTCAGCCTATGAGGTGAAAAGTTGTTATCTCTGATCGTGTAGGCTATTCTGGCATTCCTTGGACAGAGCTAGAAGCAGCAGCTTCTATACTCCAAACTAAACAGATAATAACCCAATTCTTTGAATTATAAAGTCACGTTAATAAAATATATTTAGCTTTCTGATATTATTGCAAAGGTCCTTTGTCACCACAGAAACCACAACACCACCCCCAGAGCTGTGTCTGGGCTGTTGTGCAGGGCTTTGCTCCTGCCAGGCCTGGCACTGCCTCTTGGAGCACAGCTTTATTGGGACAGCTCCTGCAGCACCTCCCAGCAGCACTGAGCCTGCAGTGCCCGTCAGAGCCCGTCCTGTGACACCAACAGCCATGAATAAAACATTAATGAGTGAACAGAGCACAGAAAACACCTTTTATGAGGTCAGGAGGCAGAGATGAAATGGAAACTGCATCTCTTCAGTGCTCACCTGGGCTTGTACCCATCCCACAAGTGTGGGCTTGTTTAATAATTTTTTCTCGACTGTGTGAGAGGAAATGTTTCTGGCCTGGCTTTCCTGTTTATGCTAAATGTGGCTATTTCCATTGTTTGGGTGATTACTCTCCAAGTCACAGTAAATGAGACTTCATTTCTCATCCCAGACAGCCCTTGCAGATAACACTCCCCAGCACTTTGTGGCCATGGGAGAGCTTTGTAAACAGTTAATTCCTGCATCCCCACAAGGAGGATAATGCTATCTGTGCTGTATAAATAGGTGTTTACACGAAAAAATGCACACAGACACACACATTTGTGTCATGAGCACTGAGCCCTCACTGGGATGTGCTTCACAAAGGGTTGTCAGGAGGTTTTCTTGCAAAATGCTGAAATGCTGTTAGATAATGGGACTAGTTCAAATATAAAATGTTCATCAGCAGCACCATTGTTGTTATTATTTTACTTGGCTGTGTGAAGAAAGAGACACAGAAATGAAGCAGTATTGATCCATGGTGATTTCACTGGTCCTAAACCAGGCTTTGGTTTAGCTGTCTGAGGAAAACAGGATGCCTTTCCTCCCATCTTTTTAATATGTTTTTTCCCTTGAATCTTCTTGATTTAATGAAATGTGATCAATTTTCAGGCAGTGGTTTGCCTTGCACGTCAGAATGCTTCACAACTAATGCTGTAAATACAGATGAGAATAATATCTTTAGCATTTCCTCACATCTAATAAGGGAAGAGGGAAGTTGGAAGTAATATCTACTTTGTGCACTGCAAACTTATTTAACTGGACACCAGCAACATAAATTGGTAAACTTTAGTGCACTGAGGTGATCAGGAAGGTGCTGAGCACAGTCTGCTCAGTTCTCTCTGCAGGTTCAGGGCAGCTGTCAGGGGAGGATTTCACAGGGCTGTGTTCCTCTGCCTCTGGTACTGTGCAAAATGTGTTTCCCAGTACAACAGGACCTGCTTTTGCTTTTGTGATCAATATTGAATCTGAGGAGCAGAGATGAAATACTTGTGTCCTTTCCTACCCAGAAAACCTGCATTTCTTGTAGATGGCATGCATGGACTACAGACAGGAAAAGTTGTGTATCCCTTATCTCACTGTAAGGCATAAAAATCACTGGAATTTTCCAACTTCAGATGAAAGGATGGACATTTCCAGCTACGGAAAACATTCTTGAAAGTCATTTATCTAAGCAGATCTGAAATGTTACTGCAGTTGTTAATTATCATCTCCAGTCCTCAGCAGTCCCTAGAGCTGGGGAGTTTCTGGTCAGATCCTCTCTGCTTCAAATCCTTTTCTCCACTGATGTCACCAGGCCAATCTTCCCCATGCTGCACTTAATTGTTTCTATCCAGCTTTATACTTTGCCCTTACCTTTCTTCAATCTCATCTGTTTATTTCAGATAGTTTTCCACACTACGAAGATCATTTTGAATTCCGAGCTTGTTCTCCAGAGAACTTCTAACCCCTCCCAGCTTGGCATCATCTGCAAATTTAATGAAATTAATTAAATGAAAATTAAATGAAAGGCTCGCATTGACTTCAAGGGGCACTGGAGTGAACCCAAACTGTCTTACATCTTTCAGAAGCGGTTCAAGTGAAATACACTTATTGCTTCACAGGCCATTTTTGTAAGGGAAGAAGACAGATGCGTGTTGAATAATTCAGGGTCCTCGTTGCTGACTGAGAGAGATTTAACTAATTTGTCAAAATAATGACCTCTGTTCACAGCAGGGAGCAAGTGGCTTTGGAGGGTTTGTGTCCCTGCAGAGGGGCTGGGGGAGCCTGGGCTCAGCTCAGCCCCTCCCCAGGGGCTTGCAGGGGGTGGCAGTGAGCTGGGATGATGGTGGGAGCTCCCTGCCAGCCTGGGGGACAGCCAGGCTGCACGGCTGGGGTGGCACTGAGCCACTGTGCCACTCCCAGCCAGGGCCAGGGGCCCTGGGCACAGCTCTGTGCCCACAGCCTGCTCCCATGGGCCCCAAAGGGGAGCTGAGGGAGGGGAGCCTGAGGCTCAGGAGAGGACAGGGGAAGGGTTCTCCTCCCGTGCCAGTGCAAGCTCTGCAGTCACTTTTGCAGCAGGGGAGGTTTGGGGGACGTTCTCTGGCTCTCCAGCCTGTCTGTGTTGGCTGGTGGCAGCTTTCATCTGGCACAGTGTGTTGTGGCTGCTGTTGGGGCACAGTCCTGCTTATTTATGCTTCTCTGTGAGTGATTCTTGGCTTAAAAAGGCACAGGACTCTTTCAGAAATTTTTCATGCTTTGCTGTTGCGTTATTTTTCCCCTGTCACTTCAGAGTGTTGGCCAACTTTCCAGAGCCTGCCATGCATGCAGGAGTATATGTATATTGCAACAGATTTTTCCCTTTTTCTCCTAAGTTGTGATGCTGGATATCTGAACACTTGCCAGAGGAGTAGAACTAGATTTTTCCTGGGCAAACTCTGTGGCAGAAAGAGGACTGGATCCTTAAAACTCTTTGAAGTCCTTCTGTTACCAAGATGGAAATCTCTTTGTCCTTGCAGCTCTAAAGTCTGCCATTGCTAAGCATATTTCATCTGCTCTTGGCCGTGTTGAAGTGACTGAAACACAGTGCCCTTGCTGGGGTGGTGTCTGAGTTACACAAGTGATTCCAGCAGCATTTGGCCATTGTTCTGCTCAGTACCAGCTGAGAAATGCTCAGCTCAGGTTGGTGCCTGCAGCTCTGGGCTTGTGGGACACTGAAGTCTGAATGCACTGAGGAGTTCAAACTCCTCTTCTTTCGTCCTGGCATTCTCTTCTCCCTGCAGGGGCTTTGCAATCACTTCTCCTGTGCAGCTCTCATCTCCTTTAAGTCTGTGCAGGTCTGCTCTCGTGCTTGGCTTGGGTCACACCAGTCCCCCGGTGAAAACTGGTGTGTAACCCATTGCTGGTTGGGCAGGAGTTACAGTCTCAGGGCTGTTCCTGTTTGAGGGAAGGCTGTTTGGGGTAGGATCAAAGCTCACCAGAGCCAGTCACCCCTGGTGGGTGGAATCTGGCTCTCCTGAAGGCTGCATCCTTGAGCATCCAGTGCAGTTTGCTGGTGCAGGGCTGGAGCCCTGCCCGTGGTGTCCTGGCCTGTGGCACAGGGATGCCCAGGCTGCTGAGCCTGCCCCGTGCCCTGGTGTCTGCAGGGAGATCTGGAGCTGGCTCACGTGGGCACAGCTCCACATTTCCTACCTCTGAGCTTCCAGTGCTCAGCTGTGCTGGAATCCCCACAGATCTCCCAGGCTGAGCATCCCTGTGCCCACAGGCAGCCCAGGTGCCCCTTGCAGGTGTGTTTGGGGGGTCTTGGCAGAGGGGCCACCATCAGCAGCTCCTCCTGTGCCACGTGCCTGCCTTCACCCCCTCCTGTGCAGGAGCAGGGCCAGGCTCTGCCATCCCTTTGCAGAAGGTGAAATGTTGTTCCTGAGCCCTTGGTAAACACCTGTTGCTGCAGCACGAGCTGCATAATTAGAACTGACAATCCCTGTCTAGAGATTTCTTGGGAGCTGGAAAAATGAGAATGTTGTCAAAAAAATAGCGATGCTTCTAGTCTGCAGTGCAGTGATGGAGATGAAAGATGAGTGAATCCAAAGAGGCAGAGAATCTATCAGCCCAGTGCTTTTTTCTAACTAATTTAGAAGTCCAGAATGGTCTGGAAGAATTTACATGTCTCTTACAGCCTTAAAGAAAAGGCATTTTAAGCCAGTTTCTCTATTTCTTTTTCTTTACAAAGAAAACCAACAGCTGTTGGTTTGTTGGACCAAAGTTTAATAGCAGTCATGCATAAAACTACAATAAGGGTGGTAATTTCTTTTTTCATCAGTTGATGCAAAAGAATTTTTTATATTTTATTTGGTTTGAAGCGATTTCCCATAAAGTTATGAAAACCCTTTAAAGGAGGATCTTATTTTTTCAAACAGAGAAAAAACAAATTTCACTGGGAATGAACACAGTGGAGGATGTGTGTGGAGGAGTCTGTGGGGATGTGCAGAGGAGCTTCAATCCACACTGCTCAGCTCATCCTCTGTCCCACCCACCCCATGGAAAGCAGCATCTGTGTGAGAGGCATTTGAATTCCCTGGGGAGGCAGAGAGCTCTGCACTTGCACGGTGTGTCAGAGCTGACCTGGCACGATGGATGGGCAGTGGCTCAGGGCAAGGAAGAGAGGAACAGGAGATTTTACAAAGAGAGGCTTGTTAACACCATGGTGTTATGTGTGATGGCAGTGCCAGAGGAGAAGGCACAGGGAGCCAGTGGGAATGCTGTGCTGGGCAAACATCCAGAGATTCAGAGAGCCCCAGCCTCACCTGGGGCTGGGCAAACATCCAGAGATGCAGAGAGCCCCAGCCTCACCTGGGGCTGGGCAAACATCCAGAGATGCAGAGAGCCCCAGCTCACACCTGCCCGTGCTCAGGCTGAGCAAGGGAAAAGGTCCCACGCTGCTGAAGCCGTGGAGTGCCACCAGCACAAGGTGCCACAGGTAGTGGGGCCAGCAGAACTCCTCTCTGGGATTTTTGGGGCTGTCCTGTGCAGGGCTAGGATCTGTGCTTGATGATCCCTCGCCATTCAGGATATTCTGTGATGCTGGGGCTCTGTTACAGCAGGGTCTGCTCTGGTTTGGAGTAACGGGACCCTGTTGGGAGGAGAGCCCTGGGATTTGGGGTTTCATTCCTTGGCCCTGTGAAGCCTTAGGTGTGGGTTTGGCCAGTCTGGGTCTGAATTCCCTGTGCCCCTGGGCTGTGGGAGCACTCCAGCCCCAGCCTGCTGGGAGAGCCGGGCAGTGCTGGGACTGCTCTGCTTTTGGGGAGAAGCAGCAATTCCTGAGGTCCTTCAGCTGCCCTGGGAGAGCTCGGGAATTACAGGAAACACAGGAATTACAGGAAACACTTTGCTTTGCTCAGACTGGTCCTGCAGGCATTTTCCCCCAGCTGCTCCTGAGGGCAGGGGTCTCACACAGGGGGTGACAGCCCCTGTTCCAGGCTGGGTGTATTAATTACCTTCCTGTGTGTATTAATTACCTTCCTGTCCTCACTGCTGCCTCACTGACTGCATCTGGCTGAATCTGAAGTCTGACTGTCCCCTTTGCAGCCTGGTTCTAGTGTTTAACCCATTGGCTCTGCCACACTGTTCATCAGCCCTGCTTCCCTTGGACACCAGGTATTTATTACCCAGAGACAAGCCAGCAGCCTCCCTTTCACGAGTGTGAAGCAAAGTTGTCCTGGTGTCATTCCTGCTCTTTAAGCTTTGCTGCCAGGAGGGGAGCAATGCCATTCCCAGTGCCCGGGGTGCTGGCTGTGTTTGTCATTCTCCTGCTTTGTGGGATGGCTGCAGCGAGCGATGCCGAGCTCCTGGCTTCCAGATCAGGAGAGGAAGGTGGAACTTAATTAACAGGAGCAAGAAAGTGTTGTCACGTTGGTTACAAGCAGTGGCAGCTCCTAAAGCACGAGGTGGGCTGAGTCCAGCAGCTCTCTGGCAGCTCCTCAGGCAGTGCCTGGCTCGGGCTGTGCTGCCATCCCTGTCCTGGTCCCCAGGAGCAGGCATGGGGCTGTGCTCACGGGGCATCCCGGGCACCAGCTGGGCAGGGATCCTCCTTCTCCAGCTGGAAAGCAGGAGCTGCAGCCCAGCCAACAGCAAACCAGGGGGGACGGCTGTGGCAGCAAGGGGAGTGGGGAACAGCACGAGGGAACGAGCCCATTTGAATTCTCTGTGTGTGCCCTGGACAGAGCTGCACCCCCGGAGCTTCACCCCCAAATCTGCACCCCAGAGCTTCACCCCTAGATCTGCACCCCAGATCTGCACCCCAGAGCTTCACCCCTAGATCTGCACCCCAGATCTGCACCCCAGAGCTGCACCCCAGAGCTGCCCCCTCAAAACTGCACCCCCAGATCTGTACGCCCAGATTCACCCCCAGAGCTTCACCCCCAGATCTGCACCCCGAAATCTGCACCCCCAGATAT
>VXAX01005715.1:535587-550808 GCA_013399835.1 Leptocoma aspasia
TGCCCCACAGAAGTGCCAGGAGTTGTAACCAGCAGAAAGGTGCAGGTGTGTGACTGCAGCACCTGAGCTGTGCCCTGTTCCTCACAGACCAGGCTGTGCAGAGCCCCTGGAGAGCAGGGACAGGAGCCTGGGTTCACAGACACCTCAGAGGAGATGAAAGGCCAGGTTCTTAGAGAGCTGTAACCACCAAACCCCCCTGGAGCTCGGTGGGAGTTTAACACTTGGGGATCCCTCAGAGTAGTGACAAATCACACAGTGAGTGTGTCAGGGAGCTGGGGGTGAATGCCAGCCTTGTGGAAAGGTGGTTCTGTGCCTTTATGTCCCCTCCTGCACATGGGAATAGCACATTCATTGTGCCAAAGGTACCACGGATTCCATGAGATTGGGTTTTAATTGAGCAGACTTCCATCGTGATCATTTTGTTTTGATTTGTGGCCCCAGTTGATTAAGGCTTATTGGGGAAAATTTGGCAGGGTTTATTCAGTCAGAATTTGTAATCCTGTAAAGCAGCTTCATGAAATAATGCTAATTTCCTTGGAATTTCATCTCTGACAGAAGAAAAAAAGAAGAAAAGGATGCTACCAGGTTCTTGTTGTGTCAAGGAAACAACTTGTTTTGACATTTCCAAAATGAAATGTTTTGATTTTTTTCATTTTAAAATAACTTTTTCCTTGATGTTGTGGTATTTTTACATAATTTTAATCATTTGAAATTGAAATGAAACTTGAATTTCGTGACCCAAAAAATGAAAGCAAGTGTAGGTGTCTTGAAAGCCCTGCTGAAATGCAGCATTCATCCTCCAGAGAGCTGAGCTGTGCCATGGGAGAGGGGACACTCAGCACCAGGGACACTCAGGTGGCCCCTGGCTGCTCTGAGCTCAGGGGTCAGTGGGGACAAGCTTTTAAAAGGCAGCCCGTGGACAGAAATAAATCCCAGGTGAGGACAGAGTGTACAGAGACTTAAAAATGTGTTCCCAAAGGGCTGGGCAGGAGCTGCTCTTCTCTCACTGCAGCCCCAGAAAATGTATAAAATCTGTGCAAATCCCGTGCACAGAGAGGAACTGGCTGTTCCTAGTAGTGGAAACGGGGGCAGAAGAAACAGAAAGGAAAAACCCACTGAAGTTTTATCAGCCAAGTCCTGATTTTAAAAAGCAAAAGGTGATTCCTGAGGAGAGACTGTTAATGAGGGGATTTTTCAGTTGGTAACACCAGCACACAGGAACTATTACACTTGCAGCTACAATTGGATGTTTGCCCAGAATTGTAAGTGCTTTTCAAATGTCCCATTGCATGTTTCACTCGGGTATATTTGGCTGAGGAGAATATATTGATGTTTGCCACAAAGCTGCAGGACAAACCAAAACATTTCTTAGAAATTAATTGGTATCAGAGTTCTCTTAATCAATATGCTCTATGAGATGCTTCAGGTGGATCAGTGCAGTAAAAATCATTTTTCGTGTGCACAGGTCTCTGCTAATATCTATTTATAGCAGTGCTAGGTGGGCTTGCAGCGTGGCACTGTGGAGAGCCTGGCAGCAAACAAGACCCTTAAAAACTGAGGCAGGTGTTTGTCTCTGGGTAGGAAAGCAGCTGCAGCTGTGGATGCAGAGTTTTTTGGTGTTGTGCTGCAGTAGAAAAACCTCTGCAGAACGGTGTTGACCTTTGAAGGTGTGGGCTTCCCAAATTCAGAGCAGCCTCTGGTTTTTCCGAGTGGGCAGGGTTGGGATGTGTCACCCAACACCTCCTGTGAGAGAGGGAGATCACAGAGCCAGCTGGGGAGTCTTGAGGACACGTCTCATCATTTCACAGGACCATGGGAGGGCTTGGGCTGGGAGGGACATCACCAAAGTGCCACCCCTGCCACGGCAGGGACACCTCCCACTGTCCCAGGCTGCTCCCAGCCCCAGTGTCCAGCCTGGCCTTGGGCATTCCAGGGATCCAGGGGCAGCCACAGCTGCTCTGGGCACCTGTGCCAGGGCCTCCCAGGGAGGAATTTCTTCCCAGTATCTAATATGTCCTCTCTCAGTTTAAAACCATTCCTCCTTGTTCTATCATCTGTCACCTTCGAAAGGGTATTTCCAGATTTTGGCAGATACTTTAACCCTCACAGTTAAAATTCAAAATATTTAAAATTAAGAGGACCTGATTCAGTGCAAATCCCAGCAAGCGGGGAAAGCTTTGGTGCAGGTGATGCTGGGTCTAAGACCTGTGTGTTAAGCAGTCACCAGGGCTCAGGCCAGGTTCTCCCAGCAGCCCAGCCCGGGCTGTTTGCCCTGCAGGACCTGCAGGCTCACCGAGGAGCGGCAGGTGAGGGGAGCAGGACAGGTGAGGGGCTCGGTCAGAGCCAGCTCTTAGGAGCTCTCAGCCATCCCTTCACACCCGAACAGCCCAGCTACCTGGATGGAATAAAAGGAGCAGGATGGCTCCTGTTTGAAACAGAAAAGGTTGAATAAGAAACAAAATAAGAAAGCTCTTTGCAGAGAAAAGCCGTGCCAGGTGCGAGAGGTCCTTGCCCTGCTCAGGCACACCACAGAAGCGTGTCTCCCAAACCTTGGCTGTGGATTTCAAAAGCATTTCTTGCACTAACTCAGCACTGACAGCACTGGGCACGATCCCAGCCCCTCAGCAGCTCAGCTGTTCTGCACAGAGGGCTGAAAACACATTAAATCTTTTGTTCTGGCCTTTTTCTACCTGATCACCCAGGTGAGACCTCTTGGTCCGGGTCCAGTCAAACAGCCCCAGGTTTGAGGTGAAGCCCAGAAGGTCCCGTGAGGTGTCCCTGTACCAAACTCGGGGAGAACCTTCTGGGGGCTTTGCCTTACTCAGCAGACAGAGTATTTGGGAATTCTGTTTAATTTGGTCACCCCGTCGAGAGGGAGCACAGTGCTACAGGCAGTCGCTTCTGGAGGGGGCTCAGGGCTGAGCCAGCCCGTGCTGCAGCCTCTCCAGGGTTGTTTATCCCTGCCTGCATCCTTTGGGCTGGGCTCAGTCTGGCTCAGCACCTCGGCTTAAGCGCGGGGGATTAAAGGTGACTCCGCCTCCCCCGAGTCATTTGTAAGTGACTTATAGAGCTAATAATGGCCTCATCCTTTTGTACCTTGGTACACAGCTTGTGTTCTCAAGCCTTTTATAGCTCAAATGAGCTGCTTTTGCTTATTTATTTCCCTCCTCATTCATTTTTAATGGTTAGCAGAGGCTCCCCCATTCTTCTTCTGACAGCAGTGATTTAGGCAAGGCTCATTATCATAACTTACGTTACTAAATATCCCCATTTATGCTGGTAGACCAAGGAAATGTGTGCAGTGCTAAATCAGAAGAGATCCCATGAGCTTGCCACGGTGGCAGGGCTGTGTTTGAAGTGTACATTATATACAGAGAGCTCTCGTAGGGGGAAGGATCATTTACAGGAACATGGATGGGGGACAGGGTCACAGAGTGAGTCCAAAAGGCAGATTTTTATGTGGAAATATCAGAGGCTTGCCTTCCCAACTGGCCACCCTTGAAATGTATAGACCCAAACTGCTCGAGATACATTTTATTTTCAAAGACTTATTAGCTGTGACTTCGTAGGAGTTCCAACAGAATTACTGTAGCAGGAAGGCAGTTTCCTGTGAGGGCTTTACTGTTATCCCATGGGAATTTAATAATGATAATGAGGTGGGGAAAGACTGTTACAGTTATTTCTGAGAGCTAAGCGAGATTCTGGGTACCTCTTCTGGGAGTTAGGATGTACATCCCCCTTCCCCTCCCTCCCATTAGGGCTTTGGATTCTGTTCAGCCAAAAGCTGACAAAGGGTTTATGGGACCAAAGGAATATCAGCCACAAATTCAGACCTCCCACGGACAGCCTGCACACAAGGGGAGTGGGAAAAGCAGTAAAATCCTTTTAGGAAAGGGATGGGAACAGTGTTCACTGCAGAACTGGATGCAGGTTGGTGTGACAGGGACTGTGTGGGATTTGTGAGGGGCCTCAGTGCTGCTTCCCACGTTTTCCCCAGCCTGGCTGAAGTCCTACTACAAGGCTTCCAAGAGTTTAGTGTTTTATTCCACAGATAATGTGAAATGGAAGAAGAGAAATTAGTAAAAACCAGTTTCTCTGGTTTGTGACCACACCCCAAGAGCATACAGCAGGTGGGGAGTTGTAGAGGACAGAGATGACCCCTGATTTTCAAACAACACAAACAGGCTTTTTGAGTAAATGTAAAAAAGCAGTGCCTTGGAGCAGCAGTGCCCTGGTTGTGTTTGTCTGTGCTGGAGTGGCACACTCCCCTCCAGAGCTGCTGTGGGCTCAGTCTGGGGCTCCCAAAGCACAGAGCTGCACAGCTGTGGGGCCAGGCACTGTGTATTTACACCAGGACTTGCAGTAGGAAGCAGCAGTGGCTCCAGGCTCTTCCCTTTGCTGGCAGCAGGACTGGGGGTTTGAATTCAGTGCAGTGCTGAGCACACCTGGAACATTCCACTCTGCACATTTTGGGTGCTGATGGTTGGGCTCCACACCCAGCTGGCCAGCAGCTGTGTTTGGTGTGGACATGGTGCACTTGGAAATGTAATTCCCGACTCTGTGCTGTGCTGGCAGGGTGGGACAGACCTCTGCCCCTGTGCCCAGCACTCAGAGATCAGATGTGTGTGTGTGACTCAGAGGAAGCTCTCTTAGCTGTTCACTGGTGGAAGAAAAAGAGGGGGACCTGCAGGAGCCAAAAGAAACCCAAAGCACTTTTATAACCTACCAGGTTCATGCCCAAAAAAGCCATTCAAAGCTCAGTCCCTCAAGAGATGAAAGCCCCCTGTACTGTGAGAATTTCTGGAGCATCTTGTGAAGGCTAAGCACAGTCTCCCTTAATTAATGGAAGTCAGCTCGGTGCAGTTGTGTGAAAAGCTCCAGTGACACAAAGCCTAGAAAAGCTTCAGCAAGGGAGCACAGCACCAGAAGGGTTTAATGGCATTATAATGTCCTTGAATTACAGTGGCCACAACGCAGGGATGTATTCCAGCAGTGCATTAGCAGGAAAAGAAAATCTGCTCTTTCTTGAGCCCTTGTCACCTCTCCTGAAAACTGGAGCTGGTCTCCCTGAGATATCAAAACTCAAAGGCAGGAGGAGGGGGAAATGAGAGATGGGAGGGAGTCCTGGATTTTGGGAACAGCTTTGGAAACAATCTCAGAAGAGAGAGGAGCTCGGTTTTCTGCCCCCCTCCATGCTGCAGCCTCCCTTGCAGCCCTCCCTGCAGGCTCACATCCAGCTGCTGCACAGCTGTGCCAGGGCTCCCCTCCCTCAGCTCCAGCTGGGACAGCACTGGGAGCAGTGGATGTGACACTGGGATGTGGCTGTGCTCAGCTGCCTGCTCTGAGCTCCTCCCCTCCTGGTTTGGGGGGTTTTTGGCAGCAGCTGGATTTTCTTGCTGTGCAGCACGTTGGGACTGGATCCTGCCAGGAGCTGTGAGGGGCTGGTGTAAAACAGGCTTTACATGGGACACAAAAACCATCAATCTGCCTGCAAACAAACTCCTTACTTTCCTGCTGAAACCAGCAGCAACTCAAGAGTGTGACCTGAAAGCAGACATGGCTTGGAAGGGAGACATTGCAAGAGCCATGATAACCTTTCTGTGCTGTGTTACCTAGGCCCAGACAAGCCAGGAAGGAAATGCATTTGCTATGGATCTGTCTGTGAGGGGGTTGTTGTTGTTTGAAGATAATAATATTAGGAATGCCAATTATCCTACAAAAGCTGGTGATATTTAAATATGATTTAAATTAATTCAGCATTTAAACAGAAAAGTAGAAAATGGCATTAAATTCAGACAAGGACATTCCAGAGTGAGAAACATTAAATACATTGATGGAATGGAATAGAAGGTCTGGCTGGTAATGGATTGTGAAAATAGTTCAGGGTTCTAATAGATCATTCCTTCAGATCATCAGCACGGTAAAGTGGTAGTTAATAAATTATTTGACGTGTACATTTGCTCATATATTTTAACTAACTGTAATGAACAGGTCCTGTCAGCTCACCTAGGTCCTTGCAGTAACTGCTAAATTGCTTGAGTGAGATTTACTAACTCTGTGCAATATTGATGTGCAGAGCTGCAGGTGATGGATGGAGGGACATCAGGACTGGCTGAGCTCCTGTTCCCGAGCTGTGCAGGGGCTCTGCCAGCCTGGCACAGGCCTGGAGCTGTTTGGCCCCAGTGACAGCCCTGGCCATCACTGAGCCCTTCCCTGGGATGAGTTTTGGTTGTGACCACCCCATTCTTTCCCTGGGAGCTGTGACAGGACTCTGGGAGAACTCTGTCCCATTCTGGGGTTGATTGGAGAGATCTGTCCCTTCTCAGGTCTGTCTGCAGGCCCTTACCTGTCCCTCCCCAGGTGAGTGGGGTTCCTGGGGCTGCACACAGGGCAGGGCAGGACTGGGGAGTCTGGCTGAGCTGTGGGGAGGGGAGAGGAACCTTCTCTCCCTGCCATGATCCGAGGTCTATCCTACTCTTGGAGTGGGAATTAAGGACCAAAAAAAAGCTGTTCCCTTATCTTAGATAATACCAGAACTGTTTATAGCAGGAAAAAGCAGCCTCTTAAAGCGATGCTGAATTACACAGGCTATTAAGGGCACACCAGGCACCTTTCTTGTTATTCCTAGCTGTCCTCTGAACCTGGAGCTAGTTTAAACCTAGATCCTTTCTCTCCCTCCCACTCACTTACACAGCATGTGGTGAACTTCATAATTAGTGATGAAACTCATTAATTTTTTTTCCCTTCTTTTTATTTTCAGGTTTCTGACAGATGTGACTATGTCTTTGTCAACGGGAAGGAAATGAAAGGCAAAGTGAATGTCATAGTTAATTTTACTTACCAGCATCTGAGTGCCCCTTTAGAAATGACAGTCTGGATTCCTCGTCTCCCGCTGCAGATAGAGGTCTCTGACACAGAACTAAATCAGATCAAGGGATGGAGAGTCCCCATCATCTCTAATAAGAGGTAGGTTTCATTAGAGGATGTTCATTCTGGGCTGTGCACTAGGGACCTGTCAGGGCCAGTGGACATGAACATGCTCATTTGGCCTTAATGCAATTCCATTGTAAATTTGAAGGTCACCAGACATTTATTCAATAGGCTCCTGCACTGGACTTGTGAGGGAAATGGAAGCTGCAGGTCGCATGAACCTAGATTGGAAATCAATTTCCTTTTGTAGCACTAATGACTGAGATGGGAAGAGCCAATTGGTCAAGTTAGGCAGGATCAGCCACGAGGCAGCAAGGGGACATCAGCAAGGGGACATCAGCTCTGGCAGGGCTGGTCAGTCTCCAGCCTGTTCACAGCTCCTGGCAGCTCACAGATGCACTGCCAGTGGTCACAGCTAGCACATACCTGTTTCACAGCCCTGGGGGGTGCAGTGGCACTGATCAGTGTCCCCAGGTCAGACACAGAGCTGTCAGGCACTGTCAGTGCCCACGGCACAGAGGATGGATGAAGCAGGTCAGAGCTGTCTGCATCTGTTGTCAGTGGTATTAAGAACAAGAGGAGCACGTGGATAAAGTAGGTACTTGGTATTCCCACCTGCAAATGAAGACATTTATTACAGGTTTCTGTTAGCATCAGAGCAAAGACATTTTGGTGGAGATGTGGTTTCAAATTGTAGTGTACAGAGAGGGATGTGTGTGTGGGTGCAGAGGAGATTTCCATGGCAACACAAAGATGTTTATGGGAAGATCCAGAAAGAAAAGAAGTGTGAAGGTCCTGAAAGCAAGGACTTGACATGGAAAAACAATGGAAGGCACTTGGGGAGAAGAATGTGGTGGCAAAGCTGGGAGGCCAGCTGATGGTCTCAGGTGCTGGTTTTGTGTCACACTAACGTGCAACACGAAACACAGAGACACAGCTGAGAGAAGGCAGAGAAGAAGTAAACTTCATTTTGGTTTTTGTATTATATAGAGTTTAGGGAACGGCTATTGATTGGAAGGTGAAGTTACATCTTCTCTAACTACACTGGTCAATGACAAAGTCCATCAAACCTTTCTCCTCCCAGGAGAAAGAATGAAAAACAAAAAGACAGTTAGAAAAACACGTGCACGTTTACAAAAGCAGTGTGAGAAACTCCATCACAAGAATGAAAACATCAGAAGGCTGAAAACCAGAGTGACAGTTTTGAGTCATGGAAATGGGATAACAGTGGGAGAACCCGAAGGAGGCAGCTCAGTCCCTCAGGCAGGCTGGGGTCAGCAGTGGCTGTCCTGCTACAGCTCTCCAGCACAGCTGACCTTGTCCCCGTTGTTGTCCCCAGGCCCACCAGGGACAGCGACGACGAGGACGAGGAGGAGCGCAGGGGCAGGGGCTGCACCCTGCAGTACCAGCACGCCATGGTCAGGGTGCTGACACAGTTCGTGGCCGAGCCCCCCGAGCCCGGGGGCCAGCTCAGGTACCTGCTGGGCTCGGACTGGCACTTTGACATCACTGACCTGGTCAGGGACTTCATGCAGGTGGAGGAGCCCAGGATCGCCAGGCTGCAGGATGGGCAGGTCCTGGTTGGGCTGGAGCTTGGAATGACCACAATTCAGGTAAGGAAATCACTGAGGAGTTCCTGTTCCTCCCCTGACTCGCCTCCCTGGGAATGGGTGATCCGGCACTGACAGCAAAAACCAGAGCCGTGAACTCTTGAATGGAACAGAATTGAAGCAAGAGCTAGAAGACATAGAAGAGATGGTTTTCTCTCCTTGTCTGGTGCCCCAAAGTGTAGTAGATTGCAGTTTTATCTAATTTAATCCAACCTGTATATTGGGAGGCTTTTCCTGGTTATTTTTGTCTAAGGCTGCTTTTGAACCTGGAGCCAGGATTTGGGTTATCACAAGGCATGCAGCTGCTGGAGCAGCTCAGTCTCCTCCCAGCCTGCACTGACAGAGCAAAGGGTGGAGGGAAAATTACCCAGTGCTGGTTAAGGAAGTGAGACTGGAATATTAATCCAAATATTAATTAAAAGAAAAGGAAAAGGAGATGGGGAGAGAGATTATTTCGGTGATACTGAAGTGGAAAACATGTTAACAAACACTAGAACAGGGAAAGGATCTCTCTCCAAACGTGCTTATGATCCCAAACTGTCAAAGCAGAAAACAACCAGCACACTTGTCCATAACGAGGTTGTCAAGGCTGGAGAAATGGGATTTGAGATTTCTGACTTCCTGCAAAATCTGCAGAGATTTTCTGAATGTTTTTCTAAAGCTCTGGAACCTACAGTGCTCCAAACCAATGCACATAAAACTGTGGGAAGAAAAATCCAAGGGTAAAGAGCTGAGAGCAAGTTATATTTAAAGATTACCTCTTATAAGCTGCTTCAAAACTGCTCTGTACCCTGTATGGATCATTAAATTCAGCTCACTTGCTAATGAGCATCGTGGATGTCATGTATCACTGCACTGACCTCTGTGTGTGTTTTCTTAACCAAAACAAATTCCCTCTGTCAATTTTGCATTCAGTACCACGAGAGGTTACTGTAGCAATACATTACCCTTCCTTTCCACAGGATAGAAATAAATATCATTTATTCAGTGGATTTTATATAAATCCAGAGACTGGATTATATTTATGCTACCTCAAAACATGAGGATTAATCAAATACTTAAATTTCACATGAAGATTACATTTACAACTAGTTACTACATCTGAGGCAGATGTGGTTGTTACATTTACAGACAGTTACCACATCTGAAGCAGATGTGGTTGGCACATTGTAGAAGAGTTACAGAATGTGAGTAGCCCTTTTTAATCATATTTTAATAGTGTCTGCTCTGAGAAATTCTTCCCATTCCCATAAAACATCCCTTATCTGTGTTGCATTAATTCTGTGCAGTAATTTTACGTGGTGCTGTACAAATGGGCTGTTGCTAACTTCACTTTTTCTTTCCAGATACTGTCCCCCCTTTCAGATGCCATCTTGGCTGAGAAGACAGTGACAGTCCTGGATGAGAAGGTGACAATAACTGACCTGGGAGTGCAGCTGGTGACAGGACTGTCCCTCTCCCTGCAGCTCAGCCCAGGGAGCAACAGGGCCATCTTTGCCACTGCAGTGGCACAGGAGCTGCTCCAGTCCCCAAAGCAGGTACTGGTGGAAGGAACTGCTCTGAGTCACTGCTCTGACATTTCCAGCTGCTGGAATTGAGCAGATATTTACTGAGAGTGTGCTAATGAAACATTCTGTTCATGGGACTTTCTTGAAGGTCACCAAAGGCCCTAAACAGGAAAACAAAGACCTCACAAAAAGGGCACTGTGTTTTAACAGCCCCAGGCACCACACAGCCCTCCTGTCGTGGCTGATGCCATAAATAACAGGCAGGGATGTGTCAGAACTGAGCACCAGCAGGGCACACACACATGTGCCTTTTCTGTCCCATCCAGCACCCACTGGATCCCAGGACATCCTGCTGTGTCCCAGCACAGGTATCCAGATCAACCCTTTAATTCCACCTTTCCACGAGAAAGTGCCTCGTGTTGTGCCAACTCTTCTTCCTTTAGTCACTTCCTGTGAGCACTGTAAGAAGTCAGGGAACATCCCTTTCATTCTGATTCATTACTAGAATGTGAATCAGCATCACTGACTCATTTCCTGATTCATGATTTCATAAACCATTTTTTCCCCCTTATTACTCTTAGTCCCTTTATTAGGGAACCAGCAGTCACCAAGGGCTTTTGGACTTTGCCATGTCCTCATCAGTCCTTGCTTGGTGTTTGTCCTTGTGCTTCTGTGCACATTTGAAATTTAAACTTTTTTTCCAAACCAAATCCATCAGTCTGGGACTTTCATCAAGGGTGCACTGGGCTCTTAACACTTAAGCATGTTCTGAGCTTTAAAGGCAAATGATCATGGCATGCACATCTGAAGTCTGGCCAACTGCTGAGGTGCTTTAATTCATCCTGGGGTCTTATCCTTGGGATGCAGGATGAGAAATAGTGCAGAGCTGCTGTCTTCATAGGGTGATAAAAATCAGGCTCCCATGGTGTTCCAGGAGCCAAGAAATCCATGCCAGGCAGGTTGAGGGAAGGCCAGTGAGCTCATCCATGGCACAGGGAGCTGAACAAAGTGCCCTGAGAGCAGCCCAGGAGCTGGGCTTGTTGCCAGTCAGTCCCACTGTGTGCCCAGCTCTGGCACTCCAGCCCCCAGAAAGGGACCTGGGCAGGTCCTTCTCTGGCTGCAGGGATCCACAGGGATCCACACTAAACCAGAGAGGAAACTGTGTGCCCTCCAGTCTGGGAGGGCTGACTCTGCCTTGAAAGGCAGCTGAGCCCCTCCGTGATTTTCAGAGCACAGTCCCTACAAGCAAAGCAATGCAAAATCATTAAATGATTATGCAGGTTTAAGCAACACAGTGGGAGGATGAGAGTTGGTGACATAAATTCTATGCAGCCTTCAAGAAGCATCCAAAGATTAATAAACACAAAGCTGGGATTTATGACAGTGTCAGCAAAGTCTTAGGGCTCTGTCCTGAAATAGAGACTGAAGCAAATCTCCCATTGAAGCAGGGGGAGCTTTGTGGCTCTGAGGATTTCGGAATCAGGCCAGTAGATTATGCACCACACAATCCCAAAAGACTGGAAGCTTGTTCTCCATGCTCTGAACAGGTGAATGACTTTGTGCTGTGAACAATTTAAAGGATAATCATATGTGTTTGTGCTCTGTACATATGTGGAGTTAGAATGTAAATACTGTCTGTATGAAAAACTGCTTATTTAAAGAAACAGCACTTTTATATTCATGGTTTTCACAAGTTAATTTGTTGGTTGGGTGGCTGGCTGGCTGGCAGACTCTCAGAGCAAAGTGATCCCAAACTCAGACCAGAGAAAAGCTCATTTCAGACAGCAGAGAATCCACTGCTGGAGCCAGGTCTGTCTGGTGGGGATTCTCCAGTGCAGGTATCCCAACGAGGTCAAGTCAGACCATCAGAAGCAGGAATGAGATTCCAGGAGAGCAACCTGAATTTTGTCTGTAAATGATCAATGTATGAACACAAAGATTTTCTTCAGGTGGCACAACAACTTTCAATAGCCATTTGAGAGTCCTTAGAGGACCTGATTTTCAGAAACGGGTGAGCACATGCCTTCTGGAATTTAAAAATACTTTAAAATGTTCCAAGTTAGAAGCCAAAAGCCAAGGACCCCAGGAAAGCTGCAGCATTAGGCACGTTCTTAGTACCCAGGTTGGATTCATTTGCATTCAGTGGAAGCCTCCACGCACACTGGAGTACACAATCTGCATTGCTGTGACACGAGATTAAACTTTATTATTGTCTTGCTTTTAATTGCTAACAAGCGTAAAAATTGTCCTGGCCATTTCCTAAAGAAGCAACTGATTGGTTTCCTCTGCTTACACAATCTGCTAATTTAATTTGAGAGACAGAAATCAAGGAGTGAAGGTATGGAGTCATGTGTGGACCTGTTTGCTGTATTAGCTATCTTTTAACGTGTGCTTTGTGTAATAAGAGGAGACTTTGTATTTTAAGCAGTTTACAAATAATGTTGGGTTTTTTTTATTTAAATATACAGCAGTAAATGATCTCAGTCACTGGTAATGCTTCCTGACATGCAATTTATTCTGGTGCTGGAGTAGATTCTGCAGAGCCCAGGGGATACAGCTCCTTTAAGCACCTTTGTGGAAACAAATCTTATTATTAACAAGTGTTTTAGACTAGTTTTTCTCTTCACGTCTTGGCAAGATATTAATTTCACTGCTCTCCCTGTTTATTTCATTTCTGATCACTAAGGGTGTATGGCTCTTGTGAGGAGGAGGGAACAGAGCAGAACAGAGCACTTTCCCTCGACGATCACTCTGAGTGTGGGTATATTTCTTTTATATATTACAGGAAGCAGCCATCAGCTGCTGGATCCAGTTCAGTGACGGATCTGTCATGCCCCTGGATATTTATGACTCCAAAGACTTCTCCTTGTCGGCCACCTCTCTGGATGAGAAGGTGGTCTCCATCCACCATGACCCCAAATTCAAGTGGCCTGTGATTGCTGCTGAGACCGAGGGCCAGGGCAGCCTGGTGAAGGTGGAGATGGTGATCAGTGAGTCGTGCCAGAAATCCAAAAGGAAGAGCATCCTGGCCGTTGGGAGTGGCAGCATTAAAGTCAAGTTTGGGCAGAGTGATGCCAACCCCAACATCAGTGACAGCAAGCACAGGGGTGCTGGTGTCCACCTGGAGAACCGGGCTGGTGACCGGCGCCAGAAGGGCACCTGGCAGGAGAGAGGGGGAGGAGATGGCCACTACTACAGCTCCTCCATGGGCCACGAGCAGGGCAGGGGCACCACCACCCACAGGTCTGTTCTGAGCAGGAAAGAGGACAGAGAGAGCCTCCTGGAGGATGACAGCCAGAACCTGCCCCTGGACTTCACCAGCTTCCCTGCACAGGTGGATCTGCCGAGGGACAACGGGGACCTGGAGGACAACGACCTGGTGCAGTCCCCCAGGGGCCTCAGTGACCTGGAGATCGGGATGTATGCTCTCCTGGGGGTCTTCTGCCTGGCCATCCTGGTGTTCCTGATCAACTGTGTCACTTTTGCTCTCAAGTACAGGAACAAGCAGGTTCCCTTTGAAGAGCAGGAGGGCATGAGCCACTCCCATGACTGGGTTGGGCTGAGCAACAGGACAGAGCTGCTGGAGAATCACATCAACTTCTCATCCCAGCAGGATGAACGCATCACAGCCATTGACAGAGCAGTGGACTATGAGGAGAGCAAATACCTCCTCAGCACAACTGCCACCAAAAATACCAATGGACAGTCTTTCAGGTCCCCTGAGTTCAGTGAAGGGAAAGAGCAGAAAAGTGAACCAACCACTTCTCCTACCTCCAAGAGGAAACGGGTTAAATTCACCACCTTCACCACCATCTCCTCTGATGACGGGTGTCCAACTGTCAACTCAATCTTGATGAGTAACGAGGATGACATTAAATGGGTCTGCCAGGACATGGACCTGGGGGAGTGCAAAGAGCTCAAAAACTACATGGAGAGATTACACGAAAATGCGTAATGAGACACAAAAGACTTTTTTGGTTTGGTTTGTTCGTTTGTTTGTTTGTTTTTCACTCACCTTCTGCCTTTAATTTTGGGTAGTGGGGCAAAATGTTGTATTCTAACAAGAATCAGCTGGTGGATAATCACTCAACGGAGCCCCAAGAAGCCACCCAAAAGCAGCTGGGAGAGCAGAGATCCTGGACAGCTCTTAAAATTCAAGTCTTCTCTGTGCTCAGACATGGAAGTTAGAGATGTGTGTGGTTTTTTGATACACGATAACATGAAAAAAAACTTAGAAAAATAATACGGTCTCATTCTCTGTGCTTTCCCAGGGAATCAATAAATATAACAAACTCCAGTGCAGTTTGGATATTACAAAGCTCACACAGCTCTACTGTTCAATATTGCAAGGTTTGGTTAAAAGCAAAAGATTGGTCTCAGAATAAATAGATCCACGAGAAGAGCGTTGTTCAAGCCACGTGCAGAGAATATCCATGCAGGAACATTAATTTAAAGCTGACAAAAACCAACAGTGTGAACGAAGCAGCTCCCAGAGCTGAGGAGTCAGGAGTTTCCAAAGAGTCTGGAGGGGATAAAGGCATAACTGGGCTGTTTACAAACCAGCATGTTTGCCTCCCAAGCACTGACAATGGATACACAGATAGAGTTCAAACTGAAACTCTCTTTTTAAGTAGATGCCAAGGTAATAAACTTTGCCAGCCAATTTTCGGTATTTCTTAATTTGTAAAATAGAAGAAGATATGATCTATACTCAGCATATCACTCATATTAGGGAAGGTCTTTTGGAAAGTTTGAGAGAATGAGCTATTTTTAAAAGCCCACTTTATTTGACTGTCCTGTTTCAAATTTGTATTCCCAGCCCTTTCCCTGGAGCTCCCCATCTGGTGTCCTGAGGGCACTTCCCAGATCAGTCAGCCTTGGAAGCTGTGGTCCTTTTCCTTTTCCTTTTCCTTTTCCCTTTCCTTCCCTTTCCCTTTTCCCTTTCTTTCCCTTTTCTCTTTCCCTTTTCCTTTCCCTTTCCCCTTCCCCTTCCCTTTTCCCTTTATTTCCCCTTTCCCCTTCCCCTTCCCTTTTCCCTTTCTTTCCCCTTTTCCTTTCCCCTTTTCCTTTCTCCTTTTCCTTTCCTTTCCTTTCCTTTCCTTTCCTTTCCTTTCCTTTCCTTTCCTTTCCTTTCCTTTCCTTTCCTTTCCTTTCCTTTCCTTTCCTTTCCTTT
>VXAX01005715.1:551348-568768 GCA_013399835.1 Leptocoma aspasia
CTTTTCCCTTTCCCTTTCCCTTTTCCCTTTCCCCTTTTCCTCCCCTCTCCTCCAGGCTGCTCCTGCCAAGCACAGCCCTGCTGGCACCACGCTGTCCTGGCTTTCCATGCTGTCCCTTCCCAAGGCTGGCCACTGTCCCTGGGCTCAGTGCCACCTGTGCTGACCTGGCCACCACCAGCAGCTGTCCCTGTGTCCATGCCCTCCTCTGGGGGTGCTCAGTTCCTTGTGCTCCCCCTCCTTAGCCCAGCACGTTTAGAGGGCACTGGCAGCTCACAGGGGAGAGCTGCACATTCAGCATTGAACCCTGCACAGCTAAACTCAGCAGATAACTCTTGTTTCTCCCAGGGGTGATGGTTATCTTCTGTTTTCTTCTGATAAGGACGTACATAGGGTAGGATTTCAGTGATTACCCTTCCAACCTCATGTGCCCTCCAGCCTCAAACCAGAACATTTCTTGTGAGGTCCAACAGCAGCCTCCATTGGCCAGGGGTAAAGTGCCAAAGCACTGACTAAAATCCAGGTAATGGATTTTATATATAAAAATATCTCAAGTTCCCCTTTATTTTCTGGAGTAAGTCCCTGCCCCCTTTTTGTTAAGTCTTCCATGGTTGAATCTAGGTTGCTCAGTTTAATACACACCCACCCTCCCACAAACACTTAGATTGAATCCCTCTATATTTAGAATGTACTGTAGATTGTAAGAATGTAATATATATATTTATAAACATGCCAACTGTGAATAAAATTTGCATTTTAGTGGCTTCANTCCCCTTTTCCTCCCCTCTCCTCCAGGCTGCTCCTGCCAAGCACAGCCCTGCTGGCACCACGCTGTCCTGGCTTTCCATGCTGTCCCTTCCCAAGGCTGGCCACTGTCCCTGGGCTCAGTGCCACCTGTGCTGACCTGGCCACCACCAGCAGCTGTCCCTGTGTCCATGCCCTCCTCTGGGGGTGCTCAGTTCCTTGTGCTCCCCCTCCTTAGCCCAGCACGTTTAGAGGGCACTGGCAGCTCACAGGGGAGAGCTGCACATTCAGCATTGAACCCTGCACAGCTAAACTCAGCAGATAACTCTTGTTTCTCCCAGGGGTGATGGTTATCTTCTGTTTTCTTCTGATAAGGACGTACATAGGGTAGGATTTCAGTGATTACCCTTCCAACCTCATGTGCCCTCCAGCCTCAAACCAGAACATTTCTTGTGAGGTCCAACAGCAGCCTCCATTGGCCAGGGGTAAAGTGCCAAAGCACTGACTAAAATCCAGGTAATGGATTTTATATATAAAAATATCTCAAGTTCCCCTTTATTTTCTGGAGTAAGTCCCTGCCCCCTTTTTGTTAAGTCTTCCATGGTTGAATCTAGGTTGCTCAGTTTAATACACACCCACCCTCCCACAAACACTTAGATTGAATCCCTCTATATTTAGAATGTACTGTAGATTGTAAGAATGTAATATATATATTTATAAACATGCCAACTGTGAATAAAATTTGCATTTTAGTGGCTTCATCTTTTTTTCCTACTCTGAACGCCTCTTTGCTTTCACTGTCAGAACATTTACCCTGAGAGAGCCTGGCAGCAATACAGAGATGAGTTCTTTGATGGATCCAGGAAGGCTCATGGCACAACCTCCTCACAGAATTTTACATTGTGCAGTGCTGGGGGAGAACATGCAGCACCAACAACACGTTATGCTACAAATGTATGTGCACCAAGTCACCCTTCCAGGGTTTGAAACTATCTGCAAATAAATCCACATGCTTTATTTCTAGCCTGAAAGCCAATATGTGAGTTTCTGGGTTTGGGTTCTGGTTTTCTCCTCTTGGGAAGATCCACATTTGGCTGAACACCTTCTAAGGCAATTTTAAGGGAGTAGGTGAGTAAACCTTAAAAGGTAGTAAGTAGGTAAGTAAACAGAGCAAATGTGGCCAATACTTTGGAGATCAGATGGTCTTTGCTTTCTTCCAGCACCTCTGCGCAAGGCTTGGATGACCCAGTGCAGGATGGGGTGCAGCAGTGACAGCAGTGACAGCACTGGGGACAGGACCAGGTGCAGCAGTGACAGCACTGGAGGACAGGACCAGCTGCAGCAGTGACAGCACAGTGCAGGATGGGGTGCAGCAGTGACAGCAGTGACAGCACTGGGGACAGGACCAGGTAGAGCAGTGACAGCACTGGAGGACAGAACCAGGTAGAGCAGTGACAGCACTGGAGGACAGGACCAGCTGCAGCAGTGACAGCACTGGAGGACAGGACCAGCTGCAGCAGTGACAGCACAGTGCAGGATGGGGTGCAGCAGTGACAGCACAGTGCAGGATGGGGTGCAGCAGTGACAGCACTGGGGACAGGACCAGGTACAGCAGTGACAGCACTGGAGGACAGGACCAGCTGCAGCAGTGACAGCACAGTGCAGGATGGGGTGCAGCAGTGACAGCACAGTGCAGGACGGGGTGCAGCACTGAGGACAGGCCAGAGCAGGGTCCAGACAAGCTCTGGCTGAGCTCTCAGGTGAGGGAAGCAGCAAAGCCTGGCAGCCTCCCCCCAGGTCCCAGCCCAGCCTTGCCTCCAGCTCTGGGGCTATTTTGGGTGCTTTTTGCACATCACTGTGTGGTGTCTGCAGTGAGGCAGGCAGGTGAGAGTGCCCAGGTGTCTCTGGGGCCCAGCAGAGCAGAGCTGTGAGTGCAAGTGTGCCCTCCCAGTGTGGCAGAGCGTGGCCAGTGTCCCTCCCTGGGAGGAGCAGGTACAATCCCTGCTGAATCCAGATTGCTGCATCAGCTGCCTCTGGGGAGCAGGAGCAGCTAACAGCAAGCTCCTCTGGTGGCACAAACCACAGAAATGTGCTCTGAGGACAAACAGCCTCCAGCTGCACACCGAGGGTCCTGACATGCAGATCTGTGCTTGCTCAGAGCTCCCTGTGTGTCCAGCAGCTGGAAATGGCTGCTGTCCATAGGGCAATGCTATAAATAATAGCTATAAATGAGCTATAAATAATAGCTTAGAGTGCTCTTTTCCCATGGATCTCACAGTGCTCTGAGCAAGGTGTGTTCCTTTCTGACATGGCTGAGGTGATGTGCCCAGAGTCACTGCAAATCTGTGCCAAAACCCCACTGTGCAGGATCCTGAGAGTGACCTGTGGCCACCTGTATGCAAGCAAACACCCTAATTAATCTGCTAATAGCAGAATAATCAACTTCCTATAGAGATTTTGCATGTAAGTATCTTTGGGAGGGGGTGTTTGTGTACATTCCCTTTTTTGTGCTGCACAGGGCCCACACTTCTAAGCAAAACCTTGGAGCATGGCAGGGAGGAATTTCATGTTTCAGGCAATCAGTTGAGATCCCAGCTGGCAAACGTGGGGCCTGAATCCTGTTCCCCATCATGAAAGCAGTGATGGGGTTTAGGTGCTGCATACACATAATGTTTTGCAGCTGTGGCTCTCACTGGCAATCTCTTGAACCTGATAAAGAGCCCTGCTGACAGCAAGCACTCTCCTGGGGGAGTTATTAATTACCTTCTTGTTTTCTTCTTTGCAGTTGCCTCTTATTTTCGTGTTTGAGTCTCTCTTCCTGTGAGTAGACTGATTGAGGCATGTTTAAGAAAAACCAGAAAATCTATCTCATAGAGTTTGGTTCTTTTTAGAGACTTTATGCATGAATACAATCAGGAGTAGAAACTCAATGGTCCTATAAATCAGGTAAGCTGGTTCTTTACTCTCTTCTTTCATTTTAAAAGCTTCCCCTTCAGCAGTCTTAAATATATGGTTGTTTAGACCCAGCTGCATTAAACACCAGTAAGTTCAAAGTCTGAGCAATGCAGCTAAATAATTGGTTTGAAACAAGACTTCTCTGGAGGTAGGTGGATTGAAAAAACCAGCATAGGAATTAAATCTATGAGCAGCCTGCACCAAGTAGCTCTAGAAACTACTTTCACCCCTTGTTTCTGTAAAGAATGGGATGTAAATGAAATGAGCACCCTGGGGACACTTCAGTTCAGCTCTGGGTAGGTTCAGTTTCTCCAATTCTGCCAGCTCTCAGTCTCCTGTAGCCCCAGGGGCTGTTCTGCTGTGGAAGCTCCTTAGTGAGAGCTAAAGGACTCGTGTAGTACATCTTGGAAGAGCCTTCCACATGTGTCACTGAGGAGAGAGAGCTGGCTGCACTCACATGCTATTGATCAAAGTCCAGCAAGCATCACTGAGGAATTAGCTCGGGGAAGGAGCTATCACTGCCAAATGGTGCGTTTAGAAAATGCCTCAAGCATTTAAAATAAACTCCCAGAGATGAATTTATTTAGTCCTGAAAGCCCAGGAACCCTTGTCACACATTTCTACATGTTCATCGTGGTGCCAGAGCCCATCTCTGCACAGCCCTGGAGCACTGCAGCCGCACATCTTCCTGCCTGCAGGACAATGCCACCGAAATCAGAGTTATCCTGGTGCCAGCCCTGCCCAGCAGAGAGGCACAGGCTGAGGGAGCTGGCAGGGTGGGACAGCTTGTGTGTCCTGCAGGACAGGTGCCCACACAGCCCCAGCCATTCCTCACTGCCCTGTCTGCCTGCTCGAGCTGTCCCCTGAGGACAAGAGAGCTCTCAACCAAGTTAGGGGATCACTGCAAAGTGCTGAGGAGACAGAATTCCTGTTCTGCTTCCAGTTCATTTCAGTTTGAGGACTCCCAGGTGGGGCCTGCTCATGCCCTTGCCCAGCCATCTGCTTAAGCACCTTTCTGAAGGGGGGTTTGGCTGCCCACACCCATCACCTCCTCATGCAGAAATAATGCTCCTTCCCTGTGAAATCAGTGATGTGCTCTTTGGCTGCTTGGTGGGAGCTTAGGCAGGTGAAGTGCTAAACTGGCAGCACTAATGGCCTGAGAAGAGCAGAGCACCTGGGCCCTCCTCATCCTCAGGAGCACCAGGAGGGCCAAGGTTACTCCAGTCAAGCAAGTGTGCCTGGAACAGGATCATTTTCCACCTCCCTGCTGATGTGCCATGAAGACCTCTGTCAACAAACCCTTCATTATGCAGGCTCCCTGCCCCAGCCCCGTGAGGAACAGCAAACGAAGCAGGCCAGGGATGTAATATTAATGGCTGGAGAAGCAGCAGTGCTCCTCTGCTTGTGTGTACTGCCAGTGCTCATTAGGAGATCCCCAGCACACTGCAAAGGTGGCTGCTGGATTGCATGTGACAACTTCTGCCACATCTCCTGCCAGCCTGGGGAGCCTGCAGGCACATGAATGTTTGCAGCAGCCCCAAGCTGGCTGGCTCCTGCTGCCCTGAGGGCTCCTGCTTGCTCCCTTCTGCAGCCACAGACCCTGCTCCAGCTCTGGTCTGTTCTGGCCACCAGCTCTCTGTGCCTGAATTCCTCCAGCCCTGGTCTGTGCTGGCCACCAGCTCTCTGTGCCTGAATTCCTCCAGCCCTGGTCTGTTCTGGCCACCAGCTCTCTGTGCCTGAATTCCTCCAGCCCTGGTCTGTGCTGGCCACCAGCTCTCTGTGCCTGAATTCCTCCAGCCCTGGTCTGTTCTGGCCACCAGCTCTCTGTGCCTGAATTCCTCCAGCCCTGGTCTGTGCTGGCCACCAGCTCTCTGTGCCTGAATTCCTCCAGCCCTGGTCTGTTCTGGCCACCAGCTCTCTGTGCCTGAATTCCTCCAGCCCTGGTCTGTGCTGGCCACCAGCTCTCTGTGCCTGAATTCCTCCAGCCCTGGTCTGTTCTGGCCACCAGCTCTCTGTGCCTGAATTCCTCCAGCCCTGGTCTGTGCTGGCCACCAGCTCTCTGTGCCTGAATTCCTCCAGCCCTGGTCTGTTCTGGCCACCAGCTCTCTGTGCCTGAATTCCTCCAGCCCTGGTCTGTGCTGGCCACCAGCTCTCTGTGCCTGAATTCCTCCAGCCCTGGTCTGTTCTGGCCACCAGCTCTCTGTGCCTGAATTCCTCCAGCCCTGGTCTGTGCTGGCCACCAGCTCTCTGTGCCTGAATTCCTCCAGCCCTGGTCTGTTCTGGCCACCAGCTCTCTGTGCCTGAATTCCTCCAGCCCTGGTCTGTTCTGGCCACCAGCTCTCTGTGCCTGAATTCCTCCAGCTGTGGCCCATGCTGGCTGGCCCTGCCTGGCCACCAGCTCTCTGTGGCCCCTGGCAGAGCCCAGATCAGTGTCCCCAGCACCAGAATGCTGCAGCTTTGAAGTGTAACGGGGACTGTGCTTATTCATGTTCAGGCCTGTGCTCCTAGTAATTAAATTAGAGCTTCCTACAGTCGGTTAATGCTCTAATGACATAAAAACCAGTCCAAGGAGCTTCACTACTCAGCCCTGATAACACCAGCGTGCAGAGATGACCGAGTCCCATTTGCAGTGTTTTCCTGGGCTCAGTAAGTGCAGATGGGCAGAGTGGGGCAGAAATGAGGGCAGAAGAAAGGGGGCTGTCCTTGCCCTCTCCCTGGGCACTGCCTGGGTCAGCAGGAGCTGTATCCATGAAGAACCCACCCACCTGCACAGTTGTATCTCATGCCTCCCTATTTCTTCAGCAAATCCTTTGTCTGATGGCTGTGGACACACATTTTCCATCCTGTTGTCATCAAGCCAAACCCTAAGTCACTGTGCTCCTCTTGGCCATTAATAAATTTTTACAGCTCTCTTCCATCAGCCCCCTCTCTCAGGCCTAATCAATAGCTTTGCTCTTAGCATTTGGCATTCCCTCCTGTTCTGCCCGTTAGGACACCAAGGTCAAATCAGTCCCTCTTGTGCTTCTCCCTTAAATAAGTGCTATCAGCCTGCAAAGTATTTTGCAGTAATGAAAAATCCTGGGTATTGATCAGGTCTTGCTCGCTACCAAGCTCTCCACTCAGCTTTGACTTGAATACTGCACTCAGTAATTGTCTTTTGCAAGCCCAATTCATGCAGCTGGAGAGGCATTTTTGGCAGGCTGCAAGTGCAAGCTCAGAAGGATTTTTTTCATTGCACTGCACAGTCCTTGCACAATCACCCCATCCCTGAAGAACCATAGGATGTTCATCATCTCTTCTAATTGTCTTGTCTCCTCATCCTCTGCAGAGCTGGTGTCCTCCACTCTTACTGCACCCGTGAGGAAGGGCTTTAATTGCAGGGGGTGCTCTTTTATCCCAAGTGTGATATGATTTGTGAGGCTGCAAAGAAGAGGGAGCACAGACAGACAAGCTGAGTCTCACTCATAACTCAAATCAGGCCAGAAACCAGGGGAAACTTCCAGGTTTTAGAGCAAGAGTCAGGCCAAACTACTAAAAAATTTGCAAACAGCTAAATTTCACCACTCTGATGCTCCTAAAGAAAATCACATCATCTCCTCCTTCAGAGTCACACCCTTACATCTTGAAAGCCTGGTTCAGCTTCTCACCCTCCCCTGCAGTGACCTGGGCTATAAACAGCCTCTCCTCCTCTGGGGTGTGGGCTCGGGAGCTCTGCAGGAAGGGAAAGGAGCAAAAGGGGACAGGGATGGCTGAGCTGGGGCTCTGGGGCATTGTGCAGCCTGCCCTGTTGGGGAGGGAGCAGCAGGACACACACAGATCTCTTTGGGAGGTGCACTCAGGCCAGCCCTGGGACCAGCCCGAGCTCGGGGCACTGGTGCCACCTCCAGCAGGATTTCTGGTGAGCCCAGTGTCCCCAGGCCAGCCTGTGCCCTCCCTGTCTGCCATGCCCAGAGTCCATGTCTGGGTAGGAAGTTGCTGCATTGACCAGGAGTTCCCAAGCCAGGAGCTCTGGGTGGAATGCAAAGCACAGGTCTCCAAGGGACATGCCTCTCACACTCATCAGTGTCATCAGCTGCTGTGCCTTTGGATAGAGGCAAGGGGTGGGAGATGGTGATTTCCTATTCCAAGGCAGCAGGAGGCCTTAAACAACTCATATGCATGTATTTCTGTGGATGTATATACATATATGGGTGCCTTAGGTATAGCCAGAGTGGCCTGCCCTCGTTTCTGGCTCTAATTCATCACTTGCTTACCACAGCTTCCCCATCCCCCATTTTAATATTTTCACTTACTGTACTTTAAAGAGCCAGAAATAGCTTGTCAGATTGAGACAGCTCTTGAGAAGTTTAATTTTCCTAATGCTTGTTGGAAATCCCCTTTCTGAATCTGCAGGAATATTAAGGTTCTTAGCATGAGCTGTGCAGAGAGGGAATTTGCAAGGCAAGATGTCAGGGAGTTGCAGCTGGGTTAGGAGAGGCTTGGTGGACAGCAGGATGGGTACAGGATGTGTCTCCAGGGAGGGGAGGATGCCTTGGAGCCGGGGGTGGGCAAGTGCCAGCCTTTTGTTTTCTCCCTGCCAGACCTGGGGAACAGAGAATGAGGCAAAATTAGAGCAGAGGCACGTGGAGTGTTTACAAGCAAGGTAAGAGCTCTGATGGCTTTGTGTTGTCACTGCTCCTGGCTGCCACAGCCTGCTGTGCCCTGGCTCCTGGGCCAGTGGCCTCTGCAGAAGGTGTCCCTGCACCCACACAAGGGCAGCTGGGAGCCCTCTCACGTTTTGGGGTGCAGGGACAGGGCCAAAGGAAGCCTGAAGGAGAGCTGGGACAGCAGTGTGCACGAGCTGAGTGTTGGGTGCTGTCCCCAAAGGGCAGTGCCACCCCTGGTGTGAGTACAAAGGTGTCTGCCAGAGGGAACAGCGAGGGTCCCAGGGCTAAGGCAGGGACAGGAGGGACAGTCCTGTGGGCACCTGGCACTGCTGGGTCCCTGTGTCACCAGGGGATGGCTCTCAGGGGACGTTCCTGAGGAAAGGCAGGTGATGGTGAGTGGCAGTGTCCCTCCCATGGACACCAGGAGCTCCGGGATGTAGGGCTGTCACCAGCCCCTTCTCCTCCACCCTAGGCAGAAGCAAATCGTTCAGTGAGCTCAGAAAGGCTGATAATTCCTCCTCCTCCTCCTCCTCCTCCCCTTTGACCACCTGCTCTTTCTTCCTGAGTGTCTGGCCTCGGCGAATTACTGAAATTAAAGGGAGCAATTGAGGCTGCCCATTGTTCCCTGCTCTGTCAGGTGCCAGAGTGGCACCTTTGTGTTCAGCCAGCCGTGCCATCCCTCGGATGTGCTGCTCTCACAATGGCTTCTGTCTAGAAGGGACCTGGAATGAGCTCCTGCATTATTCACTTCATTTATTTTGATACAATATTTGGAGCCACTTCATTAAATTCTCTTACAGTGTCCTGTCATTTCCCCCCGTCTCCTTGCCAATGCCTGGCTCACACAGATAATGCAGCAGCAACAATATGGGGTGTGGGGAGGTGGGGAAATGGATTTGTTTTCTATAAAAGGGGGTAGCTGTGAATTATTTGACTTACTGATCTGAGGATTTCCTCTCTCAACAAAAAAAAAAAAAAAAGAAAGAGAATGAGCTTGAAACACATAATTTTTGGGTAATAGATATAGGCAGTAAATACTCAAGGCAATTAAGTAGTGAACAAAGAGAAAAGCGTCCAGCTTTACAGCCAGGGTGGGACATGCAGACACAGGATATATAAACACCTATTTATGCCACTGAGAAATGAGCCCCTGCCTCCCTCACCTTCCAGTGTTTTATAATGCAGCAGACCAGTCTCGTGAATTGGTTTGGGTTTTTTTCTCTTTAACGTTCCAAACGCCGTGATCTGAGGCGGGGCTGATGGAACACAGATCTCCAGTGGCTCGGGGAATGCTGCTTTCCTGGCATTGCAGAATTTGGCAGAGCTGCCAGGCATGTCAGGAGCTTTCCTCCAGGTGTGGCTTGCAAATTGCTGGAAGGGAGGACTTTGGCTCAGCAGCCCAGACTCTCCCGTGGGCAGGAGGGATGTTGAAGAGCAGAGTTTTGTGCAGTGCAGCTCAGAAAATCAACATACTGCAATCCCCCCTCCCCAGGCTAGATGGGGATTTTTGGGATTTCTATCCTGCCTCCTCACAGCAGTCCACACAGTGGCCAAGGTGAAAGGGCTCCCCTGCATGCACCCCTTGGCTGCATTTGGAGCAGCTTTGCAAGATCTCCTCTCCTCTGAGCTCTCCTCCTGGCCTGGGCTGGGTGAGTCCTGGCCTGGGCTGGGTTAGTCCCGGCCTGGGCTGGGTGAGTCCTGGCCTGGGCTGGGTGAGTCCTGGCCTGGGCTGGGTGAGTCCTGGCCTGGGCTGGGATAATCCTGGCCTGGGCTGGGTGAATCCCGGCCTGGGCTGGGTGAATCCTGGCCTGGGCTGGGATAATCCTGGCCTGGGCTGGGTGAATCCCGGCCTGGGCTGGGTGAATCCCGGCCTGGGCTGGGTTAGTCCCGGCCTGGGCTGGGTTAGTCCCGGCCTGGGCAGGCTGCCAAGGCCACCAGCCTGAGCGCTGTGCTGCATTCCCAGCCTCTGGCAGCTCCCAGGGACCAAGGCACAGTGAGATGTTTTCACAAGTGCAGGACTTCCCTGTCCTGCAGCCATTGCCTCCCGGCCACGCCGGCTCAGGAACTGGGGGATCCAGAGAGGGAAATGGTGGGAGGATCAGCAAACAGAGAGAGGGTCTGTCCTATTGATCTGAGAAACAACACAGAACTCCGCTCTCCAGAAGGCAAAAAGAGAAGGGGTTTATTGAAAATAACTCATGCCTTTTATATCATGATGTGCTCAGGTAAGAACTGATTGGTCTGATGCAAAATACCTCTGACACCTTTGGGGAATTAAGAACAAACACAGTCCAAGGTCAACTGTCCCAAAACACTTAGCTAGAGAAAGAGATAGTACAATTGTTTATAATTCCTTTCCTCAGTTCCTAGACTGAATTTATTCCTTTCTCTGGCTGGCTGAGAATGTCCCAAAGGGTCCAAGAGCACCTCCAGGCTGTGCCTGCCTTGTCAGGGTGCTTTGGTCACCAGCCCTGAGTGCTGAGGAGGGGACAGCATCTGCACAGACCCTTCAGTCCGTGGCACAGGGTGTGTCCAGAGGGTCTGAGGCTGTGGCTGCACGGGGCAGAGCCAGAAGCAGGTCCCTGCCAGTGAGGGGACGAGTCCCCAAGGGCTGCTCAGGGCTGTGCCTGTGGTTCAGGTGTGTCTGCTCAGCAGCAGCCACGAGAGCTCTGCACTGGCTGGGTTTGGGCTGGATGACCACTGGTGCTTTCTTTTGGTCTCACAAAGAGTCTGGCACACCAGGCAGTCCGTGCTGCAGCTGGGAGCTGGACTCAGAGCTCACAGACCTTAAATGGGGCTTTATTCCTCATTTTGGAGTAAATTAAAATAATGCCCCTCCCCAAATCCTTACTTTGGACTAAACCACACCAGTCTGGCAGTAGTTACTTTTCTCTAGCATTGCATTATCTTGTGGAATGATTGATCTTTGAGACTGTTCCTTTAACCTTGGGGTTTTTTGGTGGCTTCAGTTTGCTATTAGGGCTGGAAACTCTGCTTTGCTTCCTCTGCTTTTAACCCAAGTCAAGCAGTGGTGATGGAACGGCGTGTTTGGAATAATTCTGTTTTCTCAGTAGAATACTGAGCCACAGCCTTAACCTTCCCAGTAGTTCATGGCAGTTGCAGCTGAGTTATTTGATTAAAATATTATTTTTACCAGCTCCTTGAAAGTGCTGCAGCAATCTGATTTATCCTCATTGTCAGTGCGTGTTTGTTGAGGCTTTCAGACAAAGTGAACTCACCATTCATTTGGCACTAATGCCAAGGGAACTATTGTGTTCCAGAATAATGGGGCATAATATGCAGCAAAACATTTGGCTCGTGCAGCTGCATAAAATACACAATGGAAATTATTTGGTGGCTTAGGGTGTTAATGTGCTTCCCCTGGCAATGGGACCTGCAGGTTTTGTGTCACCCACAGTTATGGAGGTGTGTCCAAGGCCAGGGGTGGAGATTTTTGCTCTGGGGTTACCTGCTGAGTGTTGTCATAAAAACAAAGTCTTTTCCTGCAAAACCTGGATTTCTCTCAATTTTCTGTTGGCCTGAAAAATGCTGGGGAACTAAAGAGCTGTAACATTTAAATCCTGAGTTTTTAAGCAGTATTTAGAGTTGAGTGCCTGGTCTTATACCACAAAGGTCTGATGTCAGAGGTGCAACATGAGAAAATATCCTTGCCAAACCCAGGGGAGAGGGGAACTGCAGTGGAAATCGGGGCATTGCAGTGGCAATAATCAGGGAATTGCAGTGGCAATAATCAGGGAATTGCAGTGGCAATAACGAGGGAATTGCAGTGGCAATAATGAGGGAATTGCAGTGGCAATGATCAGGGAATTGCAGTGGCAATAACGAGGGAATTGCAGTGGCAATAACGAGGGAATTGCAGTGGCAATAATGAGGGAATTGCAGTGGCAATGATCAGGGAATTGCAGTGGCAATAATGAGGGAATTGCAGTGGCAATGAGGGAATTGCAGTGGCAGTCAGGCCCTGGTGTTCAGCACAGACACACACGAGGGCTCTTGGTAGCCTGGCATCTCTCTGGTGTTCTGCAATTCCCAAATCTCAGCTCAAGGGCTAAGCCATTAGAGTCCTTCCAACACATCTTTGAAACGTTTTTAATTTTAATAATGTTTGCTTTTCCTTGCATTTCCTGACAAGACAGTGCCACTTGACATATGTTGTTGAAAAGGCAGTTTTCTCCTCTCTGTATATGGATGCTCAGTCACACATAAGCCCTATTGTAATTTAATTTTAACACTGCCATAGCAACATTTGACTTTTCTCATTTGAAGTAAAACCTCCCTTGTTTCTGACTGCTGGGCAGAGCAGTTCTAACCCTGGCCTGTGTTGTTTGAAAATAAACAAAGGGAAAAGCAGGGGTAGCATCAGCAGCACATCCTCATTACTGCATTTTTATTAAGGGGCTCTCTATTTTCCTCCCTCCCAACAGATGAAGCAACAAGGTTTTATTTCAAATCAGTTTCTCTTGCTCAGTCCTTAAGGGTGCCAAGGTAATGCCCTGAGGAATAATCTGACTTATTTTCTCTAATTTCCTAAAGCAGAGCTGCTGCACAAATCCTTCCCACCAGTACAGCCAGATTCCCCTGAAAATCGTGTGCTCCAATTTGCTTTTCGAGCCTCCCCAGCAGCTGCTCCTCCTGTGGGGGCAGGCACCCACCTGAGCTGGAAACCTGCTGCCCTTTCTTACAGAGGGAATTGTAGTGCTCTGGGGCACTTCTGGCCTTGCCAAAAATAGCTGGGAGGAGGCAGAGGTGCATTTCCAGGCACCACAAGGAAGGGGAGAAGAGCATCTATGTGATGTGACAGCTTCTGAAAGAGCAGCACAGAAGTGCCAGCTTCATCTCCAGGCTTGCTTTTTTATTTCTTTTTTTTTTATTTCTTTTTATTTATTTCTTTTTTTTTCTTTTTTTTTCTCTTTTCTTTATTTCTTTTTTCTTTTGTTCTTTTTTCTTTCTTTTTCCCTTTTTTTTATTTTTCTTTTTCTTTCTTTTTCTCCTTTTTTAATTTCTTTTTCTTTCTTTGTTTCCTTTATTAATTTTTTTCTTTCTTTTTTTCTTTTTTTTTTTCCTTGCTCAAGCTAAATTAAAGCTTTGGTAACTCAGTTCACTTTGTTAAAGCCATTAAAATAACAGTGTCACTTTTCAGTGGCAGGGATTAATTTTTGAAGCAGTAGAGGAGCATTTTGTTTCAACAAATGATGAAATTTGACTGAATCAGACAAATTTAAAAAGTGACCTCTATCTGGCAGGGTTGTACTTGTGGCTGGACTTCTTTCTTTAGCAGATTTGAAGTGCACAAAAATAGGAATTGCAGGTAAGAAGCACATTAAAATACCATAAAAGGGGTGCCAGCACTTGCCCTGGAGCAGGAAGGGTTAAAGGGTGCTCGGGGGGTGAATGCTCTTTCAGGTCAGGTGTCCACAACTCTGATTTCCCAGTAACCAGATGTTCCCTGCTGGTCTAATTAAAATGTATTGTTTAATTTCAAACACATGTTTTAAATTAGCTTAGTGGCGATGCTCTAGGGGAAATGAATTTCTAGAGTCATTTTTTCAGGCACTGGACAAAACAAATGCTGGCCTACATTTTTTGGAAAGGATGTGAGATTTCAAGTGCCCTCAATATTTGATACCTAAAAGAGATGTCATAGGAACGGCACGGAATAATTACTTGATGAAAATAAGCTTCATTTAGAGAGAATTAAATTGCAGATTATTATCCACCCCTTTTGAAAATGTAAACTGTTTCTTAAAAAATCAGGAATCCTGGTTTTCACTACAGCTTGCTCTTATATTGGTGACTGTGAGACTTTTCATTTTGATAAGTAGCTCTTTTCCTGTCAATTCTCAGTGCAGTGAGGGCCCTGGAAAATGAAGGTTTTGCTTTGTCTGTGTCAGGCAGAATTCAAGGCACTGAGGAACACAGGGCCAGGGCTCTGGGGACCTGCTCTTACACCAGGTTTAAGTTTCAAACATTAAAGGAACTGGGCTGGGACCCACCAGGCAGAGGAGGGTGGGAGTGAAATAAATTCTGGAGTGATGAAATTATTTTGGACAACTTAATGAAAAAAAAAAAAAAGCTCAGATCCCAGCGAGCCATTAAATGACTGAATTCCACATGGAAGCACCCATCTCCTCTGACAAGCTCTTGACAAAACTGTTTCTTTATTTTCATGGGGAATGATTCCTGACCTAAAGATTAAACAGACTGAGGGGAGAAAGGGACAGAATGAGGTACGAGCCCAAGAGACAGGAGAAAATACATTGCAAATGAGCACTGAAGTGCTTGTGCATTTATTAAACCTATGGGCAGCATTTGCAGATCTGTGGGTTGGTTAATACTGGGGCTAAATTGATGGTAAATTATTTGCAAAGCAGGCACAAATATTTTTAAATCTTCCAATATATATTTTAACATTTTTCTTTCGCAATTAAGTCCTAATATTATTGTAGCAAACCTTCAAAGCAACTGCCTGTTGCCAGGCTGGAGCTCTGGGGTTCTGTAAATGGAAACCCCAATGGTCAGCACCCCAAAAACTGGGAAAACTCAGTGTTCCTAGGGCAGACTGCTTAGGAAAGTATAGGAACTAGCTCTGAAAATTGGGATGTGTATGCTTTAGGGCTAATTGAAATGAAATCCTAATTGGGAAAGCTCCCATTCCTCATGGCTGGGGTTTGTCACATGCCACCAAACTGTCCCCAGTGCCAGGGAGGGGAACGGCACCGTGGTGCCCATTGTGCAGGTTCACTTCCCATGGGTTCCATGGCAGAGTTAATTGCAAAATAAAATGCATGTAATTGGATTAATTAGCAGTACATTTCAAGGTCCTGAAATACAGAAGTAGCCATGGGGTAAATGCAGAGTGGAGGTTTTTTCCTGCAAACAGAACAAGTGCTATTTTTGGAGCTGTAGCTGCATCTCATCGAGGTGTGCTTTGCTTAAGAAGCTGCTTGGGTAGGAGTGGGGCTTTGAAGGGGAAGATAAATACTGTAATTAGGGCTGCAGGACAACAAAAGGATTATTCTTACCTATAAAATCATTTGAGTGAAGTAGCTGCAAAGATAATTGTACCCAAAACTGCTTGCATGGGTCTCATATTTTCCTTACAAGGACTTACAAGACTCATTGAATATTTATAGGGCTGGAACACAAGACTGGATGAAATGTAAAACATAAATCCAGTGGCAGTTTCTGATGCTGAAATCCCTGCAGTTGTTGCCCCAGCCTGAGCTCCAGGCAGGCTGGCTGTGCAGAGCAGAGCCCTGATGGATGCTCCCAGAGCTGAGTGCCCTTGATTGATGAGTGCTGCCTCCTCCTGAGGGCTCAGCTCACCAAAATCTGGGCTTTTCCCCCTTTTTTTTTCCCCTCATGCATCCCTTGCAGAAAGGCTGTTTGTGGTTATCACATGCAAATGAGCATGCTGTTTCCCAGATGCAGATTTCATGTTTATAGATTAAATACAGCCTGAAAAATCATATGTTAATTACATTCTGAGGGTGTAGCAGAATTTCTCACTTGAACATATTTTGTTTTGCTGGGAACTGCACAAATTCCAGATCAATATATTTATAGTTGAAGCTCAGTAATAAATGTATCAGGCTGCAGAAAAAGCTTTTTAATCATTACTATTACTAATCACTGAGCATTAGCTCAGTGCTTAGGCTTCTGTCCCACATTGTGTATTTATTTATTTGCTTTTAACAACCTGTTTCTCTCAGAAGACAACCAATACTACTGGAAGGGGAGTGGGGGGTGGCTAAGGATCAAAGCTAATCAAGCAGGTCATCAGAGATAAGCTGGCAGAGGAGAGCTCTGAGAGGTTTTGAGAGGAACAGGACACCCTGAAGTCGGCTCAGTTAGATAGAAAAGTCATTTTTTATTCCCTATAAAGGTCCCCTGCCACGTGTGTGATGCTGAAAATCCAGGTTGCAGGAATTGCTCCTTCAGTGTCTGGTTTGCAGTGGCCCAGAGAGACCCAGCACAGCTGCACTTCCATCCCAGCATGGCAAAGGACACTCCAGGAATATTTAGGGAAAATGTGCTCAGAAGGGAGTGCAGCAGCCCTGGGATTTAATTCAGGCTGGTTCTGCCCTTGGGGATTGTGTTACTGAAGGTAGTGCTGAGCAGCCCCAGCACAAAACAGGAAGGGAAACTTGGGAGAAATCAATACACAACATTCAAACTGCTTTCTTGTTTACTGTACCAGAACCTTGCCAAACATCAAAAATAGAGAGGAAAGCTTAAAATACACAGTGAGTGTCATAATTACAGAGAAAAGTCTGACACAACAGCCACTGAAGTCAACAGAAAACATTTCACAGGCTCTCCTTGGGGCAGGGTTGAGAGCATACAGAGCAAACAGGTTCCTAGTAACAACTAATTAGAAATATGCCCCTCATTGTTTTTTTTTTTCTCTAGATTCAAGTCCTTTGATGACCAATTACAGACTCAAAGATATGTCCATAACCCCTGGGCTGACAGGGCTGGTTAGTGTGGACTTTAATCAGAGATCAGTCTCACTTTAAGACAAGCCTGCTGCATGCTATGGAAATACATCCTGAAAAGCCACAAATTAGAGCAGTACCAAAACACACAGTAAACTGAAAATACCTCCACCCCCCCCAGTCCCTTTTTATAGGGCTCAGGAATATTTTCATAAATAAATAAATTACAGAGGTACCAAAGGGACTGGCAAACCAAGAGGTAGTTTAGGTAACAAAGCAGCTCTGGCGCCTGAGCCAGGTCTGGGCCAAGCTCCTGCTCTGCTGCCAGGGACAGAAGTGCAGGCACAGGAGTGCTGCCAGCAGGGATGGGCTGAGGGAAGCTGGCGTTTTAATAATCTGGTACTGTGGCTGGGCAGTCTGGGCTTCACCAGCAGGTCTGGGATGTGCCCAGAGGGCTGCCAGGGGAAAGGAAGCTGCTGCTGCTGCAGCAGGGGCAGAGCCTTTCCTGTGAGCCCTGAGTGCAAGGAATGCTCTGCCCTGGCAGCAGCACACACCTGGCACTGCTCAGGGTGGCACTGCTCAGGGTGGCACTGCTCAGGGTGTCTGTCACTGCTCAGGG
>VXAX01005715.1:569331-613107 GCA_013399835.1 Leptocoma aspasia
GTGTCTGTCACTGCTCCAGGGGTGTCTGTCACTGCTCGGGGTGTCTGTCACTGCTCCAGGGGTGTCTGTCACTGCTCCAGGGGTGTCTGTCACTGCTCCAGGGGTGTCTTCCTGCTGCTGATCCCAAGCTGAGCCTGCTCTGGGCTGAGCTGGACACCTGGCAGGGTGTGAAGCAGCTCTGACCTTGGAATGTTTAAATAGAACAACAATGCATGTCTGACTATTTTTCTAAAAAGAGCCCAAGAGAAACAGACACTTAGTCCCATTTGCATCATTAAAGTGCTCTGGAGTTATTGGAGTCATCATTAAAGTCACTGGAGTCTCAGCACAAGATTCTGGTAGGTTTTCCTTTCACCTTCCCAGGAATGATGTTTCTTCACGTACTCTTTGGCCCTTGTTATAATTTCCTTTTCCATTATGGGGTCATTCATTAAACTCTTGGACAGCACAACAAACTCCTAAAAAAGACAAAGAAAAGAGTCAGTTAAAATTTCTTTGGAAAAGTCCTAATGGTACTGCAATAGCTGGTACCTGTCCAGCTGTGAGCCAATATATGGAGCTGTCCTCAGTCAGTTTCCAAGGTCAAGTACCATACTTTATTTATAAACAGTGATCAATAAATAATAATTTTAGTATTTTACACAGCCCATCAACTAAGATATTTAAAATCAAGGACAATTCACATTTAATGACACAAAAATTGTCTGCCTTCCCAATTGCTGGAAACCCAGGCTGGTTATAATGTTCTGCATGGAGGACAGCTGGCATCAGATGTTTGATCCCAGCTCAGCTGAACTTTTACCTCACTGCTACTATGACACCTTCAGTGAATTTTATATTAGACCAAAAAAGTCCCAACACAAACACAGTGTAAAGATAGGAGCAGACATGCAGCACCTGGGCAGATACAGATACAGCAGGGTTAGCCCAACAAACACCAAAGAAAAGCCATATATTCCCTGTAACTTCACTGGGCAAGATACCAGAGCTCAAAGATCACAACTGCTCCTCTGCCTCTCTCATTTACTTCTAGGCAAGAGAAGCTGTGAGCTGCAGACATGTGAAAGGAGATCTGCTGTCTGAACTAATCTATTCTGAGCAGCTGGTCTAATTTTCTATCAAGAGACAACTTCCAGAGCTTCAGCTTGATTACAGATCTGTGCAAAGCAGGGCCTTGGTTCAGCTCAGAAAAGCAGACAGCTCTGGTGTCAGTGGAAAATTAAGATAATGTATTACTACCCACTTGGTAGTGAAGATGAGTGCACAGGGACAGGGCACCAAGGGGATGGGAGCAGCAGATCCATTATTTACACACCCTGTCAGCTCTGGGAGGAGAGATCCCAGGTAAGACCAGAGCTCATGCCAGCATTAGGTTAAGCAGACAACTACACTTGAAAATCTAAGTACACAGAGTGCCTAAATATCTCCACAGATACAACATCTTTGGTTAGCACAGGATGAACTTTGCTGTTGCACAGTCCACCGTGTCCTGTGAGCCCTGGGACACACTGCTGGGGGAAATCCCTGAGCATGGGACAGTCACTGCTGGGACTCCCCCTGGGGAGACAAACCAGCAGGAAAACTGAACAGTCTGAGACACAGATCTATTCTGTGCCAAGCCTTGCAAGCAGGTGAGAGAATAAGGAGGTTTTCACACACACAGGTGAACAATAATCTCTTATTCTGCACCAGAGCAGTGCTGGCTGTGAGCTGAGCTCTGGAGGAGCCACGTGCTCTGTGTCCAGCTGCTCCCCAGCCACCCCTGCCTTGGTCTAACTGGGATTTCAGCCTGGGTTTAACTGGATTTCAGCCTGGGTTTAACTGGGATTTCAGCCTTGATTTAACTGGGATTTCAGCCTTGATTTAACTGGGATTTCAGCCTTGGTCTAACTGGGATTTCAGCCTGGGTTTAACTGGGATTTCAGCCTGGGTTTAACTGGGATTTCAGCCTGGGTTTAACTGGGATTTCAGCCTGGGTTTAACTGGGATTTCAGCCTTGATTTAACTGGGATTTGCCTTGATTTAACTGCGATTTCAGCCTTGGTTTAACTGGGATTTCAGCCTTGATTTAACTGGGATTTCAACCTTGGTCTAACTGGGATTTCAGCCTTGATTTAACTGCGATTTCAGCCTTGGTTTAACTGGGATTTCAGCCTTGATTTAACTGGGATTTCAACCTTGGTCTAACTGGGATTTCAGCCTTGATTTAACTGCGATTTCAGCCTTGGTTTAACTGGGATTTCAGCCTGGGTTTAACTGGGATTTCAGCCTTGATTTAACTGGGATTTCAGCCTGGGTTTAACTGGGATTTGAGCCCCTTCCCTGGGACGTTCCCTGGAGCATGTGGGAGCAGCCAGGCTGTGTCTGTCACACCTGACCCCAGCTGCACACACACCACAGGGAAGGTGGGAAAGTCTCACCTGACTTCTGCTGGCTGCATCCAGTTGCCTGGAAAATCACAGTAATAAATACTGTTCACACTGAGACACATCCCCAACTTTAATTTTATGCTCCTGTGGAGGATTTTGTTTAAAGTAATCTTTAAAAATAATTTATGTAAATTACCTAAGAGCAGAAGCAGCAATGTAACATTTCTTGACAGGTAGTCCTATTAGCATTCTTTTAAAATGTGGATATGGAGGACAAAAACTTGGAAACATGTAAATGATAGAAGAAATGAGATCCTTATTCACAGTTACAATACTTTAAGGCTGAGGATAATTTCAGGAAAAAGTGCCAAACTGAGTCCAAAGCATAAAATTTGAGAAAATGCAGGAGGGAGAAAAAGCAAATGGAAAAATACCAGGAGATGGTGAGTAAGGACTTCTCAGCTTTACCCCTCCTTCTCCTCCTGATCCACTGTGAGCACCCACAGCCAAAGGGAAGATTCTCTGTGGCTTATCTGGGTTTGGCCTCGTACCCGTGGAGCAGCTGGCTGAGCTTGTTTTCAGGTTTGGATGCCCAGCTTCAGACAGCAATAACTTCATTTTTCAGGTGTCTCCCCTAACTACAAGTGACTTGCATTTCAGTTGTGGCTTTGTGGTAAGTCTGGACTTGCAGTGTGCAGACATTCAGGACTCTGAGCTCCTTCAGAAAATCCAGCATTTCATTTTGCTTTCCCAGCAGCCTGTGATATATAAAGTAATTACAGGGAGGTAACACATCTCCAGAAGCTGCTCTGCTGCATTTGTGCCAGTGATATTTGCACAAATATTTATGCACTCCCATATTTTGTTGTAGATGGGAAGTAAGTGTCAGTTTTGGTGAGAGAGGGGTCAAATTCACAAACTGCCTTTCAGTTATAAAAGCTAAGGGTATGACTTTCAGCAGCCCAAATGAAGGAGGTGATCTATATGCTAGCTTACTACCTGGGGCCATCCACATTTCTCACCAACCTCTATTCCCACACAGAAATGGGTATAATTGATTTACAGATGGCAGCAGAACACAGCAGGTAAAAGTTGAGGCTCAGCAGTAAGTCACAGCCCAGACAAATGGGAGAAAATCATCTCCTGCATGTCCAGAAGCACCCTCACATCTGCCCTTTTCATGGGAAGTACTCCTCCACAAACACAGGCATTTTCCAACTGCAACATCCATAATACAGTTTTCTCCTGGTAAATTGACCAATCATCCTTAAAGAAAATGTCAACTCCTCTGTACAGTACCTAAAATAAATCCTGTCTAGTATTTTGCAGAGACACAGAAACACAGGTATCCAGGAGATAAAGCTGGAAAATGAGTGCACTGACTAAAACAGGATGAATAATTCCTCAATTACCACGAGAGCTGCGCTGTTGCCACAGCTCACACACAATGAAAATGAGATGCATGGTTAATATATTATTTATCTCGTGAAAGGAAGTCTGCAATGAAACCATTTCCTAGCAGCTTCAGCAGACAGTGAGCCCAGGGAGGCAGAGGCCAGGTGTGGGGGCAGTGTCAGAGGTACCTGGGGGCAGGTGGAGCCCAGCTGGCCCTGTGTGCTCCCCCAGGGCCCGAGCTGGCTGCTGGCACTGCCACCAGCTCAGAGCTGCGTGCTCAGTGGCAGGGCAGAGCTCTGGGTGTCCCTCCCAGCCCCACAAACACCCACAGGGGCTGCCCAGGTCAGCTCCCCCAGCCTCTGTCCCTCTCTCACTGCCTTGGAAGTTTATTTTTAAGCCTCTCTTTATTGAGAGCTTTTTCAGACATCCAGGATACAATTTTGAAACCCAGCCTGCTGAATAACTTTTTGTGCCTTCCCTTTTAACACAGTTTTTGCATTATTTATTGCCCCGTTCTCATATCTTACTTTTTTTACTTCAGGTCCCATTAACTCAGTGTCAAATATTCCATAAACTTGCAAATTCAAGCAGCAGCAGGATCAACCCATGATTTTAAAGTAATGTGCACAGTAATGTGCACAAATGATGGAGTGTCAGGAACAAAACGTTCCAGGGCTTTCACTTCCAGATTAACTATTTCCATCTGAGTGCTGGCTCCAGTGACTGGCAAGGCTTTTGCTATTTCCAGCCAAATGCAAATGGTTAAGGATGGCTACAGTTAGACACAACATTTCCTACTTCCCTGGAAGCCACAAAAGCTCACTTCCAACAGCACTCAGGATTTAAAACAATTCTCATTGCATAATGGTCAATTAATATCCCTCTAATTTGGCTTTCAAAAGACAGCAGGGACAACTGCTGATATCCAAGGTACTGCAAAGCTTTTCCTCCTCAGATCAGAAACAACTGAAAATAGGCAATGCTTTCTACTCCTGAGCTATGATCCAGCCTGTATCCTCACAACCAAACAGGAGCCACCAAACTTAGCAAGGAAAATTCCTTTTCTAATCCACCAGACTCTTCTCATCTTTGGTGGTCCAGATTCTTCCAGCCAGACTTAAATGAAATGAAAATGAAAATTTCCAGCATTTAAATATGGGTAGTGTTCTCTCTCTCCCCACTCTTATTTAACTTCCCTGAGACTTCATCCTAACACTTAGTTTAATTTTATCATTAATTTCTCTGACTGAGCAGTATCCTGCATCTAAAAATACTTTACATTAACACTGACTGCTAGAAATTACAGAAAATGTGTCATCTGAAACTTGAGGCTCATTCCCTTTTGGTGAGCTCCAGCTTGTCTAACACAAGTTGCTGTGGCAGTTATTACTTGAAGGGAAATCTGACACATCCAGAGCATCTCCTGCAGGGTTTGGTTATGGAACCTGCAAACCCCAGTGCAACAAGTGGCTGTGAGCAGCTCCAACAAACATTCAGCAAGGCTGACACCTAGTACAGACTCCCTGAACTGCAAACGCAGGGCAGCAGCTCCAAAAAGGAGAATCTGAGCAAAACTGCTGAGAGGAAACACCGAGTGTCCAGACAGGCACAGGCCTGTGACAGAAAATGAACCTAAACATCTGTGGTTTTCTTACCTGGGGAGTTGAAAATAGCAGTCCTGTTTCCTTGTGTTTTATTATTGCTGCATTCCCAGGAATGTTCCTTGCCAGCACTGGGATATCTAAATCCATTGCCTAGAGGAATATAGAAAAGGGAAACAACAGTTTATAAGGATTCATGCATTTCAAGGTGCTAACCATGACAATTTTAATAAGAAAAGCAGAAACAACAACCCAGACTTCTTACACACCTCTCCAGATTTTTAATTGAAAAATACCATTCTCCAGAGAGCACTGCCAAGCCACTTGGCAAAACAGAGCCTCAGCTCTGAGGTGTGCAAGCCCTGGGCCCTCAGCTCTGCTGCTCACACGTGTCATGACCTGAAAGCTTTAATTCCTATTGATGAATTGGGAAGTCTGGAGATGCACTGAGTGTAAAACCAGAAATATTCATATTCTGCAATTATCACAGTGTCAAATGAGGAAGAAATTCCCTCCCCCAAATCTTCAGTCTGTTTCATGCTGATTGCCTGTCACTCCAGAGTCAATGCATTTTTAATTGCTGTCATTACAATCCCGCATGAGGAGCAGTTTTGCTTCAGTCCACATAGCAAGGAAACAAAATTCCAAGGAGAAAACCATGATTTTTTATAGTTTGGACAAAACTGAAGAGACAAATGCCCAGGCTGATAAAGTACAGGAAGGGACTGCTGTGACTTATCAACACATTTTAATAATTTAAAATACCCAAGAAAAGCCCTGTTTAAATCACCCCTGCAGGTGTATTAGTCTGCCTATAGCATTTCTATGGCCCTGGCACAAACATCTGCTTTGCAGCAGTTAGTGCTAAAAATAACAGCCCTTAATGACAGAACCTGTTCTACACTTTGCATCAGAAACTACCAGATTATCTGGGGTCATTCAGACAGATTAATGAAGTGAACACAAACCAGAATAAATCAGAAACAGAAAAACTACAGACTAGACTTTTGCATTTGTCTAAGTTGTTGGGACACAGCTTTTTTAAAAAGAAGTTTTTAAAAGTCATTTTGGTGAGAGAAAACACATTCTTTGGTCAGCCACAAACCATTGTGTCACTTGCTCTGACCTCACTGTCACACAAATCTGTTTTCCAAAGGAAAAGCTCCAAAAGTCTTCGATGCCAGCCTGTTCCATCAGAACAGAAATTCACAGAGCTGCACCAGGGAAAGGAGAGGTCAGGGCTGATAGACTGGGAACCTGCAGCCCTGGGAACCTGCAGCCCTGGGAACCTGCAGCCCCGGGAACCTGCAGCCCGGGGAACCTGCAGCTCTGGGAACCTGCCGCTCCGGGAACCTGCCGACCCGGGGGAACCTGCAGCTCCTGCAATCTGCAGCCCTGGGAACCTGCAGCTCCGGGAACCTGCAGCTCCTGCAATCTGCAGCCCTGGGAACCTGCAGCTCCGGGAACCTGCAGCTCCTGCAATCTGCAGCCCTGGGAACCTGCAGCTCCGGGAACCTGCAGCTCTGGGAATCTGCAGCTCCTGCAATCTGCAGCTCTGGGAACCTGCAGTCCCAGGAACTGCTCCTGGCTCCAGTTACCCCAGCACAGCCCCAACACCAGGACCCAGTGAAGCACCAACTCCTCCAGGAGCCACAGAATTTCTGCTTCAGCTCTTTCTGACACCCCTGTGTCCAACACCTTCAGTGGGTAAGCAATGAAGGTACTGTACCTGAACTTCTGAACTGAAAATGCACAGCTGGGTGGTGGCAGTGCAGGGTGGCAGCCTCCTCTGCCACCTGCTCAAAGGCCTCCCCTGGCTCCATTTCTCCTTTTAAAAACCAAAAATGTGAAAGTGTTCCAGGTCTGGCTCCTTCCCAGGCCAGGGGGTGTCCCTGGAAGGGCCATGGAGCAGGAGTGTGAGTGGCCTGGGGCACTTCTGTGCTGCCCTGCATGTCACACGGGGCTGCTAAAATTGTTTCAAGAGAGATTCCTTCACTTCTGCTTTTCAAAGCTACACAGCTGATGATTGATTGAAGTCAAGCACCAAGTTTATATTTAATCTTCTGTAATTTCCAAACTCTAAAGGGAAAGACATTTGTTCTGTCTCAGTCTTGGAGGGCAGGAACTGCTACACAAGAAAATCTTCAGGTCCCCAAACACACAGGTACCAATGAATTATAGCTACTGAAAGACAGAACAGATGGCCAAATACTTTAGATGCAGGGCTGCCTTTATGCCACTGGCCTTAAACAAATGGATTGGGCTGTAAATAATTACTGCATGAAGTGGCTTCAAATTTAATTTAGATACTTAGACTATTTTCAAGCAGTAAAAAGAATCATTTGCATTGTTGAAAATATGTATAATTTACTGCCCTAGGTTCCAGGAATAATAGCAAAAAACAACATTTTAGTCCATTGGCCATCTGTTTTGTTCCATTATTTTGACTGCAAATGTGTTTTAGTGCTATTGCAGGAGGATGCAGGGTGTAAATGGAAGCTGTGGGAACGTTACCAATAAGCATCTCTACCCAGCAGTACAGAGCAAATGCAAAGTTTATTTACCACTTTGCCTCCTGGATTGTCCCTCATTTTCTTCCTTCTAGCCTATGCGTCTTCTTGTTTGCTCTTCAAATTTACTGCTTTACAACATCCCTTCATCTTTATTTTTGTTTTATTTTTATAATTTTCCATGGCTTTTATTCCAGGCTGCTGGTGCTTCACATGTTGGCCAAGACTGGATTGTGCCTCATAGCACTGTAGTCTGTCCAACTTCCTTTTCTACAATTTTTTTTTAATGGCTTCTTTTCGGTAAAAGCATAAGAATGTAATGATTTTTACAACAGCTGGAATATTCCTGAGAGCACAGAAAAAGGGCTCCAGTGAAATGGTGCTGGAGCCCAAACCTTGCAGCTAGCAGGAACAGAACACAGAAACCTTTCCAGCAGTGGTGCCTTTCCCACCATCCCGTGCCCAGGAACGTGCACAACTCCTGAGCTCTCAGAGGAAGAGATGCATTTTTAATGTTTGTATAATGTTTTGTTTTCTCTTCTTCAAATGCCAAACACAAACAGATCAGTTACAGTCAAATCTCAGAGATCTCAGAACCAGCTGACAAAGTAATTAGTGATGGCTCCTAGCTCTTCCATACCTTGAGGCAGGTTGAACTAGATGTGATTATATATTTATCTCCTTTATCTATTATATATTTATCTCACTCTAAAATACTGTTTACAGATTCATGATCCTGTTACATGTTGAACTCTGAGGACAACGAGAGTTGCATTTCCAAACTCAAGCCTGTTTTCTCCAGCCTAGGACCAGAAGATTTTTTTATGCAGAGTTTTCTGCCTTATTATTTAACAAGATCTCAGCAGATGGCCCTTCCTGCTGCTGGCCATCCCAGGAAAGAACCTCCCTGTACTGGACAGAGGTGTTTACAGCAGGGTGTTTTATTAGCATGTCTCAAATGCTAATACATTTATACATAAATTCGAAGACACAAATCCCAAAGCCTGTGGAACCTGTCCAGTTGTCCTGTCAGCCCTGAGCCTGCACAACAACTGGTACCAGCACACAGCACTGCTGCTGGGTCTCCTCAGAGCCTTCCTGCCCTGCTGTGCTCCTGGCTCTCACTCCCTGAAGTAAATCAGGATGGTTTTTGGTCAGCTGCTCTGTGAGCAGCCCTGAGGGGAGCACGGAGCTGGAGAGGAGGAGGAGGTGGCAGAAACTGAGCTCAGTGCCCTGCACACTCCATCCCAGGCACAGGGCTTTGGGAATGCCACAGCCAGGAGCTGCTGGAGCAGAGCAGTGCTGCCTCCACCTCTGAGCAGTGCCATTTTGGGATGGGAAATTTTGGGATACACTTCTGCTGTCTCACCAACATCTGCCCTTCCTAATTCTTGTAATGCTCCCTTAGTTCTTACTCATGAGGACTCTCAGATGAGTGGAAATGCAACTCGTTAGAAACAGAAATGGGAGGTTCATTAATACAAATGGTGATAATTTCTGTGATCATGATGAACCAACATTCAGCACCCACCAAACAAATGAAATAATGAAAGGCATTTGCCCAAAGAACTTCCACTTCAAGTATACTTATTTTTTTCTGAGAAAGCACTTGATACTAAGCAGTGCCCTGTTTTGACAGGTATGAAATAAAAGTGGTTATTAATTTTCAATACTGATGGCAAAAGGATTAACTGAGCGTGTCATTCATTCATTAATCATTTCAGAATTAAATAACCAAATGCAGCTCTTAGATTGCTTTTTGAAAGCATGTAAAAATAAATGAAAGTCCATTCTAGCAACATTATAAGGAAGTGGGTGTTGAATCAAGCCTAGTGACAACCTCAGTAAATCAGAATGATTTCTACATCTCAGGTCTATATTGTTAATTTAGCAGGATTGATAAAATTACCTTCTATGCTTTAAAAATAAATTGAGAAAGTGTAACAAACAGTTGAGTCAAGGGAAGAAAACCTTAATTGCTAACACTTGCAAAAAGAAATATTTCAGTTTTGTCTTCACTAGCTATGAAATACGGACATCAGCCGTTGACACCCATTTGCAGCGACAGGAGGTGGTTTCAGATGGAGGGTGACCCCTCTGAAGAGCCCCCCAGGGAGCTGGAATTACCTCCAGGATGGCAGCAGACATGCCCTCGGAGAGGGAGCTGTTCACCAGGGCCAGGCACCTCCTGAGAGCAGCGTGCAGCTCCTGCTGGGGCAGCTCCTGCAGCACGTGCACCCCGGGGGCCCTGCAAGCCAAGGACACCTCTGAGCCATGGAGACACCCAAAATCCCGATGGGATCCCCCCTGTCAGGGGGTGAGGCACTGGAGCAGGGTGCCCAGAGCCACCTGGGGGGTTCCATCCCCTGGGGTGTTCCAGCCCTTGGGGTGTTCCAGCCCTGGATGGGGCTCGGGGCTGTCCCTGCCCAGGGCTGGGAGGGTGGAACTGGATCATCCTCCAGCCAGCCCAAACCCTTCCACAGCTCTGGGAATAACAAATCTAAATCAGAGCAAATCAGATGTGATTTAACACAAAGCATGAGTGTGAACATATTATGAGTTTTTTTGTATGCAGGCCTGCAGAAAAAATCTTCTCGTAGGAAAGCATCTTTTACTGTCTTTTTACTCTGTAGAAGTTTCTATAAACAAATCTCTGAGCTGTGTTTCAAGGACAGAGGTTTCTCTGCCTGTCTCCTGATAATAGGAGATGGGAGTTTTTCTTTCTTTCAACCTATGAAGTGAAAAGTTGTTATCTCTGATTTTGTAAGCTATTCTAACATTCCTTAGACAGAGCTAAAACCAACAAAACTTCTATTACTCCAAACTAAGCAAATAATAACCCAATTCTTTCACGAATTCTTTAAATTATAAAATCATGTTAATAAAATATATTTAACCTTCTGATATTATTACTAAAAGTCCTTTGTCACTACACAAACCACAACAATACATGAATGTACTGGTTATTCTAAAACTTTAAATGTTTGGAATACCTAGTCTGAGTCTGTTCTGTGCCAAATAATGCCAACAGATGTGTCAGTCACAGAGCAGGGCATGGACATTCCTTTGTATACACATGATTTAAAAAGGGGCAGCCAACTGCTTGCATTCAGCAGATAGAAGGGTTAACATTAGCTTCTTACCTTTTAACTTTCTCCTTCACTTCACTGGTAAAAAGTGGATCAACCTATACAGGAGCACACACAGAGGTCAGTGGCACTTCAGCTTATATTTGAAATACCCAGAGAAACAAACAAAGTTTCATTTTTAACTAAAATATTCCAAATGCTGAGCTTTAAAATCATAGCAGAGATCTGTTACTTGGTTGTCTCAAAAGCCTGGTGTGACAGCTCCTGTCTGGGTGAGGGGCAGGGACTGTCCCTTTATTCACTGAATAAAAATGGGCCTCAGTGAGCTCAGGAATGTAATCTGAGCCTGGATGTAAGCTGAGACACTCACAGAGATGCTATGCTCTGGGAGAAAGAGACGTTGGAAATCTAATAAACACAAAATTCCCAACTCCAGTAAATAATAGACACAAAATTCCCAACCCCAGTAAAAAACAAACACAAAATTCCCAACCCCAATAAATAATACACACAAAATTCCCAATCCCAATAAATAATACACACAAAATTCCCAAGCCCAGTAAAAATGAAGGCATGCTGCAGTTATTACAGTGCTGTCCAAGCTGGGTGATTAACTCCAGTAGGTTTATTTACAAAGCTTTGCTCTGTCTGCTGTTTTCATTTAGCATGATTAAAAGAAATAAACAGAACTAGAAAATCCTTAGCTAGACACAAAGAACAGAACTCAGCTTTTTTATGAAGGCTGGCTGACTATATTAGATTGATACATGATAGCTTGCAGGGAATAACACGACTTTTTAATGTATATTAATATTTTGGGTTTGGTTGCTGGTTTTTGTTTCAGATTATGAGCTAGAGAACTCACAAAAAGGGGTTTAGAAAACACTTTTGGTAAAAAGTCAGGATTTATTTTATAACTATGTTTGTATGCTTTGAACACAAAATTGATTATTTTATGAAAACTGGGCTTCATAAGTGAAAAGATTCAAGCTATTCACTCTTGCACTAAGGAATCAATTCCCACTGAATACAAAAAATAAAAGCCTTGCTTAACTGCTTAAAAAAGTATTTTTGGTATTTCATTCTGAACTTCTCAATTGCTATTTCTATAGAAATATATTTTCAGCTTTTTCCCCAAAGTTCTATTTTGATGCTGAGCTCCTCTCATGAGGAGCTACCCTCTGTTTCCATTAAAATCCTTGGAGTTCTTGCAAGTGATTTAATGAACAGTGGGATAAGGTCTTGTGTTCTTGTCCCTCTAGAAGGATCAGAAAAACTACAGCCTGTGACTCCTAAAATCTGTGAGGTGTTAATTCCTGTCCCCTGTACTTCAGTGGAAGCCAGGCAGGCTCCATCTGCCTCCCAGACAGAACAAGCCTTGAGCTGAGTCCTCCTGCTGGTAAATACCCCAGGGCAATTAAAATTGCCCTGAACGTGGGAATTCAGGGCAAATGTTGGTGCCAGGGTGGGCACAGCAGTGCCTTGGAGCTGCACTCAGGGGCTGGGGGGCACAGCAGCCCCAGCCCAGGCTCAGTCCTGCAGGAACTGGGGCCAGCAGGAGCTGCCCACTGAGCTGGGAATGCACTGGGACCAGGGCAGAGCTCCCACAGGCACTGACTCTGCCTGAGGGACTGAGCACAGGCACCCAAAAACATCTGAAAACAGCATTCTTCCACCCAGGCACCCAAAACCATCCTGAAAACAAAATTCTTCCATCCAGGCACACAAAACCATCCTGAAAACAGCATTCTTCCATCCAGGCACCCAAAAACATCCTGAAACAGCATTCTTCCACCCAAAACCATCCTGAAAACAAAATTCTTCCACCCAGGCACCCAAAACCATCCTGAAAACAAAATTCTTCCATCCAGGCACCCAAAAACATCCTGAAAACAAAATTCTTCCATCCAGGCACCCAAAACAATCCTGAAAACAAAATTCTTCCATCCAGGCACCCAAAACCATCCTGAAAACAAAATTCTTCCATCCAGGCACACAAAACCATCCTGAAAACAGCATTCTTCCATCCAGGCACCCAAAAACATCCTGAAACAGCATTCTTCCACCCAAAACCATCCTGAAAACAAAATTCTTCCATCCAGGCACCCAAAACCATCCTGAAAACAGTGTTCTTCCACCCAAAACATCTCCAGCATCCAGTTCTTCCACAGGCAGCGTTTGTGGTCACATTTACGTTGTTACTTCTCAGCACAGAGGGCAAATGCATTCATCAGTTCCCCATAATTTGTTAAAGCATCACCCACCCTGGGCACAGCCTGCACATTTATCAATCTAAATAAAATCCAGCAGGGATCAGAGGAAAGCAGCTGGAGCTGTGGAACAGTTCCTGTCACAGGAGAGGAGATGGCAGGAGGAAAGGGGTGTGGGCACCCCCCAGACAGGTCCAGGTGTGCCATTCAGGGAGTTCTGCTCTGCTGGCAGGAAAAGGAACATCCCAGACGTGTGTGACAGTGCAGGAAGTCACAGATCAAATGCTGCACAAAGATGAAGGAGCCTGCTGGGCACAGAGCCTCCCACCATCAAAACCCAGCAAATCTGCTATAAACACACAATATTAAAATGCTGCCATATAAATATTAACTCAGACTGGAGTAGTGGGACATCTTTATAATGCTGAGACTCCAGACTTAGCAGGAGAAAACAGGTCTCAGTACATTTAAAATTCTGTCAGAGTATCACCAGAGCACTACAAGTGAAGGGCTTGAGGAATCTGCACAGATATTCAATGTGGAGAGGGAGAGCTTCCTCAGCTTCCCAGGTTTCTGAGGTTTTGGCAGCACCACTGGGAAAGAAATCCCCTTTTCTCCCAGGAGCAGGTGACCCCACATTCCAGTGGTTATCTGACGGGGCAATGTTCTGTACTGCCAACAATAATGGCTAAAAAACCCCAAAATGAGCTCTGAGAGGTTACCCAGAAGCTGAATGCTTTAAACAAAACTTTAAAGTTTTGTGGCCTTAACTTCTTTTAAAGTTTCATAAGCTCCTATTCTTGGCATATAGAGCTGCTGAAAATTAGCTGCTGTTCCAAATTTCATTGTAGAAATGAACAAAAGGAAAACTGGAAGTGGAGAAAAATGGTGAAAATCTTACATAACACAGGCCTCAATCCTGCAACATTACCTCGATTGCACCATTTGAGACAATCATGCATAGAAAATACAGGGGATAATATGTAATCTTATGGCAGCAAATACATCATCTTATGGAAGTACAGCAGAAAATAGAGTGTGGGCCTTTGTTCTTTCTCTTCTTAATTAATATACTCTTACTGTATGGGCTTTTAATATTCACAATAAAAATTACATGCTTCATAGGTGGTGGCACTGATTTTCTTAAGATTTTTGTGGTTTGAGAAGCAACATGAACAAGAAGAGTACAGCTAAATACCAGTAGAGCTGAGATGTATTTTTTTCCTTTAGCAATATTTTAGTTCCATGAGAGAAATATACTCTAAAATGTTTTAAGGAGGTTCAGCCCTTGATCCAGCCTGTGCACTGCCATGGGGTTATTTCTGGTCTGTAAAGACATTAGCTTATGAAAAAGTGAAGCAAATTTAAAAAGACTACTAAAATGTTTAAAATCCTCACTGGAGGCAGCAAGTGCATCTTTTGATTCTAAAGCACAGCTTCATTACACCTGCTCTAGATTTGCCTTCCACACCAGTTCACTTCCAAATCATTCTGTGTATTAGCGTGGAAAAAAAACCCAGATAAAATAAAAGTGTAAAAACAGCTTTTAACAATAAAATCCTATGCCCCCGAATTTGCAAAGAATAAAACTGAATGAGAAAATAGAGAAATTGTTCTTATTTGCCTACTGAGAGTCTGTTTGGTTTTTTTTATAAAGCAAATTGCCTGCAAGTTTTCAGGCTCATGTGGAGATGAATCAGAGATGAGACTGATACAGAGGGAACACATTACCCAGATGGAACAGGGAAGCTTTTAGTCCCCTCCAAACACCAGTGAGAGTTTGTTCCACATGACACAGCTGCCTCCTCAGACCTTTTCCACTGCTTAAACCAAGGCTTCAGGCTGCTTTCCAAGCCCTGTGCTGCAGGATCCACGTGGAGAACACTGATTCCCCCCTCAAAAGCCCTGCAATTACTTTTGTAACTTTAACACAAAGTTCCACAGGCAGCACACAGAAGCAGAAGGATCAGGACAGAGGCACCAACTTTAAGATTATTCTGAGATGGGGATGTGTAAAAATAACTCAGTTTGTCCCAGGCTTTAGTGCACAACTTTCCTAAATGGGAAAGGAGCTGGACTGGTTCTGTCAGCTCGAGCTCTGTCCTTGCTGCTGGGTGTCAGACAGACCCTGAACATCATTTTGCACCTGCTGACAACTGTTAATTGTGTATGAACCCAGACTCCCAGCAATGGCATCAAAGCCCAGATGGAGTGGAACAAGGACCCAGTGCTCCATGTGAACAAAAAGATGTAAGGACAGGGATAACGAGCACCTTCACAGCATTAAAAATCCTCATTAGCAATGCCTGGGGGAAAAAGATGCTCCCAGATGGCAACTGCTGCCTTTCAAAACATTTGATAGGCTCATTTCTAAGTTATTCCTGTTGAAATAGGCATTGCTAATATTTAATTTGCAAAAGTACACATTTCAGTAGTTTGTGAGTGTCTAAAACCCCACAGGTGTAGCAGCAGTAGCCAAGAATAGAAACACCATCCATATTTGGATGTTTTTTCTGCTGAGAACTCCTTTCTGTGAGGGAATGAAGCAGGGAGGGAACAGAGCTGGGCTGCCCCAGTGTCTCCTCCTGGAAAAGCCTCAGAGCTGCTCCCTCTGCAGTGCAGGAGCCCCTCATTGACAGTCCTGAACTTTGGAACTCTGCAATCACTCCCACAGTTCAGACCTGTTGGGAACACAGCCTTCACAAGGTCTGGGTTTGGAGCTTCTTATCTCTTTAACAGAAATCCTCTGACCTAGGTTCAGTTTGGAGGAGAGCTGAGGTATCTCAGATGCAGGTAAATGGAAATAGTTAGAAATAAAAATTACAGGAGCAACTTACTGCAGGTCCAATAATGCCCAGATAGACACTGGGATCCTTTCTGTGCCAGTCTGAAACAGAAGAGGAACAACTGTTTTATTAATAAAAAATATTAATTTTTAAAATCAGCATAAATAGCTTCATGATTAAAGAAGAATTACACAAATATTGTATTGCTACTTAAAAGACTGAATGTGCACCAGATTTCATGCTCAGCCCTCACATTACTCCTCAGAATTCAAATATTAGCATATCTGAAAGTTAGTATTTAGCCTTTCTGCTTCATGCAATCTCTTCTGACTCAAGGGTTATTTAACTAAGCTCAGATATTAATTTTGAATCACTCAAGAGAACAATGCTCTGTATAATGCAGTGACTCTGGCCACTAAGCCAAAATTACTTGAATATTTTCCTGTGTAAAGGAACATGTGGAAGTAACTGCAACCATTACAGTCATTACTCAGTAATATGCACAAGAGACTTCTGCTGCTCTTTGAATCCCAGAATATAACAGTGCAGTTCACTACAAACTGCATTTGTTACTCAGCATCACAAGGTTTAAAGGGTTAGAAAAGTCACTTGAATAGTGCAGGCTAAATTTCCAGTTCAGAAAGCTTGAACCTTTTACAGACACAAACAGAGCCTGACAAAATATTCCCTTTTGTGACTATGAGGAAACTTCAGCCTAGTCTGAGCACTGAGCCAGAACAATGGGTGGTAAAATTTGTTTGCAGCTTCTGTGGATTAATTAGCACACATGCAAATCAATGTAGCAGCCACGGGACAGCAAGATAAAAAAGTTATTTTGAAGTAGATGATCTTTTCTTTTGTCTTCCATCACTATTGCATGTAACAGCAAAACGGTTTTCTCAGCAAGTAAAACCATCAAATACTGCTTTGATTTGAATGCTCTGTTATTCCCAGCAGGATGGAAAAGACATGGCACAGAAATAATGTGTGGAACAGATCAATGGTTACATAAGCATTTCTTTTTTCAAATGTAAATATATGATGATGTTCCCTGCAATGAATAAAACAGCTCATGCCAAACTTATAAACATTAAATGAATGCATTGAGTGACAAAACAAGAATATTCAAATAGCCAGTGCTTACCTGAGAAAGCTTCTACTAAATACAGAGGGTCTTTGACTCTGCGGAGCCCACACACCAAAAGAAACAGATGCACACTGTCTGTGTCTGCAGGAATGCCTGGAACAAACAGTTGTAAAAATCATTCAGTGCTGCAGATGAAGAAGCTGAACACTCCAAACTGCTCCATGAATGAGCACATGGTAAAAGCAGTAAAGGGTGGATTGTGAAAAACTGTCCTGATTCCCTCTGATTTTACACCATTTTATAGGGCACAGGTGTTTATGGCCAGAGGCAGTGAATGTGCAGGGCTTGGAGAAAGCTCTGGTGGAGTTCTTGGACCCCAGAACCAGCTGTGAGGGCCCTAAACAACTCTGGGTACTTACCAATGATTTTAATCCTAAAAAGAATAACTTGGCATCCATCTAATAACTCACCACCCGTTTCCAGATATGAGATTTGGTTAATCAGTGTAGGTCTCAGAGCTCTTGATCTGACACTTCTTGTAGTTAAAAATCAGGAAATGCCCCATAGTTCTCAATCCCTGTATGCCAGCACTGCTACAGAATAGTTAACTAGAAATTAAATTATTGTAAAGCATTTATTTTACACTTATTGCTAAAACACAGACGAAAAATAACTTGGGGGGGAAACATCAACATGGGAGCTTTAACATGGAAAATCTCTTACATATACACAGCAACAACTCAGGATTGTGTAGGCTTTATTAGGAAAAGAAGGTAATTAGCTTTACTAGGATTGTCTAGGCTTTATTAGGAAAAGAAGGTGTGCTGTAGGATATTGCAGTTTCTGTGGCAGGACCATTAATTCAGGACATTCTGGACAAGGCTCACCATGGGATGAGCTTTGCCAAAACGTGTTTATGATAAAACAACACAAGTCAAAAAGTGCTGACTGAACACAAATAACAGAGTTAATAAACACTAGAGGGCTTGAAGTGCTCATATTTGATTTGCTGCACTCGACAAATCAGTTTGGTGTCCTTCAGTTCAGCCCCTTCTGGAGCTCCTGGGTGACAGGAGTCACCCAGCACCTGCAGCTCTGCAGGGGGAACTCAAGGACATCATGGGGCCCACAGCAAGGCTCTGTTTGCATGGTCACAAATCTGCTTTTAAAATTTCAATCCACTTCAGGAGCACTGAAATTCTCCCTGTCACAGGGCTCATTACTGAGTCTGCTTCATTCAACTTAAAACAAGCCTGAGCTGTCAGAAGTGGCTGGAGCAGACATGGTAAATAACATTTTACTGGTTATTGGACCAAGAAATAATTTGTAGTTTATAATACACATCTGGGTTGGAGAAGCCATTCTTCTGGTGCAGTGGGCCATCAGTACTGGGTGGTCTCAGACAAGCAGCAGTGCTTTCAGTTTATGGCCAACTCACACAAAACAAACTCCTAAAATGCGTTACCAAAATTCAGACTGCACTGTAGCTATCCCACAAGGCACAAATACCCATTTTAAATTATGGACTCCCACTTATTGATGTTGAGCTCTGGCTATTTAGAAACAAAACTTGGAGTCAGTGCTGAAAGCTCAGTCACACAGGAGGAAGAAACCAGGTTTTCCTATTCTCACACGGAGACTACACAATTACTGCACTCTTGAAATAACTGCTCTCTTTTATGTCTTACCTGCTTTTTGTTTCTATCTTACAGCTTTCAGTCTTTATTGGATAAGGGTTTAAAGCCCTAATAGAGCAGTTCTGTGCAGCCCTGCCATTCTGCTCCCTGGGAAAACACCTGAGCCCAAAAGAGAAAGAGGGACTGGTCCCACAGGCATTCAGACTTTTCCATTCAGTTCCTGTGCCATTCAAAGGTACCTGTCCCAAGGATCTCATCAATTACAGTCCAATTGTTTCACCAGTGAAATCACCTAAAATAATACTTATTAATGAAAATAGCTCACTCAGTTGTCCTCTCCCATTTTGAAAATATATTCACATTTCTCAAAGAGGACTCTCCCCCTTCTACAATTGGCAATTGTGTAAATGCCAATTTACACAGCCCCAGCTGCCTATCAGGATGTTTTCTGCACTTTTCTCTGAAACAGCAGCTGTGGGGACACTGGATCCCACATGGCCTTTCTAAAAGCTGTCATAAAGGGCCAGTCCAAAAGGCTTTGCTTCTGCCATTCCATGGAATGGATGAGAATCTGCTGAAGGTTTATTTCATTGTCTGCTGTGGATCTCAGCCATCACCTGTCTCATTTTTACAGGCAGACTTTCCCCTCTCAGAGGCACAGAAACCATCCCTGTAGGATTGCACTGCCAGGGGAGTTTGCTCCTTCTCTGCCCACCTGAGATCCAGCTTCAGCAGCACTTGTGTCACTCATTCACTCTCTGCCCACACCTGAAATGGTGAAATTCCCACACAGAAAGTGAAATTCCCACACGGAATGGGGAAATTCCCACACGGAATGGGGAAATTCCCACACGGAATGGGGAAATTCTCACATGGAATGGTGGAATTCCCACACGGAATGGGGAAATTCCCACACGGAATGGGGAAATTCCCGCATGGAAAGTGAAATTTCCACATGGAATGGGGAAATTCCCACACGGAATGGGGAAATTCTCACATGGAATGGTGGAATTCCCACACAGAATGGGGAAATTCTCACACGGAATGGTAGAATTCCCACACGGAATGGGGAAATTCCCACACGGAATGGTGGAATTCCCACACGGAATGGGGAAATTCCCACACGGAATGGGGAAATTCCCACACGGAATGGGGAAATTCTCACATGGAATGGGGAAATACCCACACGGAATGGGGAAATTCTCACATGGAATGGTGGAATTCCCACACGGAATTTCACACTGCCTGCAGCAGTGATTTCCCACCTGGTGCCTTCCCCAGCCCTGCTGGGAAAAACCCACCCAACAAAGAGGCATTTGTCCCTGAAAGCAATAATTCCAGCACACTGTGTCCCCTCTGAACTCTGAGATCATCCCAAGAGCAAAGGCTGCCTTCCCACCACAGCCAGCAGCTGGGTGAAGGCTGCCCTTTGAAAAAGACCCTTTTTCCTTTTCCTTCAGCTTAAACTAGACTTTAGTATGTGAATTTTCGCTACCATTCTGCCTGTTGCAGAGGTAATAAGAGGCTACCACCTCGTGTGATTGTGAAATGGAAACACATCAGTGTGGCACAATCGAGTGATTTTCTCTTTTAGTACATTCCCTGTGCCACTGTCGTGTTTGAATGACAGGCAAACACCCAAATAACAAAAAAATGCTCAAGTCTCTTTCTCCCCATTTCTGTTAGTGATACAAAAGCAAAGATTTCCAACAGCACGCTGTGCTTCATTATCTCTTCCCTCATGTATCTTCCTGTTTGCTTGACAAAGAAACACAAAATGGAAAAGATTTGTACATAAACCCTGGCAATTAAAAAATACAATTAAAAAAAAAAGACTGCATGCTACATGTTTTCCAGCCATCCTTCAAGATTCACTCTACACTAAATGCAAGTAAAGCCCTGGCGCTGTAATTACCATCTCTGTCAGTGTCATAAATAATTGCTGCAAGTCAGTCAGAGATGCTGCTGTAAACAAATGTTGTCAGGGTTTGTGTGTGGCTGTGCTCTGCTGGCTTTATCTGCAGCAAACAGCTGCACTCTGGTCACAGCAGGGCTGCAGCCTGCTCAGCAAGGTGTGGCAGGTCAAGGCAAGAGCAGGGATGGAGAGCAGTGTGAGATGTCACTCTTGTCCCCAGGTGTCCCCCAGGAGCAGGGCATGGTGACAAATGAGCTGCAGGGAGCCATGGGCTGACGTGGAACTGCCCCAGTCCTGCTCAGTGGAGGAGCAGAGCTGGTGCCATGCTGCTAAAACACGAATTTCAGAGTGGGACTGCAGGGTCAGGAGGGCAGCCAGCTGCTGTGCCAGTGGCTTTGCTGGTGGCACTGAAGGCTGGCACGAAATCTGTTGGCTGGGGGACGAAATGGGATTAATGCTCAGGATTGCTGCTCTCCTGCTGAGTGATTCTGAGTCAGGGCACGGCCTGGAGAAAGCTCTCGCACCGTGACTTGTCCACCCAGGCTTCCCCAGCCACCTGCAAGGGGCTGGCACCAGGCAGTGGCACTGGTTTGACTTTTGCTCCCCTGCTCTGAGGCTTCAGGTGCAGGGCAGAATGAGAGACTGGAGAACACTCCCAGGGGAAAGCAGGAGGGCATTTGCACAGGGCAGCAGCTATTTCACTGTTACACAGACACACAGACCCATGTGGGAGGGAAAAGCCCTCCCAGTTCACCCAGCCCAACCCACCACTCACCCTTTAAATCACACCACACATCCTTTAAATCCTCCAGGATTCCAAACCACCACTGCCTGGGCAGCTGTGCCACTGCTTGACACCCCATAGGGTGAAGAAGCTTTTCCTCATCTCCAATTTAATCCTGCCCTGGCACAACCTGAGGCCATCTCCTCCTGCCCTACTGCTTGTTACTGGAGAGAACAGGATTCTGACACAGTGACATTTACACTTGGGCCACTACAAAAACCTGCACACAAAACACGAGCACAGACAGCAAACACAAAAAGCTAAATAATTTCTGAAGCTTCAGCAGGAACATCGTTTTTCTAAGAAAGGCAGGAATAAGTACAAGTGTTATCTAAAGAGATTTTGAAAGTGTAGATTCATTTAACTCCATCCCTTCAGGTATTATCAGGAAAAAAAATGCAGCAGTCATAGGTGCACAATAGAAATAAATGTATTACTGCAAATCTTTAATCTTACTGAAAGCTGCAGGCCTGGAAGTGAATGAGTAATACCAAGCATTAGCTTGCTGAGAGGTAAAGAAGATGATTTAAAAATTAAATTTCCAACCCCTGATTTCAAGTTCACTGTTGTGCTCTACAGACCTCCAGAGAACACCAAGTCCATGTTATTTAGGCTTATTCGTCCATTTCTGGTTTTGCTCAGAAACAAAATCTAAGCCATGATGAGGGGAAATAACCTTATTTTCTTTCCTGGTCACTTTGAACCACAGCAGGTCTTTTACTCCTCTTGAAAATATTTCATTTATCCACCTCCTGAGCACCTGAAAGCATTGACTGCTGTCTCAAAAAGGAAATCCACAGGTTTATGGCTGAGGTTTCAGTCTTTGAGACAATGATTTTATTTTCTTGAGCGTGAAATAGATAGATTTGTTTTATCTGTTTCGAATCTTTGATACCCTAAATCTTTCAATTCACAGCTTTTCTTATCTCCCTACACACTGAAGAAACACCTTCCATTAGCTCTTGTAGTCCCTTGGCACCTGGAGTTTGGGCTTTTCTCTCTCAAACATTTATTACTGTGCCACGTCCCTTTACCAAGCAGTTTGTTTCTGACAAGTTAAGGGGCAGTGCAGGCAATAACTTTATCCACTGCTATTCACACCCAGCAGTGAATAATTGCTGGGCTTGCTGATATGTTGCTGAAGACAGAGAAGTTAAATGGACCTGTAAACTTCCAGGGACAGGCTGCTAATCCAGAAAAATTAGACTGCAAAATTCTCAATCAATTCTTCTTCTCCCCTGTTTCTCATTATTTCTAACAGATCTCACAACAAAAAAAGCTCTGCAGTTTCAGATCAGTTTGGGAACTCAGTTTATTACTGCTATCATATAATTTTTATTACACTTCAGCTGTACAAGTTCACAAACTTTTACTGTTGTTTTTCTTACGTGGGTGTCTCTTTCCAGCACAGCTTTAGGAAAATCTAATGCCCCTGTAAAACCCTGCCTGTGTCATGGCAGGCTAAGTAAACTTCTCAGGCTCAGAGAACAGCCATGCCATGAAGCAGAAATCACATGAGACTTGAAAAATCAAACTACAAAAGCATATTGCATGTTTTATTTGCTGGTGCAATAAGCATGTGACCCTGTGGTTCCACACCACCATGAGAGCAGCTTTAAGTCCTGTCTGTTGGCTAAACAAAGATTCCTCAGTTTATTAGTGCAGACTTTGTTAGTTATCTACCTCTCCTCATCACATGATGTTTGTTAGGGTCTGTATCTTCAGCCCCATTCCACTGCCATCAAAAAGAGCTTTTCATTCTGGAATGATGACTTCAAGCCTGGCTGTGACCAGAAGCAGCTCTGCCCCAGCCTAGAGCTGCTAGAGAAGATCAGTCTCAGGTTTCTCATTTACCTAAACTGTCTTGTCATTTCCTGCCAGTCAGCTCCCAGCAGAAGGCTGAACTTCCACTGACTCTCAAGTCTATGCATAGGGCTTCCAAAACTGCTGTACCCAAACTGCTTGTGCTGTATATAGATCCCTGCAGTGTGAGGCCAGAGAAAAACAGTTCCATCATCTGGTCTGATCTCCAGGCTGACACAGGCAGCAAAACTTCCTTAAATAGGCTGAGTTCCCAAACAGGCTGGAAATGTTGTGTTCCTGAAGGCTGTGCTGAAATCTGCTTTTTGGTTTGGCCACTGCTGCTCACAGTCTCTCATCCACAGAACACAAACTGTGAAGTTGACTGTTAACCACAATGCAGATTAACTTTAAAAGCTCCTTTTCTTTTGTAGATTTAGCCAGTAAATGCTGACTAGCCAGCCCCTGGAGATGCTGCAGCTAGGAGACAGCAGTAACCCCACACCATCACCTCCACAACTCTCAAGTCTGCTGCTGAGACTATGAAAAAACACTAATTCCATGATTTTTGTACTGAGAGCGTACTGCACCCATAATAACAACAAAAACCTTTCACAGCACTGCTTCCATTTGTGTCAGGCAATTGCTATTTACATTAGCACCCAAACTATCAAATGGAGAGTACAAAAAGCTGGGATTCCTTAGAGTTTGCTTTAGTACCATTCAGATTTGGGGGCTGGAAGTCTCCCACCATAAAATGCATTTGGTGCATTCTGCCACTCACTTAAAGCTACCATTAAATTCTTTCTGAAGCCATTACATTGATTTAAAGAGGCTGTTTATGTATTGGTGTCAGATTTAAAGTGAGCAAATGTTTCCTCTGACTGAAAAAAAACATCAGTGCGAAGAATATTCATAACAAGTATGTTCTGTGGAAAAAAGTCTGGAAGTATTCTGAAGAGCCTATTTCATTTGAGAGAATAACTTGGCACCCTGAACACCAAGGGTGTTTAACAGTGATGCCTCAAATGAATTAAAAGCTGCACTGCAGGGCCTGTGCTGCTCCTTTGCATTCTGCCCTGGGAATCCTGAATCTGACAAATGTTCTTGGGTTCTGCTAAAGAATCAGGCAGGGGTGATCTGGAGAAATATTTCTCCCCAAGAAATCATTAAGTGCCTTCAGACACAGAACAGAACTTCATGAAAAAAATCCTAAAAAAAGATCACAGATGCCATGAGCTGAAGGAGACTGGACAGCTTTATCTGCATTAAAGGCCAGGGTCTTTTCAAGTGCGCATTGTGCAAGCCCACACTGCCAAAATCACATCCTTCTGAGCAAAACTGCCTCCTGCTTTGCAGAGTTTCCTTCTGATTGCTCCACCTTTAGTAGAATTTTAAACGCTTTGGAACTGCAAATGCCCAGAACAAAGCAATTCACTGGGAACTCCTAATTAGTCCCTGGAAAGCACAAAGGTACAGCCAAAAAGCCTGACTCCATGTGCAATATTAAAAGAAGTGGAAATTGTAGGCTGCCACCAGAGATGGACATAGGCACGAGGCAGAGAAGATAAGTGGGATGAAACACTCATAAAAACAATACTGAATAATCTGATGCCAGTTTTCAAGTCATTATTTAATAAGGCACAGATGTTAGAGTCACATTTTAGTTTGCTTTTCATGTACATTATGAATTATTTTGCACTTTTGCATTAGTACACATTAGGCAAAAAACTGTCTCTAATATATTAGAAATTCACTTTAGGGGGAGCGTCCCCCTCCTCAATCTGTTGACTGCTCATTTAATCACAAAATGGTTGGACAAGAGATCAAATCAACACTAAGGCTGTGCTAGCAAGTGACAAATCATTTCACTTCAGAAAATTATTAATCTTAGTGGCACTGTGCTTGTGGGCTGTGATTTACTGAGAACAAAATAACCTCACAATGCTCAATTTAAAATTGACACTGGCTTTGACTAATGGCACACATTTCCTGATGTGATAATGCCATTGACTGGTGAGGATTCATTTGCAGCAGAGGGAACAGCTGTACTACCAGAGATCAGGCTGATGGATGTAAAATTGAACCGTTTTTACCAGGCTAAAATGCCTATAAATCATTCTTTTGGGGAAGGATGAAGGGATTAAAGCATTGCCAAGATCAGGTGACTCGGAATCAGGTCACCTGCCTCACCTGCCACTGCTTTGGTGGCAGCACAGACAGGCTCTAGCCAAAGACCAAATAATCAAGTACCAGCAGATATTTCTCCTCTTCAGTAGCTCTTCGCTGCTGGAGGCAGCCCCGGTTTGTCACCCAGTAAAGCTCAGGAATTGGTGCTGGGCTCTAAATTAACCCTTAGGGACCCTGACCCACAGCTTGGGACCACGTCTGGTGCAGCTCAGCCCTGGCCAGAGCAGAAATTTGGAGGCTGTTGTTGTTCCGTAATGAACACAGACACGTGATTCTAACATGAGAAGGTAAAGAATAAAATAAGGGTTTTTAATTTAAGTTACACCTAATTTTATAGAACTTTTTGTTAACTGAAAGGTGATTGGTTGTGTTAAAGACACTTGTATGATAATTGGTTAAGAGGATTAAACAAAGTGACAGATGTTTTGAGAACAAAAATAGTTAAAAACATGATAACAGAAACTACTTTTGTGTAAAACAAAATCTGTGTAAAACACCACTTGTGTTTTTCTTAAGTTGTTAGGACAGCTTGTTTACAGATTTTCTTTGGGAAAGAGAAGTTATCTCCAAGATTCCCGTGAGAAAGCAAAGTCTTTCTCTGGGAAAGTAAAAAGCCTTTCTCCTAGAAATACAACAACAACCAAATACAAGAATTTCTCCTAAACACAAACTATTAACCCCACAGGAGGCAGTACTTGATGAACCAGACTCAACTGATTGATATTCTGCCATTTTCCGTATAATTAAGGCACTTTATTACATAGTTTGTTAAACTCTGATTCTAAGTTTCCTTCATCTTTGACCCCTGGTAGGAATAAACACAGCAAACAAAGGGAAAAAGAAGAGTTTTACCTGCATTTTGTAGAAATCTGTACCAGTCAAATGTTTCACTGGGCGCAGTCTTAATTCCTGTGTTAAAAAAAAAAAGAGACTCCCATGTTTAATTGTTTAATGTCCCCTGGATGGCTGAGCTGTGGCTCCTGAAGGCTTTGGAGGTCTAAAAGAGCAATATTTCTCTGAATTCCCACCTGCAGCTCTCCTCACCACAGCAATGTCAGCTTGCCCCTGCAACCCTTCCACAGACAGCAGCTGAAATTCAGTGGCAAATGTTGTTCAGTCACCCAGTGTTTGGAGTTCTTCAGCAGCACAACCCTGCTGAGTCTGGCCTTGTAAAACTACACAGGAGATAACATCACCTGAGGGAGCACATTATTCCAAAACAGCTCCAGGGCAGCTGGGCCCCAGAGCCCTCAACATAAAAGGACGTAAATTAAATTTATACATAAATTAAATATTAATCTACCCAGAATATTAATGCATTTGTTTTTTCCTTATGTTAAAGATTCATTATTTTAATGATGAAACTATTTTATTAATTGAGGTAATCTCTTATTTAACTATTACCTCTCAAGAGGCTTAAATATCAACTAAATATGGGCTAAACAGACTTCACACTTAGTTATTTCAACAGCACAGTCTGGAAAAGAATTTTCTTTGAAAACTATTTATTTGGAATTAAGGAAAATTATTTTCTTTGAAAGTGAAATACGCCAAATGTGTCTGGGGCAAAGAGGGCAGATCCACAAAAAGCAGGTACCAAACACGTGGATCAAAGAAATTGAATCTCTTAATCAGTATTTCAGAGCTCTCACCTTGACTTTGGATGTATATTTTCTTCCTAGCATCTGGCTTTAAAGAGAAGGAGAAGAAAAATTACTTCCAGACTTCAACGTAAAAATATCTGTTCAATCTTCAAAAAAAACCCCCACACAATAAAGAGTAACAAAACACGTCAGTGTGATTTTCTTTTGACTATTAAAACCCAAAACTAACTATTAGATACATTAAGTAACTCCAAAATCCAACAATGTAATTTACATTTACTATGCCCATTTATGGTATCAATGAATCAATTTCGCAATGAACACAATCACCAAGTTAGTACAAATATATATTTTTACTTTGTCTCTGTGTCCTTTCTTTGGATCATTATCCTGTTTTCCTGGAATAAAACAAATTTCAACTGTCCAGCTGAAAATCAGCTCTGGTTCCCAAACGGCTGCCGGTCTTGAAAGACTGGTTTTGAAAATCCAGTTTACATTTATCCATAATACAATTTATAAACATATCAGTTTCAGAAAGTGCTGTCAAATACATAGACTTGCCTAGACAGGAAAACTGGTGCCTGGTAGTTATTGTAGAACATTCACAAATAAAAACTGCAAAATAAGTTACCTTAAAACAGCTGTACTGAAAGAGGTAATTACTACACTTCCAAAATCACTCCTGAAGTGCTGTTATTTAATTTAGGTGATTAAAGAAGCAATTTCCTATTTCAATATCTTTCTATAACTCCAACTGTGGATTTGTGGAATAATTTTTATTTTTAACGAAAAAAAAATCAATTCAGAAACAAACTTCTAATCACCAGTCCTTGAACCAGTCAGCTCAGAAAATAGGAAGCCACAGAAGTGATTTTTTTTTTAGAAATTGCAGAGATTTTGGTTTTCCCTGTTGTCCCTTTGTGGCTGCCCCTCAGTCCCCTGCCCAGGCACTAAAACTGAACTGGGAAAAGAAACTGAAAGGAAGGAGGTCACTGAAAAAGTCATCTCCAAGCAGCTCACAGGTGGGGAGGAGGTGGTTTCTGAGAATCAGAGTGAACAATGTCACCAAAATGACACAAAAAAGCAGCAAATCCACATGGGAATGAAGTGGGGGAGAAACAGCTCTGGTCCAGTGGAAGCCTGAGGATATTCCACGGACTTTATCTTTCTTGAGCTTTTGTGTTCAAAGGATCTCAAAATAATAAAAATAGTTTAAAATATTGTTACATGACTTTACTGCTTAACACTGGACCTTCTCTGGCTAACATTCTGAATCCCACAGCATCTTCCAATGACAAAAACCCCCTGCAAGCAATGAGACAGAATTTAACTTTGCACAAAAAACCTGAGAAAACCCAGGGAAACAGGAGGTGGGAAAAGCAGAGGGGAGCAGCCCCAGCCCTGCCTCCCCCTCTGCTGGGTCAGACACCCTCAGCTCCCTGAAAACACCAAGTTTCAAAAAGAAGCTCGAGTTAAGCATCTTCTTTCATGCCCTGCTGGACCCCAAGTGGCTCAGGGGGAGTAAAAACAACCTTGGCAGGGCTTGGATCATCCAGGAGAAAATAGGAATACTGTGGGACAGGGCACAGAGATGTACTCACACTTTATAGATCCATTTTCTCTTACATTCTTTATTTTAAATGGGCTTGAGGAGAATGGAAAATGAAATTGACTGCTAATAAAACTGGCTTAGGTAATTCTTCTGCACCAGTTTTATGCTGCTGAAATAAAACGCTGACCATAAGCACAAGATCTTTTACAATATTTCAAACTCACTTGGAATACAGATTATTACAAGGGTTGGACTACATAATTAAGGGTAATTTATCCAAAGTAATAGAAAATAATTTCTTGGAAGAGACAGCCTTTGAGTACAGTGCAATTGCTTACATGTTTGTAATTTAAATTCTTAACTGACTATCTCAACTAATGAAGGCCACATTAGAGGAATAAGGCAGCTCACAGCAGTGTGAGTTATATGTAAAATATATTAATATTATCAGTATTAATATCCCAGGAGCTGTGTATGGCAGGATGTGTTCATGCTCTTCACTGCTGGAAAGCAGATTTGGGGCATTTGCTCTCAGCCTTTACAGGAAGGCCCAGCAGAACAGGAACTCAAAGCCCCAGCACTTAAGGCACAGGTCAGCAGGTGGGATTTCATTTAGGATGTGACAGATTTGCCTCCAATTCCCCATCTGCCACAGACCCCCAAAACACTGAATCAGTCCCACAGGCCCCCAGTACGAAAGTGTTTGGGTAAAATCAAAATCTGGTATTTAAAAGCATTTGAGGTGCTGATTTTGAAATAAATTCAAAGCTCAGTTTTGTTCCTTCTCCTTAAACCCTGTTACTTTTGTCCTTTTCTTGCTTAATATCTCTGACAGAAGCTGTGCCCTTTCCCATTTACCCATCATGAAGTTCATACTAAAATCAAATCACATTTGTAAAATAAAATACCAAATCCCATGCCTGCTCATGTATCCTTTTAATGCAAATAGATTTTAAAAATCAATTAATGCTGAAATAAGGTATTGTATATCCTACTGCTGTGTTGTGCAAGCTCCACTCTCAGTGATGATTTTTTTAGGCAAGAGTGCATTAATGACTATACTGTGATGCAAATTAGAACTGAAGAGGTACAAAGCACTTTTTATCAACTTCCTGCATTAATTGCTCAACTTCAGCTGGTGTTTCCCAAGGTGGGGTGAGTGGAGCCAACAAGAGGGAGGTCCTGCCTCGCTGGTTTTATCCCAAATGGCTCCTGCTCACCCCTCACTGGATCTGCTGCTCAGCACAGCAAATCCGATTTACCTCTGCAGTTCACCTCAAGAAGTTCATTCCATTTCCAGAGTTGACAAAACAAGTATTTTCAAATTATACTCTCAAATTCTTTATTATAACTAATGCTGTCTGGAGGAATTTTGTCAACATAAAGTTCAGTAAATGATGCCAAAAGAAACAATTTGGCATCAGGAGAGACTCAGTAGCAACAAATGATTTATTTTAAATGTTGCAGAGAACCAGTTCCTAAACTGTTGTACACTCTCTTCTAATACTAAAGAGATTTTAATGCCAGATCTTTGTCCTGTTGAAGTACATCAGCATGAAATGCTTTCTCTGAAAGGACAAGCAGGGCTGGGAACAATGAAGATTATTGCAATTCTCCAGCACTATTCAGGACACGTTTTAGGAGGATGCATATCTGCTAATGCTGTAGGCATTGCCACCATCACATAAACATACCCACTCTGCTGCTGCCAGCTCCTTCATTTCCACTGTGAAAGCCACTGCAAACCTGAGGAAATGGACAAAAATAGTCGGGATCATCTGCTTAAAGTGTTTAAACATAAAAAAAAAGTACTTTAGAAAAAATCTTGATAAGAACTAAGATCAGAGGCTTATAAAGCTGATCCCAGATGAAGGACAGAAAGCAGGCTTTCCACTTGTTGGAAAAGATCATGGTTAAACCAACAGCAGCTCCTCAGGCTTTACAAGTCAGAGCTCTTGGGAAGGTGAAGTGAGGATTCCTCAGAGGAAGAAAAACCCCAAATAATGGGGACAGCTGCCAGTTTATCCAGATGAATGCACACAGCTGCAGCAGGAATCTGCATTTCCTGCTCCTCACACCCAGAACAGAGGCAAGGAGGGAGCTGGGCTGACCCTCCTTCCACCCTGTGCTCTGACAATGCCCAGTGCCACTGTTTGCAACTGAATTTAATTCAAAGGAAGATTTTAAACCTTTCCCCAGTGCTCTCACCTTGTTTCTCACAAACCTGGGTGTCTTTGAGAAATGTGTGTAGGGCTGTGTTGGTTTTCTCAGCTTTTACCAAGTTTTAGGAATTCTTTACAAATCCATTTCCCACAGGCTGTCCCTGTACACAACACAGGACTGACAGCAGAGGCCACCTAAAAGCAGCACTGACAGGAGCAATTTTCATTTTTGGGTGTCCCATCCCAGCCAGGAAAAGGCTGATTTCTGAACACACTTGATAAACGAGTTATTCCAGCAGGGACCTTGGTGTGACACTCAGAAGCTGTAGGAGATGTTTTTATACAGAGTTAGGAAAGAGCCCCTGCTCAGAGGAGATCTCAAGGACATGCTGGATTTTAATGTAGCCTTTAAATTGTACTGGATTTTAATGTAGCCTTTAAGTTGTACTGGAGCACAAACACATGCTTTGGATGTTCTTAAATCCAAATCTTAAATCTTGAGTGTTAACTGGACCCACAGCTGGGGCCATTTCTGTCCTGTGGGAAAGAATGTTTGAATGGCTCTTCCACATGAGACACTTCTGCTCAGCAAAACACCTTTTTTTAATTCCTTGTAGAGGTATTGAATATAAAAGAGAGGCCATCACACATGGCACTGATGATTCAGTGCTTCTTTTTCATGTAATTTCTGAAGTGTTTCTGTCCTGGGCCAAACCCTCTGACATCTCAAAGGTTCCAGATAAAGCACCACAGTCACCACCAGGACAGAGCTCCTCCACTGGAGATGTTATGTCATAATTTGAGGGCATGAAATCACAGCCATTCATTAGAACTCCCATAAAGGCTGAATTATAACTCCTGCTTTTGGTTTGTTGAAAGAAACCTTATTCCCCTACATTTGTTTTGTAGGATCTGCTTTATGGCACTCCAATGAATTCCACACACACAACTTGACAGCTTTAAGGTTATTAAAGCCCTTGCAAATGCTTGTTTTGTCAAGCTGCACATGCTTCCTTCCCAGATTTTGCATTTATCCTTTCAATACATCACATTAACAAGCATAAAAAGATGTTGCTTTTAAGTCTACAAAATACTGTTCAATAGGAAAAAAACACCCTAGAGGAGTACAAGCACCATTTAGAGGAATTTGATTAAAAATGAAACACTCATAAGGCTAGACAGTGTTCAATAGTTTGTTTTATGGAATGTGGTGGGATATTGTACTGGACAAGCAATCTACAATTCATGATGCTTTCTGCTTAGATCCCTGCAATCAAAAAAGAAAAAAAAAATCAATGTTTCTTTTAATAACTGTGCAATGAATAACACCAGTGATGCCACTGGAGAAGAGGTACATTCAGAATAACTTCTAGAAAACTGAGATATTTTTCCTGTAGCAGAGAAAATATGGTGAACTGCATAAGGATGTCATAATACGTTTTGAAATATCATACATGATTCAAACTATTAAGGTATACTTCAGGTTGCCAACTCAATACCATTAAAAAACATTCAGTAAAGCACAGTTTTTGCATTAGCTGTATTTGTGACAGACAATATTTTAAACAGAGATGGATCAAATGGACACACTCAGAGATTGTTTTCATGTATTTCTCATTTTGCACAGTGCTGAAATTTACCTGACACATTAGATATTTTCTTTTCCTTCAGACCTGTTTAAAGAATAACTTCTGATTATTTGATAACAAAAGTAAACAAGTACATCAATTTTGTCCTGAGTGGAACCTTAAGTTGCTTTCAGCTCCACATCACACTGAGACACAAGAACATGCCCTAATGATTTTTCAATGAGTGTGATTAAGTGCTGTCTTTAAAATCTGTTTACTTACCACATTTTATAGGGGATTACAGACAGAGCAGCACTTCTCTGCCAGTGTTAAGTGAGCCAATAATAGCTGGAAAATAGAGTGGTATCAGCAAGGATAAAGCAGGAGAGAGAAGCCTGCTGCAGATCCTGCCTGACCCAAAATCCATCCTGCTCTGAGCTGCTGCTTGCAACAACAAAAAGCTTTCCTCCCCCACCATGGCCATGCTCAAACACTGCTGAAGTCAACAAACCTTTGGATCAGGCAGGAGAAAACTTCTTTTCTGGGGATGTTGAAACTATGAAAAATGCTCAAAAGTCTTTTTAGTAATTTCCTCTGGCTTATGATCAGTTCTTGATCTACATTTGATGACTACACTGGCACGTGACTAGAACTTTTCAGACATTAAAACACCCTGAAAATACTCCCCTGTCATCTCACCTAAAAGCTGAGAAAATTTGCTTAAAGACTTTTTTCAGTCTCTGCTTCTTTGCTCATGGACCCAGGGAAAGGATCACATTAGCAGTAGAAAAAATAAAATAAAAAAGAAAATCTGCTTGTACTGGAGGGATCTGCTTTTCAACCAGGCATTCTGTCAACAAGCTGTGTGTGAGGAACAGAGGAAATCCAAAACAAATAGACTGCACACAGACTGCTTTTTCTGATCAAACTGTTCCACTTCCACCACTGAATCACAAAATAATACGTAAAGATCACAAGGATTTCAAGAAGTGCAGCCTTTGTCTGCTGGCCTACACATCTTCCAAATTATTATGATTCCGAGTGTGTATGGAAAACTTCCTAAGAGATCTGCCACACAAAAATGCAATTTCCTGTCATAAATCTGTCACCCACGCTCTTACCTGGCTTCCTCCAGCACTGCTCCCATTACCTGGCGTTTCTCTTTACATTTGATGTCTTCATTTACATCTGTCCCACCAAAGATGATCCCAAAAGGAATTCTGCTCCCTGCAAAGCAATGACTGCAATGAGAAGCTGGCCAACACGTCCATGTAATGGTCAGGAGTGAAAATGTACATTGATAATACTGAATCACCTATCTGAGCAAAAATCCTTGAAAAGGAAACCTGCAGAAACTTGAATTCTTATTTTTTTAGCACTGTAACCCCACACACAACAACGATGCACTTGCACAGGACATCAAACCAAATGGGAAACAAAGTTTGCTGATAAAGACAGAAAATGCACCAGAGATTTCACATTTGTACTTGAAAGTTAAGTGAGCTGTAAGATCAGGATTTATTAGCATTACTAATTTCCTCATTACTAAATGAGAGAGCAAGAAAAAGGAATGAAAGACTAATTACCATTCTGGCTACTTGGAGAATTTCCTTGGCATTTGTTGATATTATCCTCTAATGTTTGCAGGTGAAGGGAATTAATGTGCACTATCAAAGCACCACTGCCTCTAATCTTCAAGAGACAGACTGTCTGTAATACCACATAAAACATGCATCACCTCTTTCATCAATTCAAAAAGTGAATAATTATTATGTCATCTATTATGTGTGTTGATCATGTAAACAGAATTTCCAGGATGAGGCCAAACAGATCAATAGTGTGGCAGCAATGGTAGGATGAGTGTAATCACTAAATTTCTAAATGTTCTAGGACCCAGGAATGTTCTCTGAATCACCTTTTCCCTCCCAGAAACCTGCAATAACTTTTAGACTTTGACTATGATCATCTCAGCAATCTTACTATGACTGTCCTGCCTTTCAGAGATTTTTGGTTTATTTTTCTTTCAGTTACTGCAGATACTTTTTACAACAGTGTAACTGATTTATTTAAATTCCTGAGCTTCTGTAAATATCAGGTTTTCAGGTCACCTGGGATTGTGAAAAGCTAACAGCAACAGCATTTGGCATTGCTGTGCAGGTTAAACTCCAATATAATTTTACTCCAATAAACAGTTAAAAATCAACTTTCTCTTTTGTTCCTCAGCAAAAATCCCCAAAAAAACCCCCCAAAAAAGATGGTGCTCAGACTTTCCATAAGCCTGTTCCAAAACAATTCAAGAAATTGTCAAAAAACCAGTCACCTCTATGTTCCAACAAGCCTTAATTTTAATTCATATGTTAGCAGAGCTCATTTTACAGACTTACTTTGTATTTGTATTTTAGGTCCCTGCTGAAATCAGAGCCTCTTTGGAAAAAAAGAAATCCAGGCACAGCAGACATCACAATTCAGGCTTTCTGCAAACCCCCAGAACAAACTGGGGGGGCACTCCTGAAGTCTCCAAACTCACACAACAGAACTCACCCTGGGTCTGATGGAAGTGTGCAATTATGTGCCTTTGTTCCAGTGAGCAGATTTATACAATAAAAGGTGGTCTCAGAAAAGGATGCACATTTGCAGTTTCAGTAGGTGACTGTCTGTAATTTTGAGAGCCAGTGCTTCTAGTGTATCATTAATGGCAGGCTAAAATTTTGTTCTTCGTGGCTAGAGAGAATAGAAAATTTTATTATTTGTCTGATAACATCCTGTCTCCTATAGTTTAGCTGACAGGAATGTTATTTCATGTCCAAAAACCCTGACTCATTTTTGAACAGAAAAATCAAATTAGCCTCCCTGCTTTCTTCCATTTGAGCCCAGCTCTACTCAGCCAAGCCATTGTCCTCTGAAAGAACACATTTGCTGAAAGGATCCTAATGTTAATGTAATGCTCTTATCTTGATCTAGTTAAAGTACTTAATTATCAAAAGCACTATGTGGTTTAAAAGTACATTTATTTAGTTCTCTCTCTATCAGATCTCCCATTGAGAGAGATTTTTAGCACTTCTGAACGTTTGCTGAAGTGGATAAACAGAGTAAGGACATTCTGTGTGGGTTTATACATTTATAGCCATTTACAACAGCTAGGATTCATTGTCTTCCCTTGCAGGATTTTTCTCAGAGGTATTTTTATATTTTTATTGCAAAGTAGGAAGAGGATTACCTTGCAGCAGTCTGCCTCCTTTGTAGAGGTGAATGGCCAGGGCTGCATCAAACTTGTCTGTGGAGGTCAGATTTGCTGTTTCAGTTGGACTTTCATACATGGAAGCATCTTTAAGGACACAGATGTGACCTGCAGCATGTAGGTGATTCCTGAATTATTGGAACAAATAGGAAAAGAACAAAGAAGTCACTGTTAATGTTACAGTCACACCAGTGTACGAAGTAAGCTTAATAAAAACGTTTTTCCTTCAACTTTGCTCTGACTTTCAACTTGATGCCATTTTTGTCCAAGCAGGCAGGAGCTGTTTACAAGGCTGGGTTTTTTTCCTGGAAGATATTTGTCATCTTCACCCCTGTGAAGCCACAGGCACACTTCAAAGCAATGTGACACTGCATGGCCCACGCCTGGCCAACATAACATCCAAAAATCAGGAGGAATGAAGCATGCCCAGGACCCTTCCTGGCTCAGCTTCAACTTCTTATTCTGAAACCCTCCTTTGGAAGGGAGTGTGTCAGACCTTGCTCTTAGAGCTTCTCAGGCCCTTGCTCTGGAGCAAGGACACCAAGTGAAGCAAGCACAAATATGCCCATCTAGTCAATGCTACTAAAAACAAAAATCAAAAAATTAATGCATTAACAAAGCCAGAGATGAATTGTGTTCCCCTTCTGTTTGATGGTGGTTTAATTCCTTCTTGTCTTAGCTCACCCATCTGTAAACCAGGCAAAGGATAATTAAGTATAAGCAAAAAACTACACAAAAGTAATTACACAAATACCTTCACAACCTGCTTTAAAAATCTCAGTTCCAAAAGGAAAGAGCCAACAAATCCAACAACAAACCCCTCACAGTCAGCTTTCCCATTCATCTTTAGGCAGAGTGCTTCCTCACATTAAAACATTGATGCAAAGACTGCCAGAGTCAAGGAACTGACTGATCACAGACAGCTTTACTCCTCTCCCTGAAACCAGAATCAGTTATCAATGTTCCCAAGAGCATCAGCCAAAAAACATACATGAGAAAATCCTTGTTTGCACTGGCAGTATCATAAAAACACCACAAGAACGTTCTCTGCTTATTCCGCATTGTTGCAGTTGATTTATTTCTCATCATGTGTTAATTGTTCTGGCATTAAAATCCTGCTAACTCATTGACTTCCCGGATAATGTCAGCTTTCATTTCCTGATTATTTCATAGCCTCCCAAGAAATGTAATTTTCTGTCCTGCAGAAGTTAGCAATTACTGCAGAAACTGGTGCTAAAAGTGCTGTAAAATGTCTGGAGGCCCTGGCAGGAATGTGTTAGCACTGCACCGGAGAGAGCTCCACTGGCACAACATATGGTGCTGCATTTCTTCCTTATCCTAAAAAGAAACTCCTTTTAATTCCACCCTTCGAAACAAGACCAATAAATGATGATAAATACTCAGAAATAATAGAACACAGCCACATTCTAAGCTCCCTATTTACACTGCTGAGCAGTCATTAACACCAGTTGCCCCATGAACTGGTTCCAAGTGCCTGCCTTCCTCTTCAAAGGGGTTCTCCATTTATATCCCAATAATGATGCCCAAATCTCCCAGCTGTGGAGAGAAAATCTCTCGGGCAAATACTCGGGATGCTCGTGCATGCATTCCCTAATTTCACAGGTGCTCATTAAATGGTCCAAAAGGATCTTTCCCCATCAGTATTCCAATTACCATAAATCATTATCAGGTACAAGCAATATGTTTGCATATTACAATTAATTTGAAAATAACTCTCTCAGGACATCAGGAATCAAGAAACTCAGCCAGGAATTCCAATCTAAAGTGTTGGGGTTTTTTTTAAATATACTAGGCATGACTACTTCTCCTCCACACTTTCCACAGCTCCAAGTCTCCCTGGGGAATGACAGCTGTTTCTGCAGTAAATAGAGAGGGACTCCCTCAAGTGATCCAAGGCTCAGAAATTGTGCATTACCTCTACTGCTTCAAAATTAATCTTTTTTACAGATTTTTATTCTACTCAGGAGCACGTAAAAAACTTGCATACATCTTTAGAAGGAAAAATAAGCAAATATTCCCAGAATAATTCAATTTTCCAGATTTAAAGAGGCCTTGATCCCCTAAACATTGCATTGAGCTTGATATCATTAATCACAAGCTTCAAATTATGCACATATGGAAATACATGTGTGTAGAAGCTGAGTTATTGGGTAGTATTTAAGTACTGAAATTTACAGCGTTATTTTCATATTTTTTAAATGGCTTTTCATCTTTATAACCAAAAAAAGCAGACTCTGATTTTCACACATATGCTGTTACCAAGGAACAGGATTAGAGAGTGCTGCAAAGTTATTGCAGGGGATTTTTTTGGAAGACTGATCTGTCTGTGAAGTCACAGATGTCCCTGAATGAATCCATGACAGAGGAGACACATTATCCATATCTCTTCTCCTCCTGGCAAATGTCTATTCACATTATTTTGCCATTTCATAAACAAATACTTGCTGAATGAAAAATCAAAATTAACCCAGCTCCTGCTGTCTGGGAATCAAAGACAACACTGAAAATGCTAAGTCTCAAGGCTACATTTTCTCTCTATCACAGTTCTTAATACAGGAGATAAACTCCCAAGTAAATATCTTAACAAACAGCAAATATTGCTTGGATCTAGAACTTGCCTTGACATATTCTTCCCTTCTACTGAAACTCCCATGGAAATCAATGCCATGATTTGGAGAAAATAATATTTCTAAAGGGGAGTTGAGCTGTGGGATCCCAGATTTTGGGTGTTTTTCTAGGCAGAAAATCAGGGAGGACTTCAGCCATTCAGTCAATGAGAAAGAGCATTTTTAGAAGTACATTATACTGGTCACTGCTTACACTGTGATAGTTATACACACCTGAATATGGGACAAAGTGTGCCCCAGTCCCCCTCATTTTAGCATTCAGGAAATTAATTTCTCTTTTGTTTGGTACATTTTTTATATGCTTGTAAGTGAAACTTCTGTGTTCTCTGGATCTATACTGTGTGCACAGAGATCCTGCTAAAAGGTACAACCCTTTTCTGACACATTTTCACTTTGAGATTTCTATACAAAAAACATTTTTCTTTAACGCATCTATGAAATACCAAGTGATGTTTTACAATGTTTAATTTTTTATTCCCTACATAACTGATCACTACTTCTCACTTTTCCTGGCTAGCACTCTTCCCTCCTTCAGCCTGAATCTGCACTTCACAGGTTTTCATATAAGGAAACAGTTCTAGAGTTCCAAACACAGCCTGGCTGGTGAGAAGGCACAGGAGTTAAAAGTGTGCTTATTTCTAAGGTATTATGGTTGTGAAACTTGCTCTGTTTTCTGTGATGTCTTCCTTTCAGAAACATTTACATTCTAAATTTCAACTGATACTGCTTTAATAGAATTACTTGCAGACAAAGAATGTTTGATTTCCAAAAAGCTCCTGGTAGGTGGATACACTGACACTTCTTGAATGGCACAAAACAGGCTTCATCCAAAAATATTAATTATCTCTTTCCCTCAGCTGTCTGTTCTGCACAGCAGCTGTGCACCAACTACTGTTAAATGTATATGGCACAACTCAGAGCTTGTTAAGTGAGCAGAGTCATTCCACTGCTCTTAGAAACTTGGCCAGACCTGAATACTCACAATTCCCACTGAAGCTCACCAAATTACAAGAGTTGCAACCCTGCTCGATCTCCTGTTTTCTCTGTAAATGACCTTATTTTTTTCATAATTATTAAAACAACATGTCCTTCATTTCATTTCCCTCTCAAACTTCTCCTCGAAGCAACATAGACAAATTGCATTGGCATGAGTGAAGTATGAATGAAATTCACTCTGAATCCCAGAAATTAAAAATGCGAGTGAAGATGGGAACCAGCTCCTCCTGGCTCTGTGTTCCAAAGTCAGTAACTGAGCTTTGGAGGGACCAAAGAACTCTGCAAAGCTCAAACCCGTGTTACAAAGAGTTCTTGTAGTGCAAACCACGGTGGGGAGCAGCAGCACCGAGGGCAGGTCCTGTAAGTGATGGCATCTCATGCCAAGGTGCAGGTGACACCTGGCACATCCCTGTCCTGCAGGTTCCTGCTGTGGGAATGGCCGTGCAGAGCCAGCAGGGATGTCCCAACCCCTGAGCAGAGCCAGCAGGGATGTCCCAGCCCCCAGGCAGAGCCAGCAGGGATGTCCCAGCAGGAATGTCCCAGCCCCCAGGCAGAGCCAGCAGGGATGTCCCAGCCCCCGGGCAGGGCCAGCAGGGATGTCCCAACCCCTGAGCAGAGCCAGCAGGGATGTCCCAGCCCCCGGGCAGAGCCAGCAGGGATGTCCCAGCCCCCGGGCAGAGCCAGCAGGGATGTCCCAGCAGGAATGTCCCAGCCCCCAGGCAGAGCCAGCAGGGATGTCCCAGCAGGGATGTCCCAGCCCCCAGGCAGAGCCAGCAGGGATGTCCCAGCAGGGATGTCCCAGCCCCCGGGCAGAGCCAGCAGGGATGTCCCAGCCCCTGAGCAGAGCCAGCAGGGATGTCCCAGCCTGGGCAGGGCGAGCAGGAATGTCCCAGCCCCTGAGCAGAGCCAGCAGGGATATCCCAGCCTGGGCAGAGCCAGCAGGGATGTCCCAGCCCCTGAGCAGAGCCAGCAGGGATGTCCCAGCCTGGGCAGGGCTAGCAGGAATGTCCCAGCCCCTGAGCAGAGCCAGCAGGGATGTCCCAGCCTGGGCAGAGCCAGCAGGGATGTCCCAGCCCCTGAGCAGAGCCAGCAGGGATGTCCCAGCAGGGATGTCCCAGCAGGGATGTCCCACACCTGCCCTGAGGACAGGAGGATCCCCTGCCCTGGGAGTGCTCTCCTGGGGGAGTCTAACACTGGCACACAGGGCAAGAGGAAACAGTACAAGTGTTTGGATTACTGGGTTACTCCAATAAATGTCTGAGCTCAAAACCATTTGTCAGGAGGAATGATAAGCACCCTTGAGTTTGTGTTTTTAATTCTCTTGCAGTTGATTACCTGGAGATTTACAGAATGGCTGTCTCACCTGGCCAGTTAATGAGAGCCAAAACAATTTCTTCCTCTCCAGAAAACATTTACATATTGGCAAAATACTCAATCTAAATCTTTCTAATTGGCCTATTAATTCCAGATTTCTATTCCTCCTTAGTACCAAGTAATAAAAGATTAACAAAATATTTCAAGGGGCAGGGAAGAACAATTTCTTTTCTTCCTTGACACCCTCTTTGATCTCATTTCTAAGGCTGAACAATGGCAGCCGAAGCAAAGACTTTTGCTTAGTGCTATATTCTTTATTCATTGCTCATATTTTTTAAGGTGATTAAAGATTATGCACACCAATAGGAATAAAGCCCACAGCACATTCATTATACCACTTGTTTTAGCAACTTGATTTTTAGCCAAATTAGATTCTGGTACCTTTGTCACCACTTACTTTAAACTCAGGAAATGAATATCTTATTTATGAAAAGATGAAGCAGTTATTGGAAGAACTGTAGTATCATAAACAGAGTATACACTGTAATATTAAGCCATAAAATTAATCTATGCTGGCAAGTGTTCAACCCAGAGACAATATCATTGTTTCATTTATATTTAACCAAAAGTTCAAGATTAAAAAAAAAAAAGAACAAATAACTTCCTAAGCATGCATGCAGATACAACTGAAGCCAAACATTAATTGGAATATGTATTTTATGTGTACTAACATACATGCTACAAAGTTTACCACGTGCACATAACCTCAGGTATGGCAGATCAGTGTTAAAAGTGACACAGCCAAGCCTGTGGCCACACACAGAGGTTTTGTGGGGTTTTTTTAATGGCATAAAGTCTTAAGAAAACCAGTATTAGATAGAAATATATGGACAGGATGGTTTTAGTGATGACCTGACCAGCCTTTTTGTCTGGAAAATGGACTTAATTGCTACCTAATACTCTTTACTGTTTCCCTAATCAGAATTGTTTTCTTTCCCTGAAGGCTCATTTCTATTATTTCAATAAATAACATTTACAGACAGTGATAAGACAGGAACTGAACACGACACGAGTTACTCTCAAACACTTTCTGCCAGAATCCTTTATCCAGCTTTGTTGTGAACGTGAATTAAGTTTATCTTTCACTATTTTCTTTCTGTTTGAAGGTCTATGTGCATGAGAAAGCAGCGGCCACTTTGGGTGAGAGACTCCTACATTTTGGGTGAGGAATTCCTACATTCCTTTGGGTGAGGGATTTGTGAGGGATTCCCACACTTTGGGTGAGGGATTCCTACATTCATTTGTGTGAGGAATTCCCACACTTTGGATGAAGAATTCCCACATTCATTTGGATGAGGAATTCCCAGTAAGCCCCAGGATGCTGCAGAGGTTGCTGTGCCCTGCACAGGTCACTGGAGATGTGCTCCCACAGCTGCAGATGACTGCTCTGACATGGTTTTCTGCTGAACCATCTGTCAGCCGAGCTGCTGTGGCTCACCAGGTCTATGCCCTTTCATCCTAAAACTCATTATTTTAGGCTATGTCACAGCTGCAGCCACCAAAACTGCTGCTTGCCATGATTCAAGTAAAGGCACCTTGCTAAGCCACTGCACCTCAGTACAGCGTGCTCACATATTCACTGTCAGTGTAATTAAAAACAGTTTGATATAATGTGTGAATGTTTGTTTTTCTGGCTTATTCAGACTTATTTTAACTAGAAACAATGCAAAACCTGCTTTCCACTAGATTAGCTCTGAACAGCTCCAGTCTAAATGTATGCCTGACTTCCCTCAAAGTGGAATTGGAAAAAGTAAATATTTAATTTGTAAAGGTAGAGTAAATAACCTTCCAGAGGAAAAATGAGCAGTGATGTCCCCAAGAACAACTACTCTTGTATTATCCATTGAGAGCAAAGGGAAATGCAGAATGCCATAGGAACTCTGCTGAAGAGTAGAGGCATAAAAATACATATATACATACACACATAAGAATTTACTTGTTTTGTCTCAAAATTTTAGTCACAATTATTGTTTTAAAATAGCAAAAGCTTTCTCTAGTCTTTACACCTTCAGTGCCTGGGTGACTGACAGGAGCAGCAGGTATGTTCTACCAGTACCTTGTACAACAGAGTAGCCCTGCAGAAGTCTAAGGCTGCACTTGGTATGACACAAGCAGTGTGAAGCCTTAATGTCTGAGGATGTTTCTATGCATAGCATTATACATGAGATAACGCACCGATCAAGGTCGGGGAAAACTTGTAACAGCAGAACATCCCGAGAGATTCATCCAAAGATAAACAACTAAACTGTGGACGGCTTTTAGATAGGATTAAACCAAATCGTTATTTTGGGCCTCAAGAGGACAAAACCATTGGGAAATTGTTCCATTTTTATAGTGACTTTTTTTTTTTTTTTTTTTATAACTCGCATGCCCAATGAAGCCGAAGCAGCAATGCTCTCAGCCACATCCCTTTTCACGTCACAGAAAAAGTTAAACGGGGACATCAGGGATATTTTCGCGGTGCTGTTAGCCCGTGCGCTTTCCCATCACTGCAGCCCCGTGTCCATCAGCCCCAGAGAGCCGCATGGAACCGGCAGCGAGGGCAGCACCGGAGCGGCTCCCGCACAGCTGCTGCTGCTGGGGCTGGCTCCGGCACGGCCGCTGCTGCTCCGGGAGCGCCCCGCTGCCGGCACANGCACATCCCCGGCTGTGCGGAGCCGGCTCCGTGCGCCGGCGCGGGCCGCGCATGGCGGGCAGGGCGCGCAGCGCATCCTTCCCATCGCGGTACTCACTGGATCCGGGCGGCCGTGGTGGCGTTGCCGGTCCGTGCCCGGAGACACGCCAGCAGCAGCAGCCTCATAGCGGCCGCTCCGCTCCGCTCCGCCGCCTCACCTGCCCGCGGCTCCCGGAAACGGCGGAGCGGGGCTGGAGGGGGCCCCGGCCCTGCGCGACCCACCCGTGTGGGGATGGGCTGGCCTTGCAGGTGCTCCCGGGCAGAGGGCACTTGGCTAGCCAGCCAGAAGGTTTGGGTGCCTTCCCGCGCCTCCGAGCAGCGCTGCGTGTCTTCGCTCCTCAGCCACAGAGATGACATGCTCAGATCACGGCCAGGGAACGGTAATTCAAAGGCCTCCTGAGAAGAGCATCGCAGCCTCTGCCTCCTGATGTCACCCACCAGGTGCCTCAGGCTCGGTGCAGGAAAAAACCTGAGCGTGGGTGAGATGCCAACCACCAGAACGGCCAGAGGAAAATGCTAGCCCGAAGAATAAGGCAACGGGACAGTCAAAGAAGCAGAGCCAAAGGTGCGTGAGACCAGGGAAAAGG
>VXAX01005716.1:0-143970 GCA_013399835.1 Leptocoma aspasia
AGGGAAGGGAAGGGAAGGTGCCATCGATGTGGCCCATGGACATGGTACTGACCTGCTTCAGGATGATCACACAGTCTAGCTGCAGGCACCTAGTGGGAGGGATTTGGATCTCTTTTTTGAGGAAATCCTCTCACCTCTCTGACCATAGACAGAGTCTAGAAACAGGTGTCTAGCCTTGGCAAATAAATTAAAGCACTGTGAGCATTAGTCTTCCAAACCCCATTATTCTTTCCCACATACCTGAACTTCTTTTTAGAGAAATGGTTTATTTTCATTATATGGGATTTTTCTGTTTGCTTGGGGGCAGGGGTTGTTTGTTTGGTTTGGTTTTTGTTTGGCTTTTTTGTTTGTTTTTAAAATAACATGGATAAAAAAAGACTGAGGCAAGAGTTAGGCACTTCTGACTTTATGCAATTAAAGCCACTGAGAAATTTAATTCCCTGTAGGGATGTCTGCAGGCCTGAACCTCAGTCCTATAACCTGCCTGCCCTGAGCTGCAGAAAACTGCCAGTGGTGGCTGGGCTTATGCCTCTGGGGCTGATGCCACTGCTCTCCAGTGTCACCTTGGCCAGGTCCCTGGAACACTCCCAGTGCCTCTCTTACTGCTGTTTTACTTGACCCCACCTGCTTCCAGGAAAGGGGAGGGTGGTGCAAGCCACAGAGGACAGAGTGACCACCACATTTCTCACCCAGGGAGGTGCCAAAGCAAAAGCAACCATAATACCCTGGCAGTGGAGCTCCTCTGCTTCTCCTCTCTCAAACAGCTGTATGATTCACTCAGCAGCCTGCAGACCACAGCCTCTCCTGCTGTAAAAGGCTGCTTCATTGATTCCAGTGAGCACTTCAATCCTCTCCACAGATAATTTAACCACAGGTGTCTTTTATCTCCACATACTTTCCTGGAGTTACACATGGCCTTCCCAGAAGAAAATTTGGTTTAGTTGGGTTTTATCCTTTGATATATCCCGTTATGCAAAATGTAGCTTAGAAAATATGTATTTATCATGTTCTCAGTAAAAGTAAAGAGAAAAAGCCACAATTCCTTCAGGGAAAAAAAAAAGAAAAAGCTGCTCAGTCTTCAAAATTTCCTGGATGAAAATTAAATAATCTGCTTAAGTTCTATTTCCTATTCCCTTCCCCAGAATAATATTAGTTTCTGCTTTCACAAAGCACGTAGATCATCCTCAGCAGGAAGCCAGGTAGAGTACATTAAAGAAGAAACTATATAGTGGAATGGGGTTTATGAAGAGAAGAGCAGTGCCTGGTGGTCTAACCATGAAACATTGTCTGACTGAGGTAGGTTTAATCTTCTGCTACACAGACACCTTCTAAGCAACTTATCTTCTTATGGGATATTTTTAATAGCTTTCTGGAAGCAATGAATAAGGTCTTTCTCAGTGTCATGCAGTGATCCAGTATACTGCAAATCATTCTAGCTACTAAAGGTTCACAGACCTCAGGAATTTCACATTTAAAATATTTGCTCACTGAGTCTTGCTTAGAGCTAGCCATAAAGAAAGGTACTGCCTCAAACCAGAACTTTGTTACTACAAATCCAATTTACATAGATACAAAAAAAGAGATAAAATTTGGGTTCCTGTCCAAATCAAAAGCAGACTAAATTCAAGCATCATTTGATTTGAAGCCCTTTTTAAAAACATGCAGTAATCATATGCTATAGCTCAAATATAATTTCAAATAAATGGTGGTCAACAAGAGATGCTTATGTCTAATTCAGGCATAACATTGAGATTGACCATGTTTCTGATGAAAGGCATATCCATGTTCTAGTAACAGCTGGGGGTGTTGGGGGAGAACAACACCCTTATAGCACAAGCACACCAAAAACGTTGTCAATTAGGAGATGTGACCCTGGGCTGTGTCTCTGCTTTTCCATCATTTACCTCCTCTAGTGTAGATCTGAGGACATGACTCCAAGAAGAAACCTGGGATAGCAGCCCCTTTAATATCATGTCTCAGAAGATGATGAAGGTGCTGGGTGGGTCTTGCCCTTCTACCTTCAGCTTATGTGATTCACAGAGACCTTGTGCAACACAGTTGGAGAGCTACAAGCACCAAGGTGGAGCACAGACACATTTGGGCCCACAGCTCCCACCTAAGCTGGTGCCCCTCAAGGAGCAGATCTATTTGATTACAGGCACCAAACACCCGTGGTCACTTTGTGCATAGCTGTTATCACCCAGTCAGGCCTGGAAGTGCATTTTTCTAATCAAAACTGAAAAGGGCATTTATGAAATCATCCTTTTCTCATCTTGCTGCTGTTTTGGGCCATGATACAAAAACAACCAAAAAATTGCTGCAGTTGGGTACATCTGTGTTAGTTGCCCTTAACTTGCTTTATGGCCCAGGGAGAGAAGGATCCATGTTAGGTTAGCAAAGTTTCCACTGCTTCTGTGTGTTGACACCTTTGAAACAAACCATCAGTGACAGGCTACTGCTTTTATTGCCACCTTCGAAATGGGAAAATACTGTTGCCTGTCTCCATCTCCCAAAGGTTATGCAAGACTTAATTCATCCAGTCCTTTGCTCACTCCTCTTGTAAATGGCTTTGAGATTCCTGAAGAGTAGGAAATTAGCAGGTATATGTAAGGTCATTTTAGCTCACCCACCCCTTGTTATGATGTGGCCCTGTGTGATCAAGTTTAAGAGGAAATATCGTGCTCAAACCAGTGCTAAACTCAGCAGGAGTGAAAATCTTGCACTGCTTAAAAAGTAATGTTTCTCTTTTGGCATACTCTAATATCCTCATTCCTCATAAGTGTTCATGTTATCACTTCTGCTTGCTTTGAGATCTCAGCTGTAAGTAAAATCATTGCTAGAAAAGAAAAAAAAAACAAAACAAAAGAGCTTTCTGGACTGATCTATCATTTGCATTTTTAGTGTTGCAGTCTGTGTGTGTTGAGGTGTAGAGCTTTTCCCTGGAAGCTGATTTGGTCTAAGGAGTGTCCTTTTTCCTGCTCTGTCTTCATCTTTATGACTTGTTGTGCTCTCCCACTGCCAGCCCAGGGACTGCCTGAGCGCCAGCAACACCTCAGCAATGATTTTGTTCTGACAGCCTCCGAGGGCCCGGTGCTGTCAGCAGGTTGGCAGTGGCAGGACACCTCCAGCAATGCCCCAGATAAAGTGTTATTGTCAGGAAGTATTTGCACATGTTTCTTTTTTGGCTGTGGTTGGTAGTAGGGACACAGGCACACTGGCAACCAGTGAAGCATTTGCTTCACTTACTCCAGCTCATGTACTTTTCCCTACCTTCCAGTCCAGGTGGTTTCCAATATGGGAAATGGGGCTTGAGCAGCCACACAGGAAGATGTGGGATGCCAGTGATTGCCTGCATTTCGACAGACCCTGCAGCTGCCAGCTGTGACGTGCCAAATCCAAACCTAAACCCAAATTCTCCCAAGGGGGCTGAGCATGAGGACAACTTGTGCCCTATGCAAACTGTCCAGGTCCCTCGTTCCCCAAGGGCAGGTGACTGATGCTTTGCCCCAGAACAAACCGTTCACAGAGTTTCCTTAGGCCTTGGGGAATGGTGGAGTTCCTTCCTCCTTCCCAGCATTTAAAAATAAGGAAAATAACAGCATCATGTTTTTAACTGAGGCAATTCTGCCTTGGTATCAAGTTTTACTGTCACCCCTTTTGTTGGCTTCTTATGATAGAGCCACAGAGCTGGATCCTTCACTGCATGCACACACTCAACACTGGCTTCACTGGAGCTCTGGCTGGTGCCCTGGGTACGGGTGCTACCGGAAACACAGCAAGGATGCAGACACAAACCTTTACTCTTTTGTACCTCCAAGATAAGAAAAATTTATAAGAACTATTTGAAAATGAAATATGAACATTATTCTACTTCTGAGGGCTTTGTTTTCCGTCAGGTTCCCATGATGTAGTATGTAGTTAAACTAATGTCAGGGAAACAAAAAAGCACATATAGGGTCACAAAAAATGGCCAGGATAGAGCTCATATATGTTTCTCTTGGCTTCCCCCATATGTGTGTGACAGTGCTGGTCTGAGAGCATTCATTTTTCTGTGTGAGCAGATATGTACTGCTTGGGCACAACTTGCCCTTTGTAGGAGTGGGCTCTGCTTCTTGGCAAAGCTCTTTAAGTTTGGCTTGCTTCTGCACAGCAAGTTCAGGGAGCACTGCTAGTGCATTGAGTTCTTTCCAGGGAAAAAAATCTTTTCAGCTGAAATTACCATCAGGAAACTTCTGCTCCCAGGCTATATAGGTTTATATGTACACTAATTTAGGGTACCACTGAAAGCAAATATACTGCCATGAGTAAAATGTCCAAGGAAATTATAATGCACACTAACAATGATCCAATTTATTAATGGTAAGTGACACGGGAAGGAAACGTTTGGTGGAGGACCATCTGCTTGGAGCTGTGGCAGTTCTGCAGCGTGGGGCGAGCCGGAGCACGGGAGCCGTGAGTAAGCAAGGGCTCCCCGCTGCACTTTGACGCAGGTGGCTCTGTAGCTGTGAGAGGAGATTTTTGAAGGACATGGGAGTTTGCTAATTAAAAAGATAAATCTCCTGAATTGCACTCCTATAATTACATTGTCATTACAGCAAATGCAGCAAAATTAACTTACAGGAGCACGGCTTTTGCCTTGCCCCGTTATGTTTATGTACAAATCCCTTCGTGTAGCCGCCCCTTGACTGCTTTGCTGGCTTGTTTAGTACCATATGTTTCATCCTGTACACTCCAGTGGGCAAATACAGTCATCTTAATAATCCCAATAACTGTATCACAAAATCCAGGACATTGATTTTGGTCATATGGTGCTGAGCCTCCACAACGACAGGAGAGTCTGACTCACTGCCTGCGTTCAGATCACCTGTCAGAACTCATCTTTCCTCCTTAAAGCATTGCATTTGGTATTCTTCTGCCACAGCAATACACTCAGACCTTTACTTCTTGCAGAGAACAGCCATGATTCCCCACAACTCACCATTGTGCCTTGGGATGGCTGTGCAAGGTGACTGTGATTTAAGTGAGGCTGATTTGCACCATGGAAGGTGACACAAGTTTGCGTTGAAGCTGGGGAGGGAGGGAAACATTCATACCAGGAGTGGAGAAAAGAAACAATAATACTAAAGTCCCAGGCCTTGAAATGAGAAACACAACCATGGTTAACAGTCCATTTTTTCCTCCTGTGCTATTTGGGTGATGTTGTTGAGTGACTGCTGTCAGGCTGTGAGCTGGCAGGAGGGCATAAGGGATGTGCTGCAAGGAGCACCATGTGGGACAGAGAAAGGCAACACCTTGTAAATGTGTTTAATATCAAATTCTAGGAAATAAATGCATCTGACTTCCACTGAAAGATATACATGAGACAAATAACAGTACATTTCTAGTCCTCTTTCCTCTAAAGAAAACTTTGAAAAGCTTGATAGACTTAAACAATTGATTAGCACCACAAAAAAGATGCTAAACTAATATTGGCCCAGGATGGTCCTGTAAAGCAAAGTTCCATTGGAGGATGCCAAAGCCATGTAACTTCTGTAAAAGCTGGGTTAGCTGTGGGCTGCCAGCTCACTTAGCAGCTCACACATGCTGAGCAGGACAGCACTGCCTGCCCCAGTTCACCAGGGAGCCCACAGTGGATGAAGCCTCTATTGATGCCCAGCATGGTCCAGCTGCATCCCCTGAGCCAAGAGCAAAGAGCTCCCAGGAGTTGTGGCGTCACTGTGAGGGCACAAACAAGCTCCCCAGAGGCTCCTCCACTGCCAAGCACAGTTTCAAGGGCACAGATGGATGTGCTGGCCAGAGCTGAGCTGGGAGACAAGCAAGAGCTTAGCAGAGCTGAGCACTACAGCCCTGGCAGTCCGAGGGCAGTGGCCACAGCTGCCTACCATTGCTGTTGGCAACAAATGTGAGGCCTGGGACTGAATCCTGCCTCCTCATCTCCCTTGAGTAGATTTCTGATGTAGTGGAGAGGGGAGCCACTATTAAACTATCTGGGGTCACAGAGTGTATCAACATGAGGGGTTAGGAGTCACATAAATTTCTAATCCCAAAATTTTTAAAAGCCTGGCACTAGGGAGACGCCTTTCAATTTGTGTCGCTTCCTGGAGTAAAATGTCAATGCAGCAACAGCTTCAAGTCCTTTGTATGTCTTTGCAAATCTTGTCTGAAATGAAGCAAAACAACAGGACGGTAACTCTTGTTGTTTGGCTGGCTCGACATCCACCTACGTGTCAGAAATACCCATAGGTCAGTACAGGGGAGACACCCTCACTGTCTGCACTCTTTTATAGGCATAGGAGCTTGGTTCTAAGAGGCAGGATTTTATGCCTTGCATAACATGCTGTTAATAATCAACAAGGTCAAATGTTCCACTAGGACAGAGCTGGGGATTAATCATGGCCTTTGGTAGCCAGGTTTCAAGAGAAGTGACACTGCCCTCCACCCCTCCTGCTGCCCTGCAGAAGTGTGGGTGAATGGAGAGGAGAGAACAGCAGCAAGGAGGACAAGGAAGGCACCAAGGGGTTATAGCTCATCAAGGATCTGAGCCTGCCACAACTTTTCCAGCATTTGGCCTGCTCTGAAATGGGTAAGTTTGTTAGTGTCAGTCAATGGTTCAGGCTTCGGAGGGCCTGAAGCTGAGAGCCAGCCTGGGAACTTCCTTCAGACAGCTTTATTCCTGACTCCAAGATGAGAAACAAAAGCTGAGTGTTCAGCTCCACCACTGGTAGCTGCAATGGCATTTTGTCTTGGGTGACTTTTGTATGGTCCACTGTCTTTGAGAGCTTTCCTTTGTGTTCAGTGTTGGCAACTGCAAATAATTTCTTCTTCCATGCAGTTTTTTCCTATGGGACTCAAAGAACAGGATCATCATAAAGAAGAGCAGGGAGGTCACCACCTTTCCTGTTAACTTGTGGAAAACTCTATACATTGCACACTTCATTGCCCTTCAGTGTCCGTGATGAAAGTAAATATATGAAGCTTTGCAGCACTGGAAGTGCACAGGTAAATAAACTGGATACTCAAAAGCACAAATTTCAGTTCCCCTGTTTCCAGGAACCTCACACAGAAATCAGACAAATGATAGCTGTGTCAGCCTCTGGCTTCATATTTCTCCTCCATAAGTGCATCCAAACAAGTTAACAACACAGCCCAGCACAAGCTTTTCAGCACTACCTGTAAATAACCTGGAATTACTGAATTATCCTGCTGTACTCATTCCTCACTTGGCGAAGCAGAGACCTTTGCAGTTCCTCACGCTGCCACTATGATATATTTGTATGTGGTTACTGTATCTCTGCATTGCCCATCAGCTCTCCCCATGAATCCCATATTGCTAGCACCATATGGATATAAAAAGAAAAACTATCTGGCATACAGATGGAAATAAAAGAGGCAATCACAGGTGAAAAGTCTGCTGCATGGATAAAATAGAAATAGGATGCTGGGCTGAAAGCAGTTATGGATGGCATTGTTCTTGCCCATTCCTCCTTCCTGGTGTAAGGCACAGGCATCCCTTCTGATTCCCCCTGGGCTGTGGGGCAAATAAGGTGCTATTCTGAATGAGAAAGTGCCTCAGGGCACAGTCGACTCCCTAATTGTCTCTAATCCTTGGAGAACCCATTCTGCAGCTGTCCTTGGCCAGGTGGTGTGCAGGTAAAGGCTCATGCCCCTGTCCCATCATCATGGGATGGAGCTGTAGAAGTAATCCTGGTGCCTGGCAGTTTGTATGGAGGCTGAAACCACATGCACCCCCATTGCAGACTAGGGCAAGGGAACTACTTCCTCAGGGAAGTGTCCATGTACTGAGGTATGTGTATGCTTCTATAAATACTCAGACAACGTAGTTACTGTCAGCCACAAAGATGAAAAAGAACAAAAATAAAGGAAACAAAAAAAAGGGCGGGGAGAAGAAAAGGAAAGCCTTTCCATGCCCATCACCATCCAGTGAAACAAGTCATGCATTCAAATATTCTCTGGGTATTCTCAAAACAGTTTGGTACTTACAGCACTGCTCCATTTTTATTCTGTATTTTTGTACAGTAACCCTGGCAATGGAAGGAGGGACAAGTCCATGTTCCTATCATGCTACCTTGAGCTGTTTCAGAGACCTCCTGGAGGAAACCCTTTGCTGTAAAACTTTGCTTTTTAGCATATTTTACTTCTGGTATCTTTTTTTTCCCCTTGAAATGTATTTATGGATTACTCCTGAAGAGTGCATCTGCATTGCTGTCATGCAACAGATGTCCCTGTGGTCTGATCTGACCAGCACCAAGCACTGTGCTGCTGTATCTACACGATTATCACTGCTCTAGGCTGCTTAAACCAGTCCTGGCTCAGGAATTGCACACTAAACTGCGCTGCCTGCCCCAGCCAGGTATTGCAGGAGTGCACAGGAGCATCCCCAGACCAGACTCCTGATATCAAAGGTAAGAGCAGGGTTATCTCTAGAAGATGCGGCCATGGTGGCCAGGTGTGGTCGCCTTTCCCCTCCCTGAGAGAAGGAAGAGCTTATGATGCAATGGTCAGACAAGTGGAAGAAGCTCATCATAATGCAGATTTCCACCCCTCCATCCTCCAGCACATCCATGAGCTGCCCCTTGTGTGGAGACCCAACACCACTGCCAGAGCTCTGCAGCACATTGTGGGGGTCTTTGAAAAGCCCCAGGAAAGGGTTTCAAGTATGGACACAGCCCGGCCAGGACTATTGTCTGTGGTTACTGTTTGCCAAAGCACACAAAGTGTCTGGCTTTCCTCAGACCTATTCAGCTCTAGTTTTCAGCCTGTGTGGTCACAGCTCATGGGCATCTTGATAAGCTGTGGTGCCCTTCCTCATAAAGGTTTTTTAAAGACAAAATGCAAAAGTGTGGAATATGTTGGAGACCTGTGCACTTGGAAAGTAAAAGGCTGGTGACAGAACTGGTAAAATTTCACTATCTTGAGTTTTAAAGTGTTTTAAAGGCAAAACACTGTCATGCCTTCATTTCACTTAGTGAGCAGCAGCAGGCTGGAAAACTTTTTTTTTAAATGTATTTGCAGACAATGTGCAGAGCTCAATAATTAAGAACAACACCATATTCAAGACACATCCAGTAAACCTTGATTACTATAGATGCTTCTCCTCAAATTCAGTTGAATCTATATTTAACAGGCTTTATGCTATTGCTATTGTCATACAAAAGTTCTTGGCAGCTGCAGGGACCATGGAGAGCTGGCTGACTGAAAAGCAAGGAGTTGAGCTTTTCTTTCACATCCTCTCCTGCTAACTCTTGCTTTCTCTGCTGCCAAAAGACCACACACTTCTCTGAGAGGTAAAGTACATTAGTACTGCAGCAACTTAATCTACCAGAGTAATATGAGGCCTTAAAAATATATTTTAGATGTATTTTAAGCTGAACTGGTTATTATTTATTTAACAATAGAATTATTAAATAATTATTAAATAATAGAATTGTTTATTGTTGAGAACACTTATGCTTCATGGTATAAGCCCTTTCTGTCTGCTGCTTAAAACTTTGATAAATGCTTTAGGTCATGACATTTTCCATGCTCCAGTGTCCTTGCCACAGTGAAGGAGAAACTCAGCAAAAAAGTCTTCTCTGTTTTTTAAAAAAACCTCCAAAACCAAAAAGAGCATAGCCAAGCAAATACCTTCCTCTAAAAAATTACCTATTTGGGGTTTGGTTTAAAGAACCCACAGCATCCTAGTTCAAAGTCAAAGCCTGAAACCTGCAGCAGGAGTTGCCTTTTGTGAGGGACAATTTTCATTTTCTCATTCCCATCCAAAGCTGCCTCAATTTGACCATAATGTCAGTTTGATGAAGCTCATTAAAGACTGCTGGGTCTTGGTTAGCTGTGGGAGAGCCTGGCCCAGGGAGAGCGTGACATTCCCACAGTGGTTGTTCTGTGCTCACAGCAGCTGTGGCAGCGGCAGAGCCCTGCCCTCCCCCAGAACATCTGGCTGCCTTACAGCAGTGTCGTGCCCCATGCCGGGTCCCCTGCCCCCCCTCCATGTGGCCTCAGAGGGGCTGATGGGGCAGAGCTCCTGCTCAGCAGGTTTTGGTGCAGAACCTCTGCATCTCTGAGACTCTTGAAGAGCTTGCAAGACCCTGTGGTGCCTTGCAGACCTCAATACATCCTTGGTGCTGCGAGGGAAAGCAGATGGCTGGGCTGTGGCAGCCGACCCTTTCAAACCTTCCTGGTGGCAGCAGAAAAACCTTTGGTGGCAGTGCAAGCTGTGCTGCATCTCCCAGCCTCAGGCACGGGGGAATGGCCCCAGGCTGCACAGCTGAAGCTTCAGTGGTGCCATTGCTGAGTGTAGGCAATGTGAGGGTGCTGCCCAGCTCCAGGCAAAATGGGCAAGGAGAGTTACTTTGGAGAAGCAGGAAAAGCAGGAGAATGAGAAAGGTTGAACAAGTCACCACACCTGCTCCCCACCATACACCCACATACAGTGCAGAAAAGGGGATTCAGAGCACAAATTCCAGGTACTCAGAGACTAGAAGATGCTTGTATGAACCCAGTTTTTTTGGTTTTGTGTGCTCATTTATAGCATACAGTCTTCAGAGCCATTGATTCGGCCCCTGTAGCACAAAGTACATGGACATCTTGTGGATGCCTCATGGCTGAATAGAGAGGGAGTCTCCTTTGGTGAAGAATTTGTGTGGAGAATGAGTGAGGGAAGGCACTGCAAGAGGAGAAGGAGCAATTTCATGGTGGCTAAGTGCTCTGAATGTTGCCTAGGAGCACCAGACATCAACACTGCCTTTGCCACAAGGTTCCCACACAAAGTAAAGGTCATCATACTTTCCTGTTTTTATTGTGCCTAACTTGAAATTTGGGCTCAGTCTGCAGCAGAGATGAGCCTTCAGAGGCACAAAGATTTCCTTTTGTTTCCTGTTCCTCAGTCTCACAGAGCTGCTCTGGAAAGAATTTAATTGATGTCTGAAGTCCTCCCATGTCATACTGATGAGTCCCATAGAAAAGCCTGGAGGAAGCAAATAGCTCCCATTTGACAGCAGTGCTTACGCAGCAAACTGCAAATAAGGCACTGGGCCATGCACTGCACAAAATAGCAGTCTTCCTTCTGAGACCACTCCTGTCTTTTCTGTGCACTCAAGCAGGCAGGGGTGTGCAAAAGCAATTTAAAATTTCTCTTCCTTGCAATGCCTGCAGGAAATTTGACAACGATAAGGAGACTGGTTCTCTAGGATTCTGGCTTGCTTGCCAAGCTTTCCTCTCCTTCCACTCCCTCTCATATTCAGATCCATCATTTGCCTTGTCTCCCACTTTGGGACAGGGATGGGGCAGGGATGGGGCAGGGGATGGCTCTGAGCCCAACGGGGCCCCCAGCTAAAAACAAGTTTCAAAGACTACTTCTGGTATGATTCATGGGTCTGTCCTGTGTAGGGCCAGAAATGAGACTTTAGTGGTCCTTGTGGGCTCCTTCCAACTCAGAATAGTCTATGATTCTATGCATATCTCAAATGACTGGGATAATATAAGCATGTACACAAACCTCATGCCAATCTTCTCTCTCATGTGTAGTTTCCTCTTTGTCATCTGTTTTCTCCCTTTGTTTCAGTGAACCTGCAATGTTATAACTTGGATCATCTCAGCATTCTGGCTTAGAGCCAGACAGGGAGAGAGTTGTGATGGGAGAGATGGCAGGGCACAAGGCTGCAGCAGGGCAGGGTGGGCATGGGAACGGAGGCAGCTCCGTGTGCTGCTTAGAAGAAGGAAACCCCTGGAGAGAGATTTGAGTCTAGTATCTTGAGAAAGATTAAAAGAGAGCCTCAGATCTTGGCCTACTAAAACTTAACATCACTTTTTATCTTCAAAACTCTTCATAAACATCAACCATTACACCATCATAATACTACCCTGAGCAGGGTGAGGAAGTTAAAGGCTCAGTAAGGACAGAAATGAAGGAGCTGGGTGCTTGTAATTGATTGCTAGAGTTTCTAAATAATTTAGTTCTTCTGAAGTGGAATTTCAGGTTCCATCTCAAAAATCTGACTCCACCAAGAGTCAGATTTTGAGATGGACACTGAATGTAGCTGTAGACTGCAGCAGGGCTTCAGCAGTGCCTCCTTCCCTCTGCTGGAAGATACTTCTTGGACTATTTGTCTCCAGATCAGATTTGCACAAGGAGGCTGCACTGCCACCTCTCACAGAGACAGCTTGTCCCTCCTCAGGGACAACTCCTAAGGCTTTTTTTTCCTTCAGTCTTCCCTGGTTCTCAAACTGGGAACCCTCCTGGCTCCCCCCACGATGAGAGGCACTGACACCCCTGCCAAGCACTGCCCTGTGCTCAGCTTTATTATGCCGGAGCAGTGCTGACAATAAAAAGGCCTCACAGCATGAAAAACGTGTCCTCTGGCCCCTGGCTCACCCTGCCTTTGTCATCGAAGCATTTCCTCTCCAGCACTCTCAAGCTGTTGCACCAGCAGAGCAGAAGCTCATTGTTTCCTGCAGCCTGTCGGCCCTCTCGCAGAGCTGGGGCTGTGAAGGGCAGCTCCCTCCCCTTGTTCAGCCCACAGAACACGGGAAACAGGAGAATACTCATGCCAGAAAGATCCAAGCCAGGGGAACAAGTGCTTTGCAACCCCTCTCTAGCTTGTGGAGAGGTGAGGACAAGTCCAGGATTTTGGCATTGGGAAGGATAATAATACCTAAATAATTTTCCATTTTGTGAAGTAGATCCTGAGTGCGCAGCCCAGCTCAGGGCTCCTCATGTTACATCTGAGGACATTATTTTCTTCCATTCTCATCCCAAGAGCCTCTCCATAGTCCCAGAGAAACAGCCAGGGAGGATTTCCACGAGCCTGAGCACACTTTAAAGTGGAAGCTACATTTCATCTGCAGTTCCCAGAGGTTCAGTGTGTGAGCGCTATCACTCTGAATAGGAGAGCAAGTTGGGACACACAGAGAGCTGCTGGCCCTTCCCACAGAAAACAGAAAGGAAAGACACCACCAGGAGCTACACCTCAGCAGGACACAGCAGGTGGGATGGGATTTGGGAATACTGCAACACAGGCAAGGGTACTAAGCAGGAGGGGAGAGAGCCTGCCAAGCCTCACACATCCAGTTGCAATGTGTGGATCCAGCAATGAGAGAGGCTCCCATATTTTTTGGGTTGCATACAGTGACCGATTGCAAATTTGGGAGGAATGAAACCGCCAGGCAGAGAGACCTGCCTTCCCTCCACAGAGAGGCCAGGAAAACAGCAGTGGGAGGCAGGGTTTTCCCTCTCCTTGCAGGGATCTCAATGCTCTCAAGCAACCAGCTACAGACAGCTGTGCTCGCTCTGCTAAGGCACCAGCTTAATTGGTGACGTAGCTGTTTACCTTTAAAAATACACAGTTGACCTTCCCATGCAGCCTTATGTCAGGGAACACAACAGCTCTGACCTGACCCAGAGATTATCAACAAAAAGCCCTTCCCTTGCAGTTTCTCACTCTCTGCCTGCCTTGGTGTGGTGTTTTATCCTGGCAAGTCAAAGCACAGTCAGCTGTGCAACTCCACAGGGAAACAATCTTGCTGGCATTCATCCCAGTGCTGCACCCAGGCATCACCAAGAACTCTGACAATGCCTTACATAAATGGTGCTGCTTGCAACCAGCTCATGACTTAAGGATGGATTTTCAGAAGTACAGAAATACTCAAATATTGGAATTTGAAGATAAGCAGTACAGATTTTCTTGGAAATTCACTAGGAACCTGCCTGCTCTAAACCCTTATGTTTCTAGATGCTTTTGGAAATACTGGCCCAGAGACGTTTAAATAACATCCTCAAACCACACCCTCCCCACACCCCCCATCCCCTCCATAACTAGCTTCCACACATTTCTCAGACTGACCCTTGGCAGCTCCCAAATGGACTGAAATGCGTTGCCTGGACTGAGATTTTTAAGGGAACAAAACAGCAGCTGAGAACATCAGTCACAACAAAGTCTGTTTTGGCAACATAGAGAAACTCTGGGTTAGGTCATGTGCAAATGCCACATGTGTGATTGCTCTTTTAGTCATAGACTGAAATTTATGTGTCTTATACAAAAACAACATCACTTCCCCCCTTTGCCCAACTCAGCATTATAGGAGTTTTAAAGTTAAAACAGCATAAGGGGAGCTGATGTGAGGGAGTTTTCACCCTGTAATTTAATGGTGGTCCTGTGTCACGTGTCTCATGTGAGAGGGTGATGAGAAGGATTACATGGCAAAAAACTCTCAAGAGGAGACCACATCCCCAGACACAGCCAGGCCAATGTGTGTGTGCATGTGTGTATTTGCCTGTGCATGAAACACTGGCAGGATCCAGCTGTGCTTGCTGATCCTCTAAAGGTACCATTAGAGCAAGGTTTTTAACCAGGAAAACTACATGCCTTTAAGCCAGGAGAGAGGCAGGCAGACATGGAAATTAAGCAGGGCAAATGAGATCCTTTAACACCAGAGCGAAGGGAGAAAAAGATGTTTTGCTTTCCTCTGTCTTTGCAGGAAGATTGGCCTTGCAGAGTGCAATGTAATGAGATTCTGCACCTCTTCTCTTCTTCTTTTCAATTTTGCTAGGGAAATGGCAGGATCCAGACAGCACTGTGGTTACAGGTACAGCCATTGCAGAGACCCTCAAGGAACCAGGGTGTGCAGTGGTATCTATTAAGCCTTTGGAGCAAATGTGAACCAAATACACACCAAAAATCTGTGTCACAAGGCTATTCCTAGCAAGTGCTACTTCTGTCTCATTAAAGGTACACATCAGTGTTCCTGCACTGTCTTGCTGCTACTCAGGAAGGGACTTTGTCTTTCATTCCAGATGTGCAGCATGGTACAGGGTCATGAGAAGTGTTGAGAGGTAGGGTGGGAGCAGAGAAACAGGGTCTGTTTCCAATCCCCACAGGAGCCACTGTATGGAAAATTCATTTCTTCCAATCCTGGCATGTAAAGGACAAAGGAATTGAACTATTACATAGAAAAGTGTAACAGAAAAAACTATGAGTAAAATCATTCCTGTCAGGACACCTCTTTAGGATTAGATTTTTGTTTCATTTTCCTTATTTATTTTTCATTATCCAGGTTTTGTTTTTATTTTACACCTGCTGTGTGGCTCCAGCAGTGCCTTCCTGCTGCAGGGATCAGACTTCCAGCACCCACAACCAGCCTCCATGGCCCCACACTCGTACAAGGCTCCTGGGACACACAGCTGGCCACCAAGCATCCCACAGGACCACCAAGTTTCCTTGCTTGGGGTGTGGGAACTGAGTCAAGTTGTGGCCCAGGACAAGTTCAAGGCCAAGTGTTTAATAAGCCAAATAGTGGCTCAGCAAGTATCTGATGTGCATAATTCAATAAACAGGCTGTAAACCCACTGTTTGGATAATGATGCTCTTCCTTGTGTCTCAGACAAAACACCACTGAAGTCTCACAGAATCAAATTACGGTCTAGTTTTTCTAGTGCCCAGCTACAAAAAGATCCAAGATTGCTGGAAGGACACAGTACTGCAGCCTACAGCTACTTTAATTAGGAGTTATTTAGGATTTCTGCCATGTGACTCCTGATAGGAAAGCAGGCCACTCAGGCTGAAAGGTTTCCAAGCATCCTGCTTCTAAGCTACAGCTCCCCTGAGGTTACATATTCAGTAGTACAGCAAAGGAAGGAGCAGTAGGGTCACCAAATGGGGACAAAAGGGTCAGAGGGGGGGTAAACATCAGAACCCCACTAGAACCTCTGACTAGTTCTGTATTTCCCCCAGTGCTTTGGTGGTAGCACAGCCACCTCTCCTTGGGCCAGGAGTAACATTCAGGTTTCAGCACTAGAGGCTGGAATTAACCTCTATCCTTTTAGGGGTTTAAGGTTCAGTCTGCATGGGTGCCTTTAACAGCTGAGGGAGAACAACAGACAATGACTTGGTAAAAGTCAAAATATGTCACCTATTTAGTGAAGATAACCCTGGGTAGGCTGGTGAGAGAATAAGCTTCAGAAAATAGATCCAGAAAACTAAAGCACCTCTGTAGATAAAAGAAGATCAAACATGAGCTATATCTTTCAGACCTTCAGTTTCTCACTGGCCACCAGCAGTATCATGGGAACGTGAGTCTACAGTAACAAAATGAGCTCTCTATATTGGACTGCCTTCTTCACCTCCTCTAAATTCAGGAGGAGCAGTTAAATGACTGAAAAAAATCAATAAATATCAAGGAAAAGAGAAGAGGTTTCCATTTGTTCTGCTCACTAGAAACCTCAGGGATGCCTGTTGCATTAGTGCAGACCAAAATGTTCTCTATTTGCCTTGGGAAAATGGCATCACACAGCAGACAAACTTATAAGAGCAAGATGTAGAAGCTTAGCATTGCCACTTGCAGTGACACTGGCATGCACGGGAGAAGAAAGTCATCAGTAATGCTACTTAAGGGGGCAAAGGCAAAATCCAGGCCAATTAGCTTCTGAGGTAGCTCAGAAAACCTGGCAACTGCACAAGGAAAGCAAAAAAATCAAGAGAAACACCAGACTGCGAGGGATCAGCCATGAGAAACACAAGCCAGGTTCTCAATCCTTCTCTAAATAATAACTTTGGAACAGAATTGATCTTTATGATACTGGTCTAATGTAATATTATTGCTGTTCCTGAGCCTATAGCCAGAGGTGGCTCTGCATGGGACTGGAAACAGGTGATATGAGCCCACAGCTGTCACAAGGCAGAGTGTGGACCAGCTCCTGATCTGCACACAACCAAGGTGCTTCTAGGAAGAGCTGGCTCCAGAATCGGAGATGAGAAAATCAAGGCTTTGAGTTCACAGATGAAGTAAATTCTTGTCACCTGGAAGGTGGCAAGGCAGAAAAATATTCTCCTTAACATTCCTCTCTGACTTTGAACTCCTAATATTCTTTTTATAGCACAGTTCAGTTATACCAAGTTTCTCTCTCACTGGACCGTCACTGAGTGTAGACATCTATGCACAAAAGGCCACTTACTTTTCCTGGTGGTGACATGGCCTTCCCTCCCCTTTGCTTTGCTCTCACTGGGAGTTTCCCTCTTCTTCTGCACCCTCCTTAGGGTAAGTGGTGCAGGACACTTGGGATTTTCCTCCAATGGGAGGAGCGAGTGTTGTGTCTCACATCCTCGGTGCCACTGCACTCAGCACGTCCTGAGTCCTGGCCACTTCTCCTTGAAAGTGCAACACAGTTATAGGGTGATTTTGCAGGGAACAGCTTTTTGACTAAGACAGAGAGGTTGAAATGAAGGAAAACAAGGAAGGAACAGCTGATGGTGGTGAAAAAACAGTGAAATGAGATGAGCAAGAAAAGTTTATGCCACATACAGAAGCTGCCTGACTTGTGCACCCTTGATCCCATGCGGCCGACACAAAAGCAATACCCTGACAGAAGTCACAGCTACCTGAATGATGCTATAACTTAGTGGGGGCTGCCACTATTCCTATAAAGCAGCTACAGCAGAAAAAAAAAAAGGAAACCCTGTGAGTGATGTCCTCACTGTCAGGCAGAAAGAGCAGGGAGAGACCTGCGCTGGGGCATTATGGAAGACATTTCTCCATCACTGCAATGCTGAGCAAGAATAGTTTGGTTTGAAAGGGACATTTAGAGGTCATCTAGTCCAATCCCACTGCAATAACCAGTGACATCTTCAACTAGATTATGTTGCTTAGAGCCTCGTCCAGCCTCACGTTGAATGTTTCCAGGGATGGGGCATGCACGACTCTGAGCAACATGTTCCAGTGTTTTACCACCCTCACTGTAAAAACCTTCCTCTTAAAATCGAATTTCAATCAACCTTCCTTCAGTTTAAAACCATTACCCCTTCCCTATCACAACAGGCCCTGCCAAAAAGTTTGTCTCCATCTTTCTTTGTGAAAGGCTGTAGTAAGTTCTCCCCAGAGCTTTCTCTTTTCTAATGATGAGCTGCTGTCTGCATCTCTGTCTTAAAAATACTGGATATCTTCAGTTCCTGAGCTGTTATGTCACTTTTATGGGTCTCACACTTGTGGGATGCTGGGCTGCAGCATCCAGCCAGAGACAGGTACTACACACCACTTACTGCTCCATGTCAGAACGGGTGGTGCAAGGAGATATGACTCAGATTGAAATGGAGCTGTTTACCTCAGGGGAAACTGCAAGGAAAAAAAACCCACCCAGATTTAGAAAGCTTTTAACATGATAAATTGAAGGTGAGCTCACCACAACAGAGCTTGGGGTAAGTGCTGGCTGTGGGAATGTCCCTGGAGGGGAGGACAGCAGGGCAGGGGCAGCATTCCAGAGGACAGGTGCAGTGTTTCCCCACTCGCCCCACGTAGGAAGGTGCAGGCAGGCTGCAGCTGTGAGCAGCCTCTGACTCCCAGCAGGACTTCCTTGTCCCTGGGATGAGTAGGAAAACTGAGTAAACAGCTTCTTGGGTGGAGCAGTCTGTTAAAGATTATTTCAAATAAAGTAACTGGGGAAAGCTTTACCCTTTTTTTGCTGCTTCCAGGACATCCACGATCACAGAGTCAGAGCCTGACTTGCCATGGTGGCATTAGCTCTGCCCAAGGACAGCTAACTCTGCCTGTACCTCCAGCTCTGGATCATGGTAGCTCCCTCAAAGGTCTCAAGGATCCTCTGAAGAGCCCCAGTCCTACTCACCCACTCCTTGCCCCTGGTGCAGAGGTTTAAGCAGAGAGCCTGCCATGTCCCCAGACTGCTGAATTAGCACTCTGCCTCATCCCTTTCCTTGGGACAATCTTTGCTACATTTAGAAGTGCTGTTTGCTTATGGGCACAAACAGCTGCTGTGCTTTCCAGGGGAAAGCAACAAGCTGTGCCTGAAAGCTCTCAGGGGACAAGGGTCTTGTTTCACAGAGGAGAGGCAGTCAAGAAAGCAAAGCTGTGAGTGACAGCCCAGCCATCAGGCCTGAGGAGGGAGGTCCCTCTGGGTCTCGCTTCAAAGAAATAGCTGAGAAAAGACCAAGTGGAAAGCAGAAGCACTGACCCAGAAGGTGCCTGGCACCTCTGCAGGGGCTGGATTGGTGGGAAGGAGAGAGGAGAATAGCCTGAGAAGAGCTTGGGAAAAGCAGACATTTTCTCACACTGTGTTTAGATAGTGTTTGGTGCCTCTGCAGCACTGTGTTTGAAATATTCAGGTCTCTACAGATGTTAATATCTTTGTCCTCTGTTAATGAGTGTCATGCTCTTGGTTATTGCAGCCTTCTCCTCCAGCTGAACAAGCACCTTTGCCAGTGGGCTGTGTGCACTCCTGAGGACAGTGGGGAGTGAAGCTGTGCTGGCTTCCTGGGGCAGGTTGGGCCAGAGGAAGTGGCAACACCTGTGTGGTGTCACCATGACAGAGCAGTGGGACAAACTTCAGGTTTGCCATCCCTGACCCTCCCAAACTGATACTTCTCCTTTCTTTAGGAGAGACTCAAAGCTTGTTCAGGGGAGGCCTGGGACACACTTAGTGCTGCTAATGACACTGATAAGTGTCATGGTTTTCTTCTCTCAGAACCCAGCAGTTTTGTGGCTTGGTTGGGTCAAGGCTTGCCAGTAGCTGGAGTAGCCAGGGGATAATATTACCCTCTTTGTGCATGCTTTTATATGTATATTTATGTGTATCTTCATCCCATAGTGGATATCATTGAGATGGATTTGGCAACCAAGAGAGGGTGAGGGTTTATGCAGATGCTGAGAGAGAAGAAAGCACTGGTAGACTGAAGAAGGATAGGAAATAACAATTTTGAAGAAAAACAATAACAATTTTAACAGTAGCTGACATTCTGTTTGAAAAGACAGCAGGAATATTTGTTATCTTTTCTGCCAGAGTGGCTGAGTCCTGATTTATTGATATTATCTTGAAGATGACAGAAAACCGTATTAATCTACTTGAAATGAAAACCTGGGCTTTGAGAACAGCCATAGGCACTTTCTGAGGGGTGAAGTGATTGAAATCAATCATATTTTATAACTCACAGCAGTTTCTGTAAGCAACTTGAAGATTCAGCTGCCCCACTAGTACCAGGTTTCCATGAATGGCTGCAATCCAGCTATCAGAAACAGCTTCTCAGTTCAAGTTATCCTTGCAGTAATAGTAGCAAATGGATAGAACCACATGACCTCTCCACACAAATGTCTGGCCAAATGTGCAGTATTGTGAGGATGCAGACCTGACTGAAGACTAAACAGAATTTTTCATCCCAAGGCCAAGGCATACAAGAAGGTACTCCTGGCACATGAAAGGTGAGCTAGAGGAAGGAGAAAAGACTGAGTTATGCAGGCTGCAAGTGGAATGGGAAGTGACAGTCCAAACAACATAGCCATGGAGTAATTTTTTGTGGAAGGAGCCTCTGGAGTTCACCCACCGCTCAAAGAGACCCAGCTTCAAAGTAAGCACAGGTTGCTTAGAGCCTTGGCAAGCTGACCTCTGAACATCTCAGTTCAGTGTGGCAGTTGGCACAACAGAAGGAAGGGATGCCATCCAGGGGGACCTGGACAAGCTTGAGAAGTGGATCCACATGAATCTAATGAGACTCCACCAATCCAAGTGCAGGGGACTGTACCCAGGTAGACACAGCCCCAGATGTGAGTACAGAGGGGGAGAACAACCCATTGGGAGCAGCCCTGTGGAGAAGAAGTCCTTTCAAGGGTGGGGCTCTTAAAGATGAAAAGCTGACCATAATCCAAGAGTGTGCACTCACAGTCCATCCTGGACTGAAACAAAAGCAGCATGGACAGCAGGTTGAGGCAGAGAATTGTGATCCTCTGCTCTGGTGAAACCCCACCTGAAGTGCTGCATCCAGCTCTGGGGTCTGCAGCACAAAAAAGAAGATGGACCTGTTGGAGGGGGATCAGAGGAGGGCCATAAAGATGATCACAAAGGTCTCTTTCAACCCAAGCCATTCTATGAACTCCACCAGAGAAGGAGGTCCAGTCACCTCAAGGGGCAACATGTTGCAGTGACGAAATACTGTCACTGCAATTTTTTTTCACAACACTTAACCCAAATGTTCCTTGTTGCATCTTGTGATGGTTGCATCTTGTCCTTTCTGTACCTTGTAGAAAAGTATGGCCCTTCTTTCTCTATAACACCCATCAGCTCATGGGATCCTGCAGTTATTTCTCCATCTTAACTGCTCTTATCCAGGCTGCACAAGCCTATTGCCCGTCTCTTTTAGCCTCTCCTCATTTGTTATGTTCTCCAGCCCCTTAACTGTCTTCATAGTCATCCTCTGGCCTTGTCCCACTCTGTCCAAAACTAGACACTTCTTCTTATGTGCCCTCAAAAGTGCCAAACAGAAAGGCATAATGTTCTCCTGAGCTGCTGCAATGCTCTTGCCCAGAGTGTGGTTGCCCTCCATCTCTGCTGGGAGGTCCTGCTGGCTGCTGGGCAGCCTGTCCTCACGGGGTCCCCAGTCCTTTTCCACAGAAAGGCTCCTGAGGCAGTGGGTTCCTGTTGTATGAACTTGTTCTGTTCCACCTGCATTTCTGTGTTGGTCTTCACAAGGCTTTTATCGCCCATTTTCTTTGATAGTTGAAGTCCCTCTGAATGACAGTCCTAAAGTCCAAGCAGGTGATCTCCCCCACCACCATAATTTGCTGTCATTCACATCTCTTCCAATTTCTATTTTCCTCCATGTGTAGTCTTTAACTTGGTTAGTACTGCATGTGAAGCTGGACAAAAAGACTGACAGAATGTGCAAATGTATCCCAGCATCACACATTTTTCCTGCAAAGTAGCATCTCAATTTGTATGTCTGGCAGCACTGCCTGTGCAATTCCCTTCTGATTTATTAACATTATCAGCAGGAGACATCAAAAATTCCTAAAAAATACAAAAACCAAGACAGTTGTCTCAGCAGGCGCCAACCTCACATGCAATGCACATACTCTCCTCTAATGCTAAAGCCAAAGAGTGCCTGATTCGTTCTTATCAACTTACTTGTATATAGATGCACAGACGTCCCACTCAAAAGTCTCAAAGAACAACATTTTGGTTTATCATGGGTCCAAGGGCAGCAGAAAACCACCTTCAGCATTGCCTCAGCTCCGAAACCCAGGGGCTCTCTAAAGCATTCAGCTCCACATAACATAGGGTCCCACACTTCCACAGTCATTGATCAGTGTTTCACTGTCATGGTGATGTAGGGCAGATTGAGGAGAGACAGTGAAAGATGAAAAGTGCCAATTAGTGCTAGGTGAGATACAATCTCCTGCCCACCCTACAGGGACTAGGGCTCCATTCCTGCTTCCCTGTTTAAAAATTTGACTGGTTTTACCCGTTTGCACAACACGTGTCTTGCCGGGTGCACTGATGGTGCTGACAGCAATCCGAGCTGTCTGCTGTCAGATGTGCAGCCACAGCCTGAGCTGATGGATCTGATACTATACCTCTGACCCCTTCTGTCAGCAAAAAGTGACAAGGACAGCATCATGGCAAATCCACAAGGTTAACAGAGAGATAAAACACCATTTGTGTATGGCAGTTCTTTACTGTATACACTTACCACGTCTTTACTTATGAAGTGCAAAGCAACCAGGTACCAAGCACAAACATTTTGTTACTTCCATAATCTTCTTCTTATAAAAAAAACCACCTGATTTATATTGGGCTGAAATCAGAGACTTCAAGGAATTAATTTTATGTCCACACTGTGCTCTGAATCAGTTTTGATTGAGCAAAAGGCTCTTATGTCAGGCCCTCACCTTGGGTATGCAAGGAGGACTGCAGGAGTATGGGAATGAAAGCCTCCCTATGCCTGGGGTGGTGCACATTCTGCAGCCAGTGGGGTCAAACACAACCATCTCATCAATGGTGTCTGCTTGGTTGGCTTTGAGGCAGCACATTGGAATATCAAAGTACTTGGATCAGGAGAAGGTACGTGCAGGGATGTGAGGAAAGTAACAAAAGCATCAGCATGCTGCTGCAGCTGCCACAGTGCAAACCTCAGCCAGCTCAAATGCACATGCCAGCCTGCTCACATACTCAACCTGGGAGCTCCTCTGAGTGAGAGCCATGTAATTAATTTATCAGTCAAAAAAAATATACACTTAGTTGTTGTCTTTTGGTCACCAGTCATCATGTGGAGATATATTTACCCGACACCTCTAGGAAGAGACCACCAGAAAGCCTTGACTCCACCCTGTTGACTGCTGACCTCAGCAGAGATCAGGTTTAGGGACTTCTGCATACTTGTGTGGCCAGCTGTTCTGCCTTTTGGGAATGGTTGAACCAATCCAAACCTTTGCTTTGAGGAGATACTTGGTTTAGACATCGGTCCATTTTCCTTATGGAAACAGGATACCATTTTCCTTCTGGTAAATAAAGGTAAATAAAGGCCCAGCCCTTTATTTCTCATTATGTTGGCAAAGGGATGCCAGAACTTCTTCATTTTCCATCAGCAGAAGTTTGGCAAAGTGGAGTTGATCACCCACCTGCCAAGTGCTCCCTTTCCCACCCGCACAGGAGTGTCAGCTCCATAGTTGATGACCCTAGGAACTTCCTAGAAGATAGAAAAAACTGGTTACTTTTTGTCCTGGTGCCTCACAACTGAGGCTGCAGTAACTAAACATTTTAATACTTCCCATTATCTTTGCCTTGAAGAATGTTGTAATATTCCATAATCCATTTTAATTTGGATAGGAACAATAAGCTCCTGGAATACAATGCTTCTCATGCTCTAATGTGCTCACTCAACTGCAATATTCAGAGAACTGAGTAAGAGCAGCCATGTATAACCCTAATACAAACTATGTAGTGGAAGGGTAATCTAAATGTGTTTCTGAACAGGTTCTTCATTAAATTCATGTAGAGACAAAAATAAATTCTTGGCTTGCTGCACAACAGCCAGCACAGAACATGGCCTTATGAGATTTGAGTTCCTTTTATCAATCCCTGAGTGAACAGGAATTTGTTGGTCTTTCCAGAGCAGCAATGGCTATCATCTGCGCGCTGTGTTTTCTGATGAATTTATTGCACCCAAGGTAGCGTTTTTAATATATGACTCAAATTTTTTTCCATTATTTTGTTTCTGTCTCATCAAATGGACTTCAGCATATTATTTGTGGCTCAAATCCAGACAGTTTTCAGTGTGTATTACATGGTCTTGGTACACATGTACGTAGTAATTAAGTAATTGCTGTGGATTGAGCATGAATTCAAGCATCGTGCTTGGAGCACTTCTGCCCACTTTGCAAGCCTCATCATACATCAACATGCTTTGTCATACTGCAATCAGAAACTGAAGATGCCTGGATAAATTTGGAAAAGACATGGCCATATCATCTCAGCCTGTAAGCACAGCAGAGGCTTAAACTGGCCACAACTCACTGGACCCAAGGCAGGAGAAAATCTTTGTCCCTGTTTGACACCAGAGGTCAAATGTGGCAGCTGCTGGGCTCCATTTGAGTCTCACCATTTATGAATCAGCTCTCTCTCCCTAAGGAAAGCCAGACCTGGTCAGCCTGCAAAGGAAGAGCAACACAAATGACTCATAAGAGATGATTCACTCCTGCTGAGAATACAGATGTCCTCATGGAGATGCTGCAAGTGCTGCACTGTGGAAAGCCCTTAGTTCACCAGAGGTTGTTTGTCTGGATGCTCCTAAAGAGAAACGCCAGACCTTGCAGTGCATCTATAGCTACAGTGTTTTCTGCCTCTGTAATCCAGGGTAGGATTGAATCAGAGCCAAAGCACAGCTGATCTTGTACCTGTTCCACTTCCCTCCTGAAAATAAAGCAAGGATCCCTTAGCCAGGCACACTTTTTCTCACATGCCCAATTTTGTGTGTCCATTACACCACGTGGCAAAGCAGCATGGCCACCAGTACCCTGAAAACAGTCTCTTGCTTTTTATTTTGGGGTGTTTCGGGTTCTAAGATGGTGTTTTTAAATTAGTCTGAATCTTAATGTTTTATAACCCCTGTTTCAAACACCACCACAAATTCTTCACTCTGCCCTTCCCTCTTTTACAAAGGGACAATTGAGAAGGTCCTGTACAAGCTAAAACTTACTGAGTTTCCTGGTGAGGCATTCCTGGTACAGCAAAAGACCTAGTCCTTGGATGCTGGCCAATCTGAGAAGAAGCACAGGGTAAGGTGAGTAACTCTCCACAGATAAAGAAAATAATGTTCTGAATCGGTAAAAGAACAAAAATAAGGCCTTTAAATTTATTAAGGTGCATGATAAATTGTACCTGTAAGGTACTTACATTGATTATTGCTATTATCCCACAGCTATCCCTTCAGGTATTGCATAGGAAGTTACTTGAGAGATGATTATTTCTGAAGTTATCCTGCTAGTTTCATCCACTTTACCATACTGCATGCTGTCTGGTCATCTTGAAGACAATTGTTTGTCTTGTACCACAAAGTCATTAAAAATCAAACAAAAATAGAGAGCCTGTCCTCAGCTATGTTATTTCTGCCCTTTTATCTGGCCAGCCACTGTACTGCAGGAGCCAAAAGTCCTGGGACAAACCATGTGTGACCAGACAGCAATGTAGCCCTGTCTTCAACAGGGCAGAACCAACATTTTCAAGTAGAAAAGTGTTCAAACAAATTTTTCCACTAGACAGCAGTGAGCCTACTCTCCTGCACCCCCATGTGCCTCTGTGGGGCTGGGCTCCTGTGATCAGAGGCAGGGTGGTGCTCTCCAGACCAGCCCACGGACAGCAGTGCCCCTCTGCAGCAAGGGCTGCTGCCTCTGGAAGTCAGCCCAGATGCCCAAACCACAACCCAGCTGCCTGGAAGGTTTGAGAGGTGTGGGCAGGGTTTAGCACTCTCTCCATCCTTCACCAACCCTAGCACCTGCAGGTGCTGAAACCTGCACCTAGCAATGGCCATGTTCCCTTCTTTTTTTGTGTTGCTGCCAACTTTGGAGAAGGTTAATGAAGGAAAATAACATCTGCAGCAGTTATAAGTGAGCTAATTCTAGAACAGACTGTTGTGGGTGAAGACAAGGTATATCTGTAGATCAACATCTCTCCACATGCCAAATTCTAACCATCTGCTATGGGCAATTACAGAAAAAGAAATCCTTAAAAAATATAATCTTTTGTATAGGAAGACTGCAGTAGCCCAAATATATAGTTAGGTATCAGCAATCCCCAAGCTGTACTATTATAGAAAACTTAGGAAAATGAAGAGGAAAACACCACACAGAACTCTTGCTTTTCTTGAATTTCTGTGTTTCCAGTACCAGAAGAAAAATTATATAAAAACCTGTCACTAAAAAGTTACTTGGATATTTCTTTTTGAAGAAATTCAAGCCAAGCTAGTGAAGGTGTTGTCTTTGCTGGCATACAAACATTATTCCAAAGCATTGCCACATAGATTTGAATCTTTCTTACTGCAGCCCACTGGCTTTTCTCAATAGCCTTTTTTTGAGTTATCTGCATGCCTGTGCATTAACTGCTGGGCAGCAATCCACACAAACCCTACACTGGCAGCACTCCTATGTAGGTGCTGGCAAAACTCTCAAGTGTTCTACAGAGCTTCCACTGTTGCAGAGATGTCTGAGGCCAGAGACCACAGTGCTGAACCAGAAAACTGGAGAGGAGCGCTTCAGGCTGGCAGTGAAAAAGGCTAAAAAAAGAAAAGAAAAGCAAAAGAAAGAAAACAAAAAGGAAAATATTCTTGTGAACCCTACATCACTGAGCACTTAACAGTATTTTTAACAAGGTCTCCTATGACATTTGGGACAGATATATCTTTCTACATATCCCCCCCAACACATACAGAGACATGCTTTAGGACACTGGGCAGTATTTTTCTGTTGTCAGATCGCACTGAAAACTAAAACAAGCATCTTTACTAATATATTATTACTTCCATTATTCAAGCAATTCCCTCTTTAGAAGTTATTAAATATGGATAATAAATAGAATCTGAATAAGCACATATTTTCTTTGTTATGTTAATGGCCTGGCTGAAGTCCACCAGAAGAGTCTTATGTGTGTGACTGATTGCTTTGTTTCAAACCTCTGGGTGCTTTATACAAACGGGCTCAAAAAGGGGCACTTTGCACAGACCTGTTCAGTTGGTCCTACCTCAGCCAGGAGAAGAGCCCAGTCTGAAAATTGTTTTTTAACCAAGACATTTGTACACACTAATGAAAATAAATTCATATGGATGAGCCAGTTACTCTAATAAGTCCTAGTTTCTGGGATATGAAAACTTGACCAGACAATGAAAACACAGTTAAAGCACAAGCTAAAGCAATGGATGTAATTCCTAGAGGTGACTAGGAATTTGGCTACTAAATTCTTTCAAGCTATGCCCACAACCTTGGTTTAGAAAAAGTGCTGTAAATAAAGTTTCCTCCAAGATTCACAGCACTTTTTTGCCTGATTTGAATAATACAACAGTAAGAATATTCTCAGTTTCTCTGCCTCCCATTTTGGTGTCCTTTCATTTTAGCCTCTCCCATGATCAGCATCCAGCTCTATAACCATGTTTTCTCAGACCTCAAGTTTTTAAGAAACTGGCAAAACACCGTCATGAACAATTTTTTCCCAAGAAGGAGCTGGACAGGCCATACAGCTGAGTCCTGTGTGATGTTCAAACACCTGGAAATGGAGGAGATGTAAGTGGCCAAAAAATATAACTGCTCTTCAGTCTTTGAAAATTTCCAGGAGGAAGTGAGGTCATTTCTTGAAGTGTTTAAATGGCAAGGTCTTCTCATCCACAAAGTAATCCTGTGAGCCCTGGCAATTTGCTTTGGAATTTGCTTTGCTTTCATGAGCTGATTACATCCAGCAGGATTAATAAGAGAAGCTATCCCAGATAATCTCTCCTGCCACATGTGATGTTCACCTCTCTACATGCACTTACAATGAACTACTACAAACACCTTATCAGAGCCTCCAGTTCCCACTGCTATGTGAATTCAGGCTGGTAAACTCACCATCAACCTTCACTTGGTTTTGTTTTACTGACATGGACCCAGAGCTTGTGAGAGCCTCCCCAGTGCCAGCCCTGCCACAGCAGCACTGCACACAGTCACACAGGACATGTGGAGCTTGAGCAGACAGAGTAGGAATCCCTCCCTCTGTGCAATGATCACATTTCATGTCTGAACTGGACAAGAACATCTGGGTTGTGTCCAAGCACATTTGGGTTGTGTCCTGTCTGTAAATCGGCTTTTAGCCTCTCTTTCAAGACTGACAACAGAAGTGCCCACTAGCATGAGCTGTGATATTGATACCTGGTAGAGGCATTTCTAGTACCTAGTTGGAGCATGGAAACATCTTGCCTCACCATTTCTAGCCTACCAAAATCCTGCTGCTTTCTTTGCTCCCTGCAGCTCAGGGAGGAGTGTGGGAGTGGGGCAGGGAGGAGGAGGCAGGACTGTTGCTCTAAGAATGTAAGCTACAACCAAACTCCTTGAAATACTCCTCTTTCCCTGTCCTTTGCTTTATTCTCAAGCCAGGAGTAGTTACTGTCTTTCTGAGCACAATATTAAGTCATCAAAGGTGTTGTGCCTGCCAAATTTTTCACTGAAGAGGGAGTTCCTTTGGGTGATGCTCCTCTGAAGCTATTGTCTCCTCAAAGCACAATGCTGACACCACACCAAGTAACCAAATAAGAGAACCAGTTCCCAAGGATTTGCAGGTTGTGAAATCTGACTCTGCTTTTGCATCCCTGTGTAAATCAACAATAATGCCTGCATGACCTTTGATCCCAGCTCCCAAGTGGAGACATTGCACCTCAGCTCCCAAGAAGAACAGTCACAAACCCTTGAGCTATAGAAGTGCAAACCATCAGATTAAATTTCCCATACAAAAGTTTCAGAAGACATAAATACAGACCTGTAGTTTCCCTTTGGGGCTGGATAAATCCCATGTGTACAAGGGAGGCACCTGGAAGTAACAGGAGAGAAGGGTGAGCCCATGTTAGACTTTTCACCCAAAGCAAATGCTGTCTGCTACGCCAAAATTGCTGTTTCACCTGCCACATTCTGCCTGCCCTTTTCTTCTTTCAAGATCCCAGGCTGGAACCAGCAGAGACAAGTGAAACTCTCTGTCTGAGCCATCCTGTGGGCGAGAAGCTTTCTTCAAGGAAGTTATTCTACTCAGGGAATCTGGCAGTCCATAAATTACAAAACTAATGCTCATTGTAAATTAATGCAGAATCAGCCAGGCAGAAAACTCCGGTGGCTATAACATTTCACGCGATATAAACAGGAGTAGCTGCTTTGTACAACATGAAATAACCAAGAAACAACAGGACATCTCTTATATTGTGGCTGCAAAGACTCCTTCCATGCACCTGAAGAAAGTAATAGCATCATTTATTTCATGATCAATGTTTAGGCTTCAAAGGCAAAAATCAGCTGCTTCTTCTTGGCTGATCTCAGGTGAAATTGAGTTTGTTGTTCACTTCCTGCACTAGAGAGGGAACAAAGCTTTATGCGTTGTTCACCTTTTATCATCATGGAAAAAATGAACAGATTTCCATATAAATTTTCCCTGGCTCCAATTCATATCAAACTGCATTGAACCTGTTAACGAGTTGAGGTTCAATGACAGACCCGTGGAACCATCCAAATCTGACCCAGGGCTTCTCCAGGGTCACGAGAGAGACCTAAAGCTCAGGCTTGGAGCAGGCTGTCAACTAAATATATGATGGGGATGGCAGTGGCTCTGGCCTGCAGGACGGTCTCTCCACCTCCTGCTCAGTCTAATACAATTTCCCCTCCCAGGTCTGGCTGTCCAGGGCTCTGGCACAGGCAGAGAAAACACTGAGACAGCACTCATTTAAAGTCCATCCCTACCTCAGCCGTCTGCAGCTTCAAGCAGCAGAAATCAGCTGTTGAGGAAAGAGGTATAGCTCTGGGAACAAGCTGGATGCCTGGTATTAATGAGTCATGTCACTGCTTTTTCATTCTTAAAATAAATTTGGTATGCCTTTATGCACAGTGATGGTGCTTGTGTCACATCTGGACAAAGCAATCTGCATTTTGGGTGCTCCTGGGAGGTGCCACAGCTCCACCTGGGATGGGAACCACATGGGATCCCCAACAGGGAGGTTGTTGTGTAAAAACACATCAGGCCAGAGGTCCAGGTGGAAAAACTGAGCGGACCCTGTCACTCCCATGCTCTCCATTGCCTCCCTGTTGTGTAGCTGTACTTGCATTCCCCTAGCCTTTACCTTCTATTTTTAAAACAGTTCTAGACATTCAGTCAACTGCCTTTGAAGGTCCCCTGTCCTTCCCATGTGTGCACAGCTCTTGCTAGTGCTTTAAACAATGAAGTCAACATCAGCTCAGTAAAAAAAAAAAAAAAACAGATGAACACCCTACAAACAGGCAAAATGGAGGCAGAGTGTTTGCACCGCAGAACATCCAGAGAACAGGTAACTGTGACTCTGTGCTGAGGAATTTGCTTTCATTGCCCATCAGTGGCTCTATGGGTTTTACATCAGCTGCCAGCTTGACCCCCTGTTAAAAGAACTTTAAAGTTCTTTTAAAAGAATGTTATTTCTGAAGGACCTCAAAGTCACGGCAAAGAGGGAGGTACCCAACTCCTCTACAGTCAGTGGGGGTTAGATAAGGAGGAGCACAGAGTTCAAATGCTCTTGCTGTATCAGGTGCAGTGAGGCTTCATGCAACTCCTCAGGATCAGCACGGGGCTCCTCAGATCTGTTAGCTGACAAATGTGAAAGAGTTACTTGTCTGGGACCACTTGGCCTGTGTGGCTGCAAATGCAGCATGGGGACTGCATGGGACCCTGCACTCTCCCACAAGACAGCAGCTGAAGAGGTGGAGATGGCACCTCAGTAAATCTGGTAATTTACAGATTCACAGAGCAGAGTTGGTTTTTTTTCCTCCTTACTTGCACTCTCCTTTATCTTTGAGTGTCATATTTCTCTCAGCAGTGGTGCAGCTTACTCCTAGACTGTCAGTGAGCTCTTCTTAAGGCCTCAGGAGATGAAGTCACTCTGTGAAATCCTACACTCTCTAAATCTAAAAGGACATTTGATATATTGCTAGGGATTATTATAAAATATACATCTCTGGTCCCAAATCTAGCCTTGGAAAACTCTTGTATTCCCTTCCTAAACTATTGGAACCCAATATAAATACAGTGTGGCTGCCCACTCTCAGAACAGGTCTCCTCTACCATGAGACTTGCAGCGTGTATTTGTACTTAACAACAAAATGGGTGGGGGTGGGGGAGAACGGTGCAGGTTTCTGCACTAGGAACCCAAAATATTGCATTCAGGCTTCAGCTAGTTTGTTTTTTTCCTGCAGCAGTGCCTGAAACAGCTCTCTGAAAATGGGAAATGGATGTTTTCTCAGTCATAATCAAAGAAACTCATTACTTCACAGAGACACTGTGACTGTGGCTGTCATCTGTGTGCAATGAAGCAAGCAAGAGAAACACCATGTCTTTTGCTACTTATGCTTTCAGTGTGTCAACACATTCACCCATCTGTACCTTACATCATCCTGTGTACATTGGCTCAAACACAATTATTTAGAAAATCTGTGGAAAAATTGTGTGACCCAAAAGCTGAAATGTGGTATAACCCTAATAACTCTTTGGTAACAGCACAGAGCTCTTATCACAATCTCTTCACGCACTTGATTTTGCCACTAAATCCCTCATGCTCTCAGGCTAGTTATCCTTACAGGGTGGAGGTCAGGTTGCATCCAGAATGGAAGATTCTTCTCTGATAGCAGGTCCAATATGAGGGAGATTCCCTGCCTTCAGCAAGTCTTTTAAATGAGATTATTGATTTCATTTTGCAAGCGAATCAAAGTAGATCACCTGACCAAGAGTGCTGGGATTTCATTAGAGGGGTAAGGACAAAAGGTGAAGCTTTTTCCATGAAGTGGTGAGCAGAACGAGCAAAGAAAGACTCCTCCAGTTTTGAAATTCTTAACTCTGCTCTGGACCTTTTTGGAGAAAACCAAGAGCAACAGAACCTCTGGTTCTTTTAGCAGCTTGTTGAGTTGCAGTTGCTTAAAGTGATGAAAGTTTTCCCTTAAGATATTCACCTAATACTGGGTTACCTTCCCTACTCTGCTTATCAGATCTAGGCACTGAGATGTGTAAGTTCAAAAGAGCCTGCATCTCTGAAATGGTGGAGAACATGAGAGGAAGGTGAAATTATACTAAAAACAGGATAGTGCCAAAAGGAGATCCTCCTGTGAGGTTTGACATACAAATTGATGTATCCCCTCATAAACCCAGCTCTGCTACTGGAGAAATACTCATAAAAGAATAAATACTTTATAGGCTAAAAGTAGTCTTGCAAAAAGCAACTAATTTTGGTGAAATAAATACGGTGTCTTCACAGAGGATTTCATACACATTGTTTCCATAATCACTGTTGGATTATGGATCATTTGTGCCTGGCACCAGTACATTCACCTGTGGAGTAATGGGCTCTATCAGCAAAACTAAAGATGCTCTGCCCTCTGTTTTCTGGAGGGAGTGACAGAACTCAGGCTCCACAGAGCTGGGCAAGATTTCCTGCCACAGCACCAGTTTACATCAAAGGCATGATGGTGTTTCCTCCCAGGCGGAAGGCAGTGCTTTTTGATGCCTGTTTCTATTCAGGGAATGCATGTAGTTCTCTCCAGGCTCTGATGAAAGGAGACTAAACTGCAGCAGCCTGGCCTGCCCCAAGCACAGCCCCGTTTTACTAAGTCAAAATAACTACATTCCCAGCCAAAATGTTCCATAGGTATAAATGGGAGGGAGGGTGAGCCTTAACCTCTCAACATGTTGGTGGGTGAGTCACTCCAGCCTTCTGGGATTCCAATCTCTGGCACATAGCCCAGGCTGCAGCAAGGAAGCCCAGGGCATGAAGAGGGGGAGGCAAGCAGACCTGTTGCTCTTTCAGCTACTCTGGCTCCTGTGATCCTGGCTCTGTTCCCCAACATAATTTCCATTACCTTGAAGAATGATCCAAACAATTTCAGTAACACGATCAGCCGAGTATGAAAGAATGCAGAGGTGATTCAGTGTGTTGGTGCTATGGAGGCACAAATGTAATGGTGTATCTCAGTAGTTCCCCTTCTCTCCAGTTCCTGCACATCCAGAGGGACTCTGAGCACCAGCCTGCCTTGCAGTGACAAAGACAGCACAACCTCCCTTAAAATATTTTCTACAACTGCTGTATTTGGCTGCTGATGGCTCCCTTTGGAGAGGGCTCCCTTTAGAGAAATGCTCCACTGTTTCACACAGCTGTGCATTAGAAATAACCAGAGGATTTAATTTCAACTCAACACAGAGTTGTTGAGTTTTGTATATTTTTGCTCTTTGGACCAAAGTTTTATCTGTGGAGTGTAAAACAAAGCCATAGGTAAAAAATCCCTGTTATTGCCTATTTTTTTGTTCGGTGGTGCTTTCTGCTTTGGACTTTGCTTTTGCACTGTCATTTACAAACCGGTCACAACAATGAATTAATTTACTGTTTACTTGAATCACGTAGCATATTGAGTTTCATTACCAGTATCCAGAAAACATTTTTCCTCAGATAATCCTTTATGGCCTTAATGTTAGAGGATCAATTTGTCTCACAAGATGAAACAGAGGTCAGAAATTCAATGCAGTGTGACAACACTCTGTTATTCCACTTATGATTATGGCAACATCCTCTGGTACCACAAGCGTTAAGACTTGCATAAAAATTCCAATTTGAAATCTTATTTTGTGAGATCTGCAGCTCAGTCATAGAGATTTGCTGTAGGCAGAATTTGTCATACAAATATTCAGCCTAGAACTAATTTTCTTTAACATGTTTTAACGTCTTCCAAAACAAACAAAAACTCAGCACTTTTAAAAATACAGTTCTCTGTATCTTGATCAAAACACAGGACTTGATTCAACAATGAGTAGCTGTAGTTTGAGGCTAGTTTGAAGCTAATATAAAGTATAGTAAAGTTAAGTAAAGTGAATTACTCTAGAGGCAAACTAGAATAACACACTAGTAAATCAGGCTCGAAGTCACTTTGTTTATTAGATACTCTATTAGGGCCTCCACTAGGTTTTGCTTTAAGATCAGCTTGAATCCAGCTGAACTCCTCAGAACAATGTGTACAAAAAGGATAGAAAACCTACTTTGTAGGAGTCTGTTTCCAGATGATCATACATCATTTACTGAGGCATCCAACAATGCTTCAAACTTGTTTCAGCTAAGATAAATTGGGTGAGTGCATCTCACATCTCCTGTTTTCATTTATTCAAAGTGAAAAATCACCTTCAAGGGATAATACCTTGTGTCAAACACAAAACAGGCTGACTTCAAATAATCCAAACACTGATCTAGCTTGTAGCTAAAGCAGGTCAGGGTGTTTTGCATTTTGTTCAAGATCTTCATAACATTCATTTAACCATCAAAGGCAACAAAAGCAATGAAAAATTAAGAACTCCAGAAAACATACTATAGTGCTGAACTCCACACCTGTGCTCCTTTTCTGGTGCTCCTCTTGTATTGAAGGGAGAGAGAAAGGAACTGTCAGTGGGTGACTCACTTCAGAGAAGCTCTGGGATATCATCCAGCTGAAGCACCTTCTGCAAACCCTTGTTTTCCTTCTCCAGCTATTAAGAAAATGTACATGGTGAGTTCAGATATAGGAAGCTTCATCCAGACAGATGATCTTTAAGAATCTGTAGCAGAAACACAAGTGAGAGGATTGCTACCAAGCACCCTTCTTGGATTTGCAACAAATAGCAAGAACATGTTTGGAAACAACCTTGAACTAAAGGAGTTTATTTTCCTTTCAGTAACCACAATCCTCTGGGGAGTTTCAGCAAATGTGCATCTCACAGAAGGTGTACATATGTGGTTTTTTACTTCAACTTCTGCCCAACACCAACAATTTTGACTGTGTCTACCAAGAGTGTGTGTGCCTCCACAGATTACATCAATAGCAAAGCATCAAAGCATCTCCTTTCCCCAAACCATAGCCAGACAAAATATCAGAGGTAAGAAAAGGGGAAAAAAAGTTGCATGTCCAAAGAGCATTGAGGTTGGTGGGAAAGAGAAGGAACAGGGCAGAAACTACAGTTATGCTGCATGTCCCTGGAAAATTGGGGTAAATAACTGTCTGGTAAAACTTCAACTGGAACATTGTGTTCTTTTTTTGACTCCTAGTATGAGATGGGTGATAAAAAATTGAAGAGAGAGCAGCAGAGAACTGCTAAAATGGTCAGGAGCCTTAAGGCAAAAAGTGGCAGTTGAGAGAACTGAATTGTCTAATCTTGTTTAATCTGATAAAGAAGAGACTAAGGGATGATTTAATAATAGTCTACAACTATTTTTGGAGTATTTACACAAACTGAACAAGCCAAAATTCTGGTATTGCCAGCTGATAGCAAGGGGAAACATCCACAGGTTGTGGCTGGGATGGATGTCAGAAAAAACTTCCAGCTTTAGTAGGGGATAATACAGAGTACTCAGGGAGGTTGTGGAATCTCTGTCCTTGGAGGTTTGTAAGACTTAGCTAGACAAAGCCATACCTAACCTGGTAAAATGGCAGTGCTGCTTCAGGAGGTTGGACCTGATGACCTCCAGACATTCCTTCCAGCCAAAATTTCTGTCACAAATTATAAGTCCTGTTAATTGACAGTAAGTGCAGCAGCTTCAAAAGGAAATGTGGGTCCTCACAGGGGAGGAAAAAATTACTCTGCCTGTATGAAAAATGGACTGTCAACCTTCCGAATCCATACAGACCAAATGATGTAAATGCATTTACAGATGAAAGAGAGCGTTTACTTTTCTGGAAATGTTGTCTTAGCAAGTTTAAGGTCATCAGATTATTTTAAGAGAACAAAAAGCAGCCTCATTAAAACCAGAATTCTCCATACTTCTTGCTCAGTTGGAACATAAAGCCCCAATCGTAAAAGGTTCATAGAGAAGGGCATTTTTAGACAGTACAATACTTAATACATATTGGGAATTAAATATACTTTCAAAGGGATAGCTATTCAGCTGTGCAGGCCACTGTTTTGGATACTAGAAAAGATACTTCATGCACTTTCAATATAGATATAGCTCCTGTGGTTACTTCCAAAATAACCTAGCAACCCTGAATTTATTTGTCTGCCACTAGAAAAAAATCTACAATAAAGTTTGAATCATCTCGTGGCTTCTGCGAAAGCTTGTTTAAAACTAAAACCATATATTAAAAAAAAAAAAGGAACAAAAAATCATATTTAGCCAGTGAAGTTCATGTGGCCAAGAAATAAGCCTTTCCTCAAAGTATGTGAAGTTTCTTGTGCCACTTTTCCCTTTAGATGACTTTAATGAGACAAAGCTGTTTACATTTTTTCAAACCCACTTGATTTCCTGCATTTCCAGCTGTGATCCACAGTTTGTGCTCAGTACTGGTAACAGCAGATTGTCCAGAGTTACCATTAAATGACCACAAGGAAACGTTTCAAAAACACTTAGGTAAGTGTGAAGGACATAATCTCTTGTGTTTCACAGAATACCAGGTTGGAAGTGACTTCAAGGATCATCTGGTCCAACCTTTCTTGGCAAAAGCATGGTCTGGATGTGGCACCCAGTGTTTGAGTGCACAGTCTGAAAGGCTGCAGGAGGACAGCACAGGGGCTGCCTGCTTTACTCCAGCATGCAAGTAAGCAGCTGCAGCACGTGGGGCAGATGAAGCCAGAGGAGGAAGAGGAGCAAAAGAGAGCAGGGAGCCTGCAGGCCAGCTGGGCACTCATAACAAGAATGGGAGATTTGTCTGTAACAAAAGGACTCATAAAATAATCTGCAAGATGCTAGGCAAAATGACACTTTCCTCAGGTGCCAGATGGGACCATGCAATTTAGGAAGATGCTCAACAGGAACAAGAGCTAAAAAACAGCCCTCATGGGTGGGGAGGAAAGATTTGATTGTGAACCTTGGGTAAAGTCTCCATCAGAAGACCAGAGTATCTCTGTCAGCAATTACCTTGCTCTCATCTGTATTCTGATCAAATCAAGTATTAGACACTAGACAGCCTTTTGATATTTCTGGCATGTTCCCTTCAAGGAGAAGGTGCAGGTGCATCTGCAACTTTGATGCCTCTGAGCATCTCCATTTAGCGTCAGCACAGCTTAGAATGAGCTTAGAATGCTCACTCTCATTCACAACACCAACTAATGGATTCATGCCATCAACAGTAACTGACTATTTCCACATCACTCTAAGAAGTGCAGCTTGGGTATCTCTGAGAACTTTCCTAGAGATGAGAAATAGTGATTTCTACAGAGAGAACTTGTAGCGTTTCCTGTAAAACGTGGACAAATCATTATTACCATACTGTACCCATTCACTGCAATGGGGTTTGCTGTACACATGGTGTGACAAACTGTGGTGCATTCAGGAATTATAGACTGGCCCGTTACATATGCAAGCCTAGTCATTTTTCTCTTCTTCACTCTAAGAGGATTATGAAAGCATCTCTGTGACATTATAAAAACATTTTAAAAGGATGCTCCTCTGTGTTAAGTCTGCAGACTGATTTCCCTCTCTCTCTCCTTAGGTTTCTTTCAGACTCTTTTCTAGTTCATGTTTGATTTATTAAAAAAAAAAAACAACAACAAACCAAACCAACTAAAAATAATCAGCAGTTGAACAACGCTAGGATGTTCTGCAGTAACAAACTAGGACAGACTGGAAAGGAAGGTACTGACACGCAGCCATAGCAAGAATTCACACTTAGAAAAAATCCAAGAGGATTTTATGCTTGAGCCTTAATAAGGCTACTTACAGATGATGAAACTCTCCTGTCAGCATCCCTTTAAAGTTTCTCTGTATACATCAACAATCCTGCTGGACAATTGGCGAAATGTTAGGAGGTTTATGGCATGCTGTGCTGTAAAGCTATCTAGTTTTAAAGAGTAAATGACTCATTTAATAGATATGGTTCTGTTGAAAGAACATTCTTCAGAGCTTAATAAGAAGTTTAAACCACATCAACATTAGAAATCAATAAGCCAAACCACAGTGGACTACTGAGGTCACGGTTAATAAAGAACTACTTCAATTTTATTTTCATATCCTGTTATTGGTCTAATCACTTGACCTCATTTCAAAATATGGTCTGGATGTAATTCACCATTCCACACAAAGAGACTGATTTTTTTCCCAATTTTACTCTCTTCAGTAATTTCTATTATATTAAGTCTGATTTACACCAGAGGAACTGAGTAAATTTTCTAATATTTTTAAAGGAAATCAGCCACCCAGTTTACAAAGCACAGATCGATTTAATGGTGCCATTTCGACCTTTTCTGGCTACATGATATACAGCTTCTGTTGGCTATGTGACATAAAAATATGTAGGAATGAGCCCATTGTTTGCTTTCTCCTTTGAGTGGCAGATAACTCATTCCTCATTGTCCAAGCTGCGTAGACTGCAACTGATGGAATGGCATTTCCCCACTGGAAGCAAGGTTGCCTCTGGTCTGCATACAGGCTGAAAGCATGCTGATCATATTTGTACATTAATTAGAGCTTATGTTGAACATACTCATGCATAAGTATTTCAGTATTTCAAACAGTCTTTGAATTGTTCAAGTATTGAGCCACCCTGAAGTCCCTTGTTAAGCTTTCTGACAGGGAAAGATACAGAAAGGAACATCAAAGGTTGTTTGTACCTTTACAAAACCCCATGTATTTCCTGAAAAATGAAGACATTGCAAGTCTGAAGGAGCTTTTTGTTTTGTGCTTGTTTTTACTGAACCCTCTACTGAGAAACTCAGTTCTTAGCAAACAAAAGGAAGACCAAGAATCCAGAAGCTGTGTATCAGAAGACAGTCAGTCAGCCTTCAGTACAAACAGCTTGAAGTTGCACTAGTGCTAGGATATACTTCCCGGAGCTCTGGTCTTACACGCAGGAGAAACATTGCTCATTGGAAAGAAACACTGTGTCTTAGATTTGGGCAAGGAATATCCATCATCTTGAATAGAATGTCTGTGCAGAGGCAGAAACACAGCACTGACAAGAATGCAGATGCCTCAGGTTTCCATTAAAAAATCCTTCAGAAAATATTACCTATCAAAGTTATGCCTGAGCTGAAAGCAAGACTACAATTTAGTGGTAACAAGAACCTCAATGACCAGACTACTACTTACTACTGGACAGTCCTGGGGTAATTTATTTATTCTATTATTAACAGCACTTGTCACTCAAATAGTCATACATTTTCATACGTTTCAAAATAGGAATCTAAGAAAAAAAGGAATGAGTTTCTAACACTTTAAATTTGTGTTCAGTATAACCAAGCCCCATAGCTTAAATTCCAGTCATCATTATCTGAGTTTTGAAGACCTTCTCCCAGGTTTCTGGTCAGGGCTAATACAGGGGTTTTCTCAAAGTAAGCTCATCACATTGTTTCCTGGGTTCCAAACAGTGGATCTACAAAACATAGAACAGGTTGTGAAAATTTCCTATTCTTTTAAAGTTCTAGTCATTGGACATAGAGTCATCAGTTAATATATTGCCCATGATTGCTACTGCTGCACTTCACATATCCCACTTTTTGACATGGCATGGTTTTGTCTCCTTACTTTCCCATAATCACTCCTCAGAATTATTTTAAACACCTCCAGCTGATGTCTAAACACATGGGCCCCTGAATTGGTATCAACAGCATATTCAGTAATTTTTAATTTTTAAAAAATTTTTAATGATCTGGTCAGAAAATACTCATCTGCTGTTTTTCGGCAGCAGCTCAAGCTGCATCTGTGTTAGTGCGCTGTGAATAAATGGCTTCATGGAACAGGACATCTGGGACTCTGCCATGGAAGGAAACCTGGTCTGACTGTGTGAGGGGGATGTGTGGGAGCCAAGCAGGGCACCTGTCAGCTTTCTGGAGCCACCCTTTGGAAGTGGCTTTGGTCCCAGCAGTGAAAGTCTCTGGCCTTGGGAGTGTGACTGCCAGGGAATCTCATGAATGGGCTGACTGGGATGTTTCCTTAACAATGACCTCTACTAGAGTAATACTGTGATGCTGTGTAGAAAGAGGCCTCCAAATAGCCATGGTTAGAGGAGGAAATAACATATGAAACAAAGGACATAACACAATTTCCCTTGAGAAGTCAATAAAACCAATGGTATTCCAACACTAATAGATTTGAAGCTTTCCTGTGATTTCTAAACTAGAAGGCTATGAGCAATTTGGTCTCTTCATTCCATTCCCTGGTCATGCTACAACCTTTTAAGACAGTGCAACAGCCAGAGAGGTTGGTTGTCTGTCTGAAAGGAAAATCAAAATAAAACCTAAAAAAAAAAAATCCTCTCTATTCTCCGCCCCTTCTCCTTTTATTTTTAATTGCTTCCTGGTAAAGATTTTGGAAATCTGCTAGATACAGTTATTATAGAAATACGGGGATTGGTTGTTTTACCCATGAGTCAAAAATGTCTTCAGAAAGCTAGCACTTTCTGAGAGAAAGAGAGCAATTGACTTCAGAGTCTGCAAAACAGCAAAGATTTACCTTGGCAAGACTGGATGAAATCATACCAGCCTTGCTTTCTGTTCTGTAGCCACTGAGGAGCTAACACAGCAAAATGCTTCAGCCCTGCCACTCCATGGCTGGCCAGATCAGGCACCTATTACAGAACTTTTCCTTCTGCCATTGGATTCTCCATGAGAGAAAATAAAGGCAGCATGGTGATAGAGAGAAATGAAAGAAGTGCAAGGAATAAAAGGGAAAATAGCTGTGTGCATGGAGAAAAGAGCTGAGATCAAGATTTGTAATTGCTTTTGAGCTGAAAGACATTTTAGTCTTTCAGAACTTCAGTAGAAGAAGGAAGATGGGATGAAGAATAACTTGTTTTGGCAATAATTAATGGCTCTGATGGCTTCAAATTGCAGAACACAAATTCCTGAGTTTCACTGGCTTTCTTCTATATTAGAACCAGTCAGCACATAGCTCAAGAAGTGCTGCAATGACATAATGCACATAGCAATTCTCTTTTTCTTCCATACAGAAAATTGTTTTCCCAAACAACTGCTCTACAATTAGCTAGTTTGCATTACAAATATTCGAAACATTTTCCCACATTACTGGATTTTAGGCACAAAAAAAGATGAACTATTTTGAGAATTTATATCGAATAACACACAGAGGACTTAAATAGCTTCTGTATAAAGCTTTCACATGCCTAAACCAAAGAGACCACCCTCTCAGGAACAAAAAAAAACCCAAAACCTTGAAATTATTCCTTATGTTTGTAACAGTGGCCTCAGAAAAAAACTGTACCTAATAAAATACAGTCTACATTGTGATAAATGTCTCAGTAAGGATCCCTTCAATAAAGATATGCATGTAAATCTTGATATGTCACTTCTAGGGCAGAAGCAGAACATTTTGTAATTTTGCCATGATGGGTGTTTTTCCCTCTTACAGAAGTAAATATCTGCATCAGCTCATATTTGATTTTGGCCCCTCAGTACTGCACAGCATGGTTTGCTGTGCTGGGAGGACTTCGTTGATGTTTTAAACACTTCCATATTACTGTTTTAATTCAGATCACAAACACATCTTTGAAGTCAATTTCCCAATCACCTCCACTTACTCGGCTTCAGATCATACAGAATGGTCTTAAGAGCACAGAGCCTTCAGACAGAGCCAACCTAAAATTATTTCAGCCACTAAAAGGCATCTAGTCATGGAACTGGACAAGGAAGAGCCTGAAAGATCTCCAAAACCTGGGTTAGCAACACCCTGAATTTTCCTAGTGCTCCACACTTGTTGCTCATGCCAACGTAGTCTTTGCCTTCATGTGTCTAAACCAGGCATTTTTTGTGAACACAATGCTCACAAGAGGATTATTCTTAAAAAACCCAGTTAATTAAAATGTCCAATTAATGTCCTTTACCTGTGCCAAAACCGTATTATGGTCTCTGATAAATATTTTATTCCCATATCATCAAAACACTAACAGCCAGACTAAAAGCTTTTCCCCATGGTGAAGGTTAATTAAGGAAGAACCACGTGCACCCAACACAACTGCTTTTGTCAGCAAAAGAAATAGGAGCTCTCTAGACAAAGCCTTGTGTCACTTTTGGAAATCAAACATTTTCAGTTGGATGGGGAAAATGGAAAAAATAACTACTGAAAGCCCTTTTCGTGCACATAGTTATAACTGCTGGTTTTCAATAACTGAGATAAAGAACTAAAATTAATATTGGACTATAAACCCTTATACAAACCCAAGTGTTCCTTCAGAGTCAGCTTACCCCAAGTTCATTTCAGCTAGCACAGACCAATCCTCACAGAAACGTGTTCACAGATGAATTGCCCACTGTTGCTGTTCAGCACTGTTATCTGGCAAGGTCTCCAGCCAGATGGGTTTGCTAATGACTTCTGTAAGGTGCTTAAATCAGAAGCTACTGTAACACATGACTGCTGTGTTTAATTATCCTGTTAATACAGCTTCGTGGATATTGTTTGGTATGTCAGAGTTTTTGATGAAAAATACAATACAAAATGGTCTTTTAAATTTCAATGTAAGGATACCAAAGACTTGACTATCTGCCCGTATACAATCTTCCCTAAGAAGAGCCTCTGAAAACATTGTTACAGCAGTGACAGACATTTGTTCAATTTATAAAACATTTCTCAGCCAATGTGCACTAACAATGGACATAGAATTTTAGTTGCATGAGTTGAATATATTTTTAAATTGTTCAACAATTTTCCATATGTTTGCCTGAATGCATTCAGCAGCCAAGAGGAAACTGGGATAAAACTATGGTCTTGAACTCCCCCCCCCCCAGCCAGGGTAACTCAAATGTGTTCATTAGCTTAATTTCATTTTGCAAAGGTGCCCTTTTTTGGTGTAGACTTTAAGCTCAGTACTGTACACAAAGCATCTCACATATGCTAACGCTGCAATCACATCCTTAATTGCTAGCACAAGAAGATTGCAAGTTATTTCCTGCTACAACTAACATATAAGGCAATATGAAGAAACTAAATCTCTTTTGAAAATTTTCTTCAGGATGTGTTTGTCAATAAAGCAGGATTTATTTTCTCCTAGGCCACTAATCAATGCCTATGAACAGCCTAAACAGCTTTTGTTCAGACTGGGGAAGCCACCTCCTGGGTTCCAGGACAGGAAGCACCTAAGAAATTAACTGTGATAATGGTGGCAACCCCTCCTTGGTAACAAGGGATCCTGACAGCTCTGAGGGGTTGAACTGTCTCTGGATGGAGAGCCCAGGGATTGAGCTGAACAGAAACCTGAGTTATTACTGCTAACAATGACTACAGATAATACAAGATAAAACAATTCAGGTTTAGATTTTTAACATTTATTAAAAAAGCAGGATGTATGTTCATTTCAAATTAAACAGTTAAAAATGTTAAAGCATACAAACAAATCAATTGTGTACTAGCAGCATCCAATTGTTAGAATTTTCTAGAACTCCTCAGTACAGTCTTGGCAAGCCCAAAATATTACAACTTGCAACCAACTGACCTCACCATAGTGCAGATAAAACAAACTTTATAAAAACAACAATTTAAGGTTAAATAAGCTTAAATAAAGGTGTTAAATACAAGACACTTGATCAAAGCTTCTGTACAAAGATAAACAAATTTGACATTATACAACTGATTGGCTGGCTCACACCATACATGATTCCAATAGTTAAGCAGTGTAACTGTTTAGCTGAACATCAACTATACAAAAGTAACTGAAGTTGGGAGTGGGCTAACCCCAGTGAGCCATTTACAAGGCATGTGTAGTTTTAGAAAATCAGAACACTGTTTATATTCAGGCACCATTTGTTCCTGCAAATAAATAATCTCTAATGTATCTGCATCCAAACTAGTGTTAAACACGTCAGTGCTAACATTTTATAAACACAGCTCTGTGACTATTCACTATACCTCCATTCTTATTGCTATGACAATGTGGACTGTGGAAATAAAACTACTGTACATACAAAAAAATAGAGCACCTTTTAAACATTAAAGTATATGTCTGGTTATTCTTTTTATCTTACAATACTGAAGCCCAAGCTAATTTAAATTGCTTTAACATCTTCACCAGCACACCTGAAATGCAGGAACTAAAACCCCAAATATTCCTCTTCAGGCAAGCCCCAGCCAGAGCAACTTCTAAAAATGTCTAAAATGACACTAAGGATTTTTTACATTCATCTGCACACAAACAAGTATCTGCTATTCTCTGCTTTCTTCATATGAATTTAAAGACGGGTTGCCACAGTTCTCTCTCCTTTTCAGATGAATAAAGCTGGACAGAAAATGTAGCCAGAAACACCTAAAATGGATTGTGAACACAGTGAAATTATTACCCCGCTAATTCAAAAGCTACAGCTGTTATGTTGTTCAAATAAGTGTTTTGCAGGGCCCCAGCCATTAGGATTTTTTGTCTATCGTATTAAAAAACCATTCTGTAAATTTCCTCAGTTGAGCAGCTGCTGTTTGAGACTCTTCCTGAAGTCTCATGTTATCTTGTCTCAGGTGCTGCACCTCTGCTTGGAGAACTGCCTTGTCCTGTTTTTCCTGGTTAACAAAGATACAAGTTGAGCAAAGTGAGTAGTTGTGATGACAACATTTATTTTTGTTGTTAATATTTCTATGCAAGTCATAACAGCTATATTTTGTTGAGCTCCCTAATTCATTCTGACAACTGTTAACTGTAAGTTAATTCCCCAAATATGCTCCAACTACCTCATTCATTCCAAGAAAATACTGCAAGCTAAAAAGAAAACTAGATGTTACTTTAATAGAAAAATTAAAGGAGTTTACACCATTTAACAAAAAAAAAAAAAANTAAAAGCATAAGAAGCTTTTAGTTATTATAAATCATATGTGAGAGCCCAAGTTGTAAGTAATTGATTTCAAGCATATGTTTAAGAAAGAACAGTATCTAATTTCAAAATTTTTCTTTACATGATTATTTTCTTATCAAAAGCAGTCTCATTTCTATTATCTTGGCAGTATCTCCAGCTCAGAATTTTGACAGCAAATGAGGCACAGACTAAGCCATTGCTACATGGCCAAGGTAGCACAAGGCAACAAGGAGGGCAAAACGAGAGTGCTAACTACTTAGCAATGGTGCTCTGTCCATGTTCCTATCTTTGTTAAATCCGAAGTGCCATAAATGAAGATGAAGTGTTCCCTTTTTTTCTGGGGTATGACTATTTGTAGGACAGTTGTTCTGGAGAAAAGACCTGTAAACTACCTAGCCTTGGGCCAATTTCCTCACATAACCATTCCCACAGGACCTTCTGCACCCTTGGTGCTCTGAGCAACCACTGAGCTCTACTGTCTAGTTTAACTGACATACTTTAAAGCCCTTGATAATCTCTGTAAAAATAAAACTACTAAAACTGAGGAGTAGTTATGTTGCTAGTGGTCTCTTACCTTTCTCAGGTCAGTTTGTAGCTGCCGGAGGATGACTTCCAGCTGGTTTACTTTTCCAGTCAGAGTACTTGGAGCATGTTCCCTGTAAAGTAAATCACTACCTTCACTCTGAGCTAGTGAAAAACATTTTCTTCCCAGCTTTAGCAGAGTTACACTTTTAGCAATAGCAAAGGAAACCAATCAGTTTAGGCATAGCTAGGAAAACAGAGACAACACCAGCATCAGTAAACGACAATTACTATAACATAAATCCAGTCCTGCAGTATCTGAAATACAACAATGCTTCTCATGCAAATCAGGCAGAAGTAACAATGATTTTAAGAAGGAATGTTTTAGGAATGACTTGCATATACCCTTACAGTGCAAGTCACACTCACTGCTCCATGGTGTACAGGCACATTGATTAACAAGCTGCTTTCTGATAAGGACTGTACTAATCTCAAGCAATATGCAGCAGCAATTACTGCAAACCAAAAGAGCTGTAAAGAGTTCTTTTTTTCTGCTGTGCAGCAGTGTAATTTTCAGTAAAGCATAAACCTATGGCTTAATGGAGACAAATATTTTGTTTAAAGGTCAAAACACATAAAATATTACCACAGGTTAATCAAATGCATAACTGAAGGGAAATACTGAGAATAGCTTCTGTTTTCTGAATGACAATGAGCACTGTGGGAGACAGTTCCATGTACATTATAGATGCAATTAGCCATCATGTGAGTAATTGTGTCTAAAAGAGAGCAGGTGAAGAGAGAGGCTTTACATACAAAGCTGAATCAGCTCCTTCATGCAATTGCACAAATCTGACAGGTTTGTCATGGCTAAAAGGGGAACATCTTTAACAGTCTTTTGCAATCCTTACTATCATTAGCCTCGGGAAAGATATGGACTTAAAAGTCATTACAATAAATGTGCTTTACCATGTAAGCAAGCTAATTTGTGTAAAATTGGTTCAAATTAAAATGTGATAGTCTAACAAGCAAGAAGACTTCTCCCTCCATTTCCCATTCTTCCATTCCTACAATTGAAGAGCAAAACTAATCAAAGATGTGTTTTTCTTTTAAATCATGGTGGTGGACAAATTATACTGCTGAATCTATAACAAGAATAATCTTTAAATTAAAAAGTATACTCCTTAGAGCAGGATAGGTGGAGAGTCGGGGGAAAAAAAAGGAATTATTTCTCTCACAGCACTGGGAAGGATTTGAAGAATTGGGTAGTTTGGCATAAATTTTGCAGTCCTCTGTTACAGATTTTCTTGATTAATTTACCTCTGTATAAAAGAAAAATTACAGGTTTGCAAAAACAAGTAGTTGCAAAGATAGGATAGACCCTGTTCCAAGGTTTGAGACATTTGCTGCCGATCAGGTTATTGCATCCTACAGAGTTGAGCTCCTGTTATTAGTTCTATTAAAATGAAAACAGAAATAAATGTAACAAAAATTATTATTGTAAAGGAGGAATACAGGGAGAAATCTGATTATCTGAAACTCTGCATCTAACCTTGATCTGCAAATAGGTTACAAACCTATTGCAGTGAGAGAGAAGTTGCTTTGAAGAAACAACATTTTTCAAAATTAAAGAAATTATAAGTCAAGGCAACAAGTCTGCCATCAAACAGCCATGAAACATGCATACAGGCAATTTGACATGCAACATTAAAAGAAAATCTTTCCTTAAAATACTTTTGTAAGAAATATACTTCAATTCTGACATACCCTGCATCCTCAAGAAAATCTTTTCCATCTGGGGGACTCTCATCCAAAGGTAACTCCTGTGCTCCTTCCAAGCCCTGAGCTTGCTGCATATCATTCAAGGTGCAAAAAGACGCTACTCTCTGATCTGTAAAAAAGTAACATAAGGATACCTCTAAAACTGGACAAAATAAAAGGCTACATTATAGCCATTATCCTTGTTCAGTTAGCGAAATGGATGTAGGCTTCTACATCTCAGCTTTGAAGATAATCAGCAGATGTATGTACCAACTAGTTGGCTTCCCCACACCTGCATCCAAAGGCAACCCCAAAGCAATTTTTTAATGTCTATCAGCAGTATGACAGTTTTGTCTGGAGCACTTTATGCTGATATGAACAGTAAATTGGTCTTGATGAAATATGCAGAAAACCATTACAGAATTCAGGGCCACAACCAATGACAGTAATAATTCAGCAAAAAGGTTTGCATTTTATCCATGGACCTAAAGTCCTCAAGATTCCTCAGAAATCTTCACTGTTCATTTCATACTGCTCTACTGTCTCAAGCATTTGCAGAAGCTAATGGTAATCTGCATACTTGAAAACCAATAAATTCACACTATTTTTATCAATAGAGTTTTTATTATAAGTATTACTGAAGCACTCTATCATCTGCATTGAATTTCACCAGAACATAATATAACAAGCACAGATGCAATTACCTATGGATATACAGTGTGGTTGCCAAAATACATCAGTCACCACATAATAGAAGTATGCCATGCAGATCATCATTGCACAGAACAGGAATAAATGATGCATTCATTAGGATTTAATTTGTCTTCTTAAAAAAAAAAACAAAAAAAACAAACCAACCAAAATCCATATTCTGTGGAGATTGATTTAGCTTATTTCTGCCAAACAAAATCCATGTCTGTAGGTTTGTATGAATTCTGGCGACAACATGCCTGCCTTGCCCTTTCTCCCCTTGCTCTACCACCCCACCAGGCCCAAAGCTTGCATTATCATGCAAACGTGCAAACATAGGAAGTATTAAAAAAAGTTTACAAAAGGCAAAAGCCATCCATCCCAGACCATCACCTAGAAACGGCATCTGATGACAGAACGGCCCAAATTCTTCATCTGAGTCAAAACCTGGAATAAGATTTAGAATGTTCCTATAAACAAGACAGTCCATCCCCACTGGAGCAGCTGTGGCCCTTGCGGCAGCGCACGCAGTGGGATGTTCCCCGTGCAATTCCTGCTGGCGCTCGCTCCCAGCCTTGCCAGGCCATTTCCCCACAACACCAACATTACAGCAAGCAGGAGGTGCCACGCCCCAGGGCTCTAACAGCAACACCCAGAATGGTGACACAGCCTGGCAACTTGGCAGGCTACATACGAGGACAAACTCTTAAGGACACAAACAGTGAATACAGGCCAGGTGTCTGCAAATAGGAAGGGTAAGTTCTACCAAACAAAAATAGGAAATCACTAAAAAGCTCTTTGTCGGTTTAAAAAAATCCCTTCAGCATAGCACAGATCGCCAATTCATTCTATAATACAACCAACAAAAGTTGCATGTCTGATTTTGTCCAATTTCAAAGACTGCAGCACATTTCCCCTGCTTTTAGCGTTTTTTCTGACTAGTGATGGATCTCAGCAAATGTGAACACGACTATTCCGTATGTGCTGACAATAAGGTAAGAATATAATTTTAATAAGAATGTAATTTTAAACACATAGTCACATCATCTGCAGATTTGAAACCTACTAAGATAAATAAATTTACTTTGTACAGATAAATTAAAATTAGTTTCCCAGATCAAACACAGTATGGTAGCCCGGAAATAAGACAGTGTAAACAAGTAGTCTGAAGTACAGAGATAATTACTGATTTCACCTTCACACCATTAACGTTTTCATTACAACTAGTTTTTATAAAGAAAAATTAAGTGTATTTCTGGGTATGATGCTGTAGACCTAGATTCTGCTTCCTCCAAATTACAGGGACCCCTCCTATTCAACTGAAGCAAAATGTACATACTAAACAGAAGAAAATACATGTAAATCTCAGAGCTCTTATTTTTAACTGAGATATCCCTGCCAAACTCCAAAGAGAGTCCATCTACAGAAAACTATTTGCAAAAACTATATTGGTCTTTATATCAAAAGTTTAAACAACTGACTTAGCAAGACCAAAGATGAGACAAAAATGCACATTTAAATTTACAGTAAAAGAGTCATACAGCTGTAACCACTAAGAGTTTGAATCTGTATTTTCATTGTTCCAGACCACTAACAGAGGCCAGAAAAAACTTCAGGCAATTTTAATGTACTGGAAGCAGAAAAGGCTAAAATGAGTATAGTGTATGAAGCCACTCTCATTGTTAAGGTACAGTCTACCCACAAACATATACTGACACATGCATTGAAGCAAAAAGAGTTACACATGCGTGCTCTAGAAACCACCAAATGTTAACTAAATATTGTCATTTTTTCTTTTTCTAGCAGTTTAACACACTACTTTGGTTAAAATAATTTTGTGTCATGCTAAATGATCCACTTCTTTCTCATTATATTATGTTTAGCATTACATTTAGCTATGAAGATTTTAAATCAAGTCATTAATTATAATAGCACAGATGTTTCTGCAAAGATAAATTTGCATTAAGAAACACTGCATTTTGACTGGCACCAGTAGACATTCATAAAAATCATCTAGAAAAAAATCAGGAGTTGAAACCACCAATTTTAATGAACAGGGATGTCAGAAGGACTATCATAGGCTTTTAATGCTCACAACATGACTTATCAAACACTAAACAGCTTTTTAAAGGCATAATAAACCCAGTTTGAAGTAGAATAGTACAAAGTTCTATTAATAACAATATTCAATATTTGTATTTGTGTCAGTTATCTTTTATAATTACAGTAGCAGGTATGGACATCCAAAAATGCTTCTCTTTTTTGTCCCCAAAACATGGAAAAAATCTAAAAAGTCATGAGCAACATAACACACAGGTTGAAAGCCAGTCCTTCTTCCCTAACTTGAAGACCTATTGGAAGAATAATACAAAAAGAGGATTAAAATTTAAATTTTTTAATTTTCCCTTGGTCTTTTCTGGGATTTCTCCTTTTTCAAGCCTGGCTTTCCAATTTATTCTAGAAATCCCCATATCTTTATCTTTACTCAGTTGAGCATGCTTGCTTTCTTTTTGGTTCTTAACTTCTTCTCTCTTCTGCTGTACAGTCACACCCTGTCCTATCTATTTTTTATTGTTTGCTTCAGGGATGGATACAAAAGCATTACAACAGAGTACTTCCATCATGTGAACTGCTCCCTGGTTACGTCTCTCTGCATTTCCCAATGAAATAAGAGACAGGAACTGGAAGTAGCCTGTCCATGTATGACAGAAATGGGAGGATTCCCCTTGCCACTGACTGGACTGATGTTAGCATGCATGCAAAATATCATCTCTGGAGAAATATCAGAGTCAAAACTGTGTCTTGCAAAGGAAGGCAGTGCAGAGTGTTAAAATCATGCTCCACTGTGCTCCAGCTTATGGGCACTGACCCTCCACAGAGGCAGCTCAAGCAAAAACCCTTCCCTGCTGCAGCCTCTGGAGCTTGTGGAGTTAATGCATGCACAGCTCTCCATTACACTGTGAAGGCCATCTTAGGAATAACAGAAGATTTTCAGAAAAATTTTCAAGTAAATATTCAGCTTTGCACAAAGGTTCTTGTCAAGCAAATGCAGTGAAAATTAAATCTTGAGGAAGTGAAAAGCATTATCACCATACTTTCAATTAAAAACAAAAGTAATAGCTTCTTCCACCCTCATGGACCACAGTTTAAAAACTGCTGTTCTACACAGGACCAAGGCTTCAGCTGAATAAAAGCTAATACTAATAAACAACCTTGTCCACTCCTCATCTGAGGAGAGGAAGAAAGTGAAAAATAAGACTACTGCTCTTGTTACACCCATAAGTAAACTCTGGGTATGGATGATGGTAGCAAAACTCTCGCTACTAAATTTAATTCTTAATCCAATTGGTGGCAACAATATAGGCACTTAAAAAGTCTACATCTAACATTAATCAAGATACAATTGCTTCTTAAGACAGAGATGAAAGATCATGAGGCCCACATTAGAGATGTTGAACTGATCAAATTATATAAATTGTCAACACATAATCTGGAAAATGGGAGGAAAAATTTTTTCCCAAGGGGAAAAATTCTGACCTTGGAATCAGATTGGTAATCCCGGTAAAGTGATAGTAAGAAAAGCCATTGTACGAAATAAAAATGAAAATTAAGACTAGTATCTAGGCTCTAGAAGAGAACACGTCTTCAAAATATCAGGCTGGCAAAACCAAACTAGAGAAAAACTCCAATTTCACAGATTCTGTATTAAAAAATTCTTATCTTTTTAATGATCCTTTCCAGTGAAAGTGGGGAGGCAGATGTTTGTTTACTTTTTTTGGTTTTTTTTTTTTTTATATGGTCCTATATGAAATGTGATCTCATTTCACCCAGTTTAAAAAAAAAAGACCAAAGCAGTTTTATATTCAGAAGTGGACAAACTTTAGAATTATCCACTCTCTTTTTCACATCGACGGAATGCAGAACAGTAGTTCAAGCTATTTTTAAATAGAAAGTTGAAGCAGCTTCTAAGTCAACAACATTAAAATATATATGGAAACTGCACTGTTAATTCATATGCAACACATTCCTTTCCAGTGATCTTTTATGACATGCCTATCAGTTATTCTTTTTAAAATTACTTTCAAATTGCAAGACATAGGATGAAGCTGAATAAGGGTTTAAAAATTCCATTCCTTACAAAAATTTCTAGTTGCAGCACCATGAATTTAGTCAAAACATTGTATAAATCATCTAACATATACACAGATGTCTCTTCTGTAGAGTCCTAAACAGAAAGAATTATATTCCTTCATACAAAAATAGATTATTATTTACTACTCAAATTCTTACAATTAAAAAAAAAATCTGATAAATAGCTCCTATCTTGCAACTCAGACCATCAGTTCCTCAGCATTATCTACAGATATATCTAAGTTATTTGCAATTAAAACCCACCAAGTTAATACCCTTCCTCCCTAGGATATAGCACTGTGGGTTAGCTATATTGTTCTATCTCTCATTCTCAAATTCAAATGTAATTACACTTACATAACACTTACCAAAGTGAGATTATTTTAATCATGATACTAGGTAGTAAAAAGAATGAAAATCTATTAGCTTTCAAAAAAAAGCTAAAAATAGAGGAGCATAGCTGGTACAGAATGATCTTTCACTCAGCTGAACTCAACATTTTTATTAGCATTTAAAAATATTCTTCAAGTACAAAGTTACAGAGCTAGTAATTTACTGATGCAAACCTTTTTTCAGTAGTTTAAGATGTCAGTAACAAATAGCAGTGTTCCCTCAGCAATCGAACGTAGGAATGCATGGGAAGAGCTGTCAAGGTTCTCAGTGTCACAGTATTTCCTGCCAGCTACCACAGCCATGTTTGAGTAGTACTGAATAGTAATAAATGCACACCAGGTCAAGAAAGAATACAGTTCTTCCAATTCCTAATAATTGCTGTTGGTTTGGGTTTTTGCAATGCCATTTAACATTAGAGTAACAAGCAGTTCCGGAGAGCTTTTGGTCAAAGCAAACTTTAATCACTTCATACTTTGGGAAGGAATCAGGAACCAGAAAACTGATTTCTGTGGTTTAAAGAAAATAAGTTAAAAAAGACCCAAATCACTAACTTTACAGACAGCTTTCACCAAGTTAAGACCTGTATCTTATACAACCATGACTGTGGTAACGTCATCCTTATTCATAGATCACATTCAGTAACGCACGCAACACCAGTTAATAAATGTCAGACATTTTAGGACAGCACTAAAAAAACACCTCTCAAACAACAAAACATAAACACTCAAATGTGTATATTCACATAAACACTCAAACCAACATCTGTTTTCTCTGTTTAGACATTAAGTGAAGGTTTGGCTCCCAGAGGTGGATGAGGTTTTTGCTTGGTTAATCTGGTTCCATAATCTAATAAAGCAAACCTCATCTGTATCCTGCACCCCAAGTCCTGCTACAGAAAAATATACTGTACATTTCTCCTGGTCTTCAAGGGCTTATGAAAACCGAGAGGGACCACAACATCATTTGGACTACACGTGCCAGTACATAAACACAACACAACAAACTCAGTGTTACTCCCACTTTCATTTTAAACATCTAACATATGTTTAGAATCTCTACTTCAAATATCTGATCTTGCAATTGATTACAGAAGAAACTTAGGCACTAAAGTGAAGGAATTGCATCTAAAATGGATATAGAGACTACCATGAAGACCCCAAATTTTCAGTGGCAATCTCCACACTGAGAATTGATACTGCCAAAAGAACTAAAGGGCTACAGAGGCAAACACTGGATTTTTGTAATTCAAAATGTAGCTATACAACATATATTAAAAAAAAAAAAAAAGCTTGTGTACTGAACATTGATCTTTATTCAGATTTTCCTGTTACCTTCAAACGCTCGTGCAGCATCTACCAGGTGAGACCAGTCTAGCCCTGTGGCAGTGTCTGGCAGGGGCATCAGGCCAGGATCATTGAATTTGGCTTTATCAGATAAGGACCCATCTGAGAACCAGAATTCATCTAAACAATAAACACAATAATTAGTCTTCCTATAACAATTATGTACAATTAATTTTGAAGCTACTATAATGATCTGTAAAAAATGTATAAGCAAAAAGTGCTTATCTTCATTTCTCTTGTGTCTGTCTTTTCCTGTTCAATACTCAGTATGGGTGGAACAGTTTCTAAATGTTGGCAAAGATGGGAAGGTTTTAAAGGGTATTTTTTTGGTGCCACTGCATGTGATGCGTCCCTCACATTTTCATATGAACACTGTGTGAGTAGGCAACATCCATTCTAAAGCATAACTTATTAAACCTCAGCACTGAGCAGAAAAGTTACTAGATAAACCAAGTTTCATTTGTGAAGCAACATGAAAGATATTTACATGCAGAGTTTTACTCTGAAACTGAAAATATTCCTGTTCCAGCTGCAATTAATAAAAAACACCTGCTTTTCTTTTAATGCATTTGTAAATTCTAGCCTATATCCAAATCTCCCTTTCACACTGAAAATATTGCCCTATTAGTTTAACATTTGTAGCTGTATCTCTGAGGATGTAAGACTTGGGTGAGATTTCAGAGTGAGCTGTAACACACTGTAAAAGGTATACAGATCATATATTAAATGAAATGTATACACTATAAAGGGTTCAAACAAACCTTTCAGTTATGCAGATTCTAGAATGTACCACAAACATATATTTTAGTGGAGGAGATGCTAACTTTCATAATTTTCTAGAATAGCTTTACATGTTCCTTATCTGTCCATAGCAATCTTCATTCTGATCTATGTGAACATGTTAAAAAGAATAGTGAACAGACACACAGTTTCTTAAAACCAATCATAAACCAAAAGTATTATTTGCAATCACATTTCATCTTAACCATAAAGCCAGCAATGGAATATAACAATTTTATCCCATAGTACAGTCAGGCAAAGAGAATTTTTGCTTTGAACGTGTTTAAATTAAACAAAATTAAACAAAAAAGGTCAAAATAGGAATTTTTCCTCAAATATTTCAAGAGGAAATTTCCATCTAGTTATTCCAGTGGTTTAAACTATAATATGTAAGATGAGTATTTTTCCCAGGAAAAGACCAAACACAAAAAACAATGAAGGAAGGAATGCATTCATACAAGTGGAAGATACATTATCATTTAAGGAAATGGCATGCTGTCATTGTCCTGATATTAATGTCCATTTGACTTAAAGATTCTGACCTAAAAATCCAAAGAGAGTAGGCTGTTACCAAGCATTCTACTGCACAGAGCAATGATTGAAGCATATGCTGTATTCTTTGCAGAAAACTTGCTTAAAAAGAATACAAAATATGAGGAAAAAGAAAGTGAAGGAGGCTTACAATCCTCTGTCAAAAATTAGGAGTCCCTACAGAAGAGGTAGAAATTCTCTTTACTGTGGAATTTACCTTGTTCTACACTTTTATGAAAGATGCAGTATTGTTACATTACACTCGGAAGTGGCTTGACAAAACTCTGTAGAAATGTCCTTCTCAATATCTCTCAGTACGTAAAAGTGGATGTTATATGAAACAGAAAATATAATATAGACATATATTCTACTCACATATTTGTACAAAGATTTTATTTTCAGCTCTGTATAAACATACATAAAGCCTTACCTAAGGCTACCTTTGTGCAAATACGTTGAAAGCTGAAAGTCAGAGCAGTCGCTGAACTTCTCGATATGACTTGGGAATGGTAAGAACCTTATTTGTGCAAGTACAAATGTTTCATACATCCCAAATGTTATGGAAAATAGACAGAATATCTTATTTGAAAGACTGGCAAGCCAGATTTTGGTTCTAGACCAGCAGGCAGGCCCTAAGGGACAGCCCTTGCTTTTGTGTGATCAGCCTAGAGAGGCTGATTGTGAAACCTGTCAGGGAGAAGCCTGCTCCCAGCACGATGCTGCCAGCTCTCCAAATTAAAGTGTAGGAGTGATATATTCACCAGCAGTCATCCTTCATTATGCATTGTCTCTGTGAGAACCTCAGTTCACCTTAGGGTGGATCCTATTCAGTCCTGCATAAGCCCTGACAGAGCCACTCAACTGCAGAGAGCCTGCCAGAGTAGAGATTTGAATATTGATAGCTCTGAAAATGCAAGTGCTCATGCTGATGGCTGAAATTCTAAGTGGAATAACTGAACAGGCATGAGTATGCCACCACAAAATAATTCATTTTCAAGACATAAATTGTGTTCTCCTGCAATGGAGGAGCGAAAAGTGGGGGAAGAAGAAAAAGAATAAAAATATCAAACATGAGCTCTAATGATACAGGCCTTGGCGCCTTTGAATTTCAGAGAATATTGTTTGTATTCCAGGAATGCTCTGGGTGAGATAAATTATTTCTAGCCTCCTGTATTTGCATTTCTTCCCTGCTCCTCTTACCTTGCTGTTGCCTCACTCTGTCTGTGTGGCACTGCCACATCAGCAGCTGTTGCTTTTTTCCCTTTTTGATTTGTGCAAAGGTGGCAAGTGATGCTTAAGCATGCCCACCTCTGTGTGTCCAGAAGGATATGCCTAATCTAGTAGGCCACTACTTTACTGCACACAAGACTGACTTTTGAAGCAACACAATTTCCTCTGAGGAAACATTTTCAGTGTTATTTTCAGTTTTAAAGATTATTTTATTTGCTGTACTCCTTTCGGCATAAAATTATTGATCTTGTAGTTTCTGGTCTTTTCAGTTGTGTCATTTCCTACACGTAGGAATTTTATTTATTTTTATTATTGATGCATAAAAGTATGAAGCATTATAAGGAGTCCCTATTTTCACCAAAATTACATGGTCAGTTCAATTTCCAACACAGCTCCTGAAATTAGTGGTTATTGGTCCCACATGCATCCATATTCAAAAAGTAACTAGTTATGCAGAAAGAAGAAAGATTCACCTGACTTAACCTATTTTACTTCCAAGATAATTATCCTGCTTCAGTTGGAACTGCTACTTTTATGCAGAGATTGTAGATAATGAAAAAGCTATCTGCTAAGTACTCCTTGCTTCAAACTAGACATGTCATTTAACAAGTAGATTCTCTCCAAAGCAGCTGCAGGTGAAGAAATATACAAAATCTCACACAAATGTAAATCCCACACTCTGTGGGATGTCTGTTTTTCTTTCCTGCAGTCGGTAATTATGTCTCTATAGTCCTCTTAAGCAACAACTTCTGCCTGCTGAACCCTTCCCTTCTTTAGAATTGCCTAGGATTGCCCAAAGTCTCTCTTCAGAGATGCCAGCCTGCTCATAGGCTCTCATGCACATGTGCTTCTGATAATCATTTTTTCCTTCCCTTCTCTTATTGAAGGTAGTCTCATGTTCTAATAAGGCGAGCCATTCACTGTGTGAGAACAGGTGACACCAAACATGTTCTCCTTTGGTTGTGTGAATAAACCAACAGCCTTTATCTGCTTGCTGACAAACTGATTTTCCAACTGCTACCACTGCACATCACCAATATCCAGAGATGCTCTTTCATTTTAACATTGCTTCTTATCAACAAGTTTAGTTTTGGATTCAAGCTAACATGGGTAGTAAGGCAGTTTGAAGATAACACTTTCATTTATGAATATAGTTGCAGAGATAGTTCCTGCACATCTGGCAGCCTTTTCCCTATGGCATGTATAATCTGAGAACTTCCAGAATTTGTCAGTATATCACTGTAAAATATTCCTTTCCTTATGACCCTCTTCACTGCAACCATCCTGCACCTTCCTCCTTTCCTCACAGCACAGGAACCTCCTGCCAGTTTATCACTTAGGACATCTTCTTTCCCCTCTCTTTTTGTGTTTCATGATAGAGTGGACCACAGTGCCTGCGGTGTAAATCAGATTGTCTCCATGTGTCTCCCTGAGTTCCTGACTTATGTTATTACACTAGTTCAGTGTCAGTGGTTCTCATTGTTTTAATTCTTTCTCTGCTCATTCACCTGCCATGAATTTGCAGGAAGGGCATAGATCTGTACCTGCAACTGCATGTTAGAATCACTCAATATGAACAGCACTATCTCAGGGAATCCTTAATGTCCCCAGGGTAAAATTCCAGAGTTCTTACCTACACAAATTCTCCCTCCTGGTTTAAGTTAAAAATAAGATAAAATTAAGTGAATACTTCTACATTTGTGTACTGTTTGCAATCAACAGCACTGGACTGTCAGACTTTGCAATTCAGGCTTTACTGAAAGCAACTTTTTTTTTCACGACATTTCCCCAGTGATAAAACAGTAATTAAAAAGTCCTATAGCTTCATTTTCCTGTTATCTTCTTACAGTCAACATCACACACAGATGAAGTTTCTGTTTCTTTATTTGTGTGGTCATTCTGTCTCATAATTCTGATTTCCCAGTAAACTGAAAGCCTTCAGGGTCACCTATTAGTCTTTGGTTTTGATGCTGCCTTGCTTACCTATTAATCACACTCTTTTCCTTGCTAGACGGGTCTCATGAGATTTGGTGCTGCCACAGTATTTCATGATGGATAATAATGTGCAAGAATATACCTTTCTAAAATTGATTTCAGCCAAAACCATGCTATTTCCACTGATATCTAAAAACATTAAATATCAGTAAAATTTAAATGCTTTGAGATCACACATAGAAGACATTACTATGAGAGGACATGGATCCTGATATCTGAAACTACAACCTTATGTTAAAATTATAAATGAAAAAGAAACCTCTCACATCACTGCTGTAGAATGTAAATACCTACTAGGCACTGACTACATAAAACCTTCCTAAAAAGTGCCAAAATTAGTTTCTTATATGGAGATACTGACTAACCTTATTTTTGAAACATAGGTGGGCAAGCCATGATGTGGATTTTTTCAGAGTGTAATTACAGATAACCAATTAAATCATCCTTGAAACAAACACCACAAAATATTCTATATAGCTGGCATTGATAAGCACTTTTAAAACACAGACCCAGAAGCAGAAAATTGAGGCTGCATATGAAAACAGCATGAATTGCCTTGACTGACAGGATACTGATTTCGTGGGGGCTTTTTCCAGTTATATATATGTATATATAACTTTCTGTATCTAAGAAGCAGCAAGAATGAAATATTAGGTGTCTTAAGACAGAACTAATAAAAAAACCAACTAAAATATCACTGCTGGAGGAGCAGTATAAAGCTTGGATGTACATAGTTCATTGCCATGTGCCAATCTCCTGAAGAAAAGCAAGCTGAAGGTTTGATCTCATTGCATGTTCACATGCACAAGAAATGGCTCTAAAAAACAAGGCCTAACATAGAGGAAAACAAAAAAAGAAAATACAATCAGGGATGCCTAACTGGATACTATACAGATCCTTCATAGACTAGAAAAATCTACTGAATTAATCTCCAGTGAAACAAAATGGATCTCCATTTGCTATCCATAAAAGAATAGGATCCTCAGATTAAATTTACAGTAGAGTTTCACTCTGATAGAAGAATATTTTTAGAATGGCAAAAGGTACACCAAGCATGCATTCCCACCTGAGGCAGGAATTTAGCACTCATCTGAGATACCAATTTAAAATTAACCAGTGGTTAGTGACCAAAACTCAGTCTCATGGAGGACACTATAACTAGAAAAGTGTTTTGTATATAAAGCTTATTTCTCAAAGTTAGGAGATGACTGCTAGCTCCTGAAGGACATGATGAATGACAGAGCCATTTTTATTGCTACTTCTTTTAAATCATCTGGCTGCATTCTCCCTGGACATGGGCCTAAAATGTCCTTAATGCTTTCAAGAAATTCATCCACAGCTTCTTAACTATGGACTTCAGAGTCCATTTTTTAAATTGCAATCAGCTGTGATGCAATATTAGAGTTGCTAAAGAGGCTTTTTTTTTCCAGATCGCACATCAGCTCCACGTGTCCACTATACATCAGCCTAAACTAACTGAGAAGCGTATATATTCAGCATTTTTGAAAAAACAATTCACTCTTATTAAGTAAACAAATACAGATATTTAACCTACATATACCTATCTGTCTGTGTAGATTCGGGCTTTTCATTGTATTTTTTTTAATTACTACAGACTTTGTAGCTTATCCTGTAATTATTGCAAGCTAAGCAGATAATAAAGGTCTCACGAAAATTTCACAAGTAAAAAACCACATTCATAAAACAGTTTTAACTTAGCACCTCAGACTACTCTTCTGCTGCCATTAAAAATGAGACGTCGTTTGTAAAGGTTTTACTAATATGTTATAAGTACCAGCAAATTCAATTTGGAAATAGAAGTCAAAGGCAACATTTATTGTGTATTGCCTTTTAAGATGTTACTAAAAGGATCATCTAAACAAAAGCTGTTCCATTTAGCTATTATTTCAACTATACTTGCGAATATTTCAATAATTCAAATGCACATAAAATTAAAAAAAACCAAAATAAACAAAAACCAAAAAACAGGCCAGCTTGGCTTAATTAGGTCACCACTGGAAATAAAATAACTAGAAATATCTTCAGACAAAGCTTTTTGCCTATCAGTGGTCTTATAAAAATTCTTTGGGAAGTAAAGTGAATATTGTCTCCAAACATGATAAATATGAATTGAAATAATGGCAAACACGAGCATGTACTGCTGACCAAATATTTTTTTACTAGGACAACTAGAGCAGTGATTTGACATTTCTTAATTTCACCTTAAAAGTAAAATCTCACTTAATACTTGGTGATTCCTTTGAGTTTACTACAGATATTCCAAACGGAGCAATGACAGCGACAGTGACTTACTTCTCAGATTCCCCATGCCAGGAGTCAGGCTCATTCTGGGAGGCAGTGTGCTGTGGTAGGGTGGGGTAGTGCTGAACAGGATATCGTTTGGCAAGGCCTGGTCTATCATGGAGCTTCGGGAGCTGGCATAGGAAGATCCCCTTCGATTGCTACATATGCTCTCATCAGAGAGGGTGCGGTACAGCATCCTCCGTGGGGAAAGGTTTCCATAAAATGAAAACTAAAGATAAAAACAAGAACACATACTGCTGGTTGAAGTGATTCATGCAATCATATCCCGTCATCAGTTCTTGGGAGTGTTGTTCTGGACAGGCACTCTGGAATTCTTGAACTAATACAGAAGATCAGAGATTTCTTCCGCCATATCAGATCTACTGGGGCCTCAAAAGAGTAACTGAATTGGATATTCAGACTTCCTCTCAATATTTTGGAACATACCACCATGAATTAATCAGATACTGTGCAGTTTTAGTAATCATGAAATGTTAAATGAAAACTTCATAGCCTTATGACAGCAATGTTTTAGAGAAATGTATATAAGGTTACCAACTCTGGCAACATGTATGCAAGACTATACACAGAACTGTTTGATTTTAATTTGAAATGACCATGCTTTAATGTTAAACATTCTGAACTGATATACGCTGCCACATAATTCATTGCATGATAAAAATTACTTGAGACACTGCATCTCTCTGGATATCACAAAACAGTCTTAGAAAAGAGGGTAACAGGGTTCAGTGAAAACTGCTTATGCATTTCAAAAGGTTACTTAGACCACCACCCAAATATCTACAGTAAAACAAGATGCTACTGAATTGTAAAGCTGGACCATTCCACTTCGTAACTCGTTTCTCAGCACTGCAAACACAGTTTTCTTTAAATCTACAAAGCACAGTTAATGCCTTAATTATTTTACTGTGTATTGCATACAATTGCATACAATTACACGTTTCCTTTGTAATTAATTGTGTGTTCCATGTTCCCTGTGCAGAACAAATGCTTAAGAGGAATAGCTTTTGCAAACGGCAAACATAGCATAGAATCTCACATATTCAGGAAATTAATTTCTGACTTCACTGTCAAAGGTAACTGGCTCACCAATATCAAGGTTACCACCCTCTATGCAGGCGTAGCCACAGGCTGTACACTGCCAACTCCTGTGGCTGGAGTTCCTTGTGAGTCAGGGCCCAGGGTCTCACTTACTTACTTAACTTTTGCTTAGGTGCCTTGGAGAAGAAGGGGATAGCAGTCATTTACCTCAGCCACACCTTCTCTCTCTTTGTTGATTTTTATTTAGGCAGCCAGAAACACTGGCAGTTCTTGGAATCTTCACAGAACCCCTCCAATTATTGTATCAATCATAAATCATAAAAACCTCTAGGACACAACCCACAAAAATTCAAGCGTATATAATGCATACTTAACATACCTCACATTATAAAATAGATATGATCTGAATTTTAAATTCAACTCTGCACTTAGAAGGTTCCTGTATGTTACTTTTGTTCAGACATGATGATTATGCTATTCAGCATATTGTGTAAGCACAGTGGGTTAAGAGAGCATTGACTTAATATGGAAGTGTGACAATTATCTCAAGTAATTTAATTGCTTTGTTCTTTATTCCACATAAAGCAAGGAATTCAGAACCATTTACTTTGGGGAGCAGCAAATTTTAAGATCACTATCCACTTATTGTGAACTATTAAGCATTACCAACTGTCTTCACACTATAAAGATTAGATCCAGGATCTCCAGTAGCACTGACAATTATCCTGCTGAGCAGCTGCCACTGGTACCTACATGAAACTGATATGGATTTCTAGCAGAATTGTTGGTACTATTACAGGGCAGAGGAAAGTAGGCTACTTTCATTCATGTGTTTTAACACCATACAGGATGTATAAATTTAGGCCTCCTTCCTTGAAAATGTCTCTTTTAACCTTTCAAATTATAATGAAGCTGCTCAACCTGCACCCACCTCTGGTCAAGCTAAGCCAAGACACACTTACACAAATACTGGATTTTATAAATAATCAGCAAATAAACATTTCCCATCCTCGTGGGAAATGATATTTAGGGACTTATGGTCATCCCCAAAGAATAAACTTAGCTTGTATAAAACAATATTGCATTCTGTATAGCAATTTTGGGCATACCAGAAACCCATTTCTAAGGTTACTGAAGGACTGAAACACATAGAGCCAAAGAAAGTCGCCAACCTTTCTTCTCCCCTCCTCCATAGAGAGGCTGTCTGGCAGCATCAACTTCAGAAAATCTTCTTTGGACAAGACTTGCTGGCTTTCAACAATAGCATTCCTGACAGAAGTTTGAAGTGGACTTGATGCAGACACAGCATCAATATCATCATACACTCTGTTGAGAAAATGGGTGTTTTTAGCAAGAAATTGGATTTGAAAGACTGCAATCATTTTCTGTCAAAGTGAAAATTGTTAGAATTATCTCCTGACACAGCACACTGTTAAAAAATATTTTTGATCACTTTACATTTATAAAACTCTTTGTGGGTACAAAATGAAATTCTAAACCACTGAGAAACAGAGTTTAGGAATTCTAAAGAACAATTTAAAAAAGCATAATCCTTGTTTCTCCTAGTTTGCCTCTCTATTTTTTACACATCATGCTTCTCTATCAATACAAAAGCTATATTTATTTCAACATTTCCAAAGGTTCATCACAAAAGAACTTTTACTTCCACAGCAAATAAAAAAAATCAGTATTTTATACTACCATATTGCATCCAGCTTCACAATCTAGCAAAATTACTATGGTCATCACAGCAATGTATTGACAACCAATTGCTCAGTGTAAGAATATTTTATTATCAGCAATTTCATAAAGCTATTTAGATAAATTCAACCGGTGTCTTCTTTAATTATCATTTTTATATAACAATCTAGTTACAGTCAACAAGAGACTGTCAAACCAAATTATTAACCTTCAGCTCCTTCCAGTGAGAAAGGAGAGACAGGACTTCAACAGGTTTACTCTGAGAATGTAATTGAAGGAACTGGAGACTGCGACTCACAGAGAACACACACTGGAAGCCATTGCTCACTGCCAAATGCAGCCTCATCAGTGTCTTCAGCAGAGAGAAAATGAGCTTTGCTATGGCAAAGTGTAATTCTCAGTGAATTATAACCTACAGTGGCACAACATTCAGCAATTGACCTGATATTCATCATCACTGCTAATTAGAGATGCTATTTTATTTCAACATAATTATCCTCAGAGAGATATTTCCTCCCTGTGATATAGAGAGCTTTCCTAGAAAGAAAGAGGTGAGGCAATACTGTATGCCATGGAAAACTCTGAAAGTATTTTCTGATATAGGAAGTGTTGTCATATGCAATTAAAAGTTCTTGAACAGAACTATCTCTTGAAGGTAATTTTCCAAATTGCCATTGTTTCAGTCTGAATACCCCAATTCATTATGCAGTTTTATTTTTAGGATGCCATTCAAAATCAGGAGACATTGTTTCAGTGGTTCATTGATTTCAAAATCCAAAAATATTTGGGAAACCCTGAAGTTAGCACATTATAAGTCAAATACTACTACGACCGAACAATTTATGTAATTAAAACACTGTGGGGGAGAGTGTGCTATGCACATATGCTATGCAACAAAATCACCCCTATGTTAGCCCAAAGGAACACAACCAGGACAGGAGGGTAGTAACATCTTCTGCTTTTGAAAATTAGGAATTTAAGAGCTTAACTTCAGATTCATATTTCATAGTATATATTTTCATAGCATATATTTCATAGCATATATTCTAGCATGTATTTTTAAATATTACTCTTGCCATAAATGCGCACACATAGGCAAAATTAGGTATTAGATAAAAATAACCCATTCCCATTAAGCAAAGAATAATCCCAATTAAACATTTGAAAATGTTACATTACATCCGGTACCTGCATGTCATCTTGTCAATTTATTGAGACAGACAGTGGCTGGTTATGGTTTATTGAGAAACAGCACCAAAAAAGAAAGCAAGGGCATTATCCACGAAGATGGTTTTGAAGCTGGCAGGAATTTCAAGGTTAGTTTTAAAAGGCAGATTCAAACATTACTTATTGCAGTGCACCAAAGGGTAAGATGCACATACAGTATCTCAAATATACAGAGTATTATCTCTCTGTATTTGAGGTACTGTATGTTTTCCTTTGAGTTCAAGCCTTTTTCTTCCACCTAAGAACAACACATTTCTCATGGACTATTCCAGTGTTAAGCTTCATTAGATACATAAAGGTACAGAAAAAAACCCCAAATATTTAAAGGCAAAAGAGAATTTATAAATTTTTTCTAATTCTATTTTAAAATTTATTTTCACTACCCTTCTTCCCCCAACGAAGTAAAACAGAGTGCTTACTCATGACATTCTGAAACTTCAGATTCTTCAGGTGTAGGACTTCCTTCTGATTTTTTCCATCCAATGACATATTTACTCACTGCTCCTTGTCTGTGGTATGGTTTTGAAATCGACCCAGACATCTGTTGACTACTATTCTGTGACACTATATAAACTTTGGAGGTATCTAGGGAGCCACTCTTTTTAGAGCAGTGTGTGGATGGGCTTCCTGAATGATGTGACCCACTGGAAAAGCGAACGAAACACACAAAAAGAAAAATTAAATATGCTATGCAACAACAAATCAGAAACGCTTCGCCTGATATGCGGCAGTAATTCCCACTGTTAAGTTTTTCTGAAGGTTAAAATCAATGAAGCAAAATTGGCACAGTAATTTTATACACACCAACTGTGTACACATTAAAGCTCTTTGGGAACAGAATTGTGATGAGTTTCTACAACAAACAATGCATGGAATTCAGCTTGCTGAAATGCCAATGCAAACTGATATGAATCAAAACTAAAATCCTAAATTAAAAAAAAATATATATATATTCAATTTGTGTGTGCAATTTTAAGTAAATATGTACACACACATTTACATAAAGGACTACATAGGGAATTACTCAAATATCTCCCTAATCATAAAACCTATATGCTTTTCCATTTCACAATAATTTTGCCAGCTGATGCAAGATTAGGCTGCGCCTTTCAATCAGACACACTAATATTAAATTATCACCAAATTTAACAGAAGTAAATTTCAGTTCAACAAGACAGCCCTCTGGATAAGTTTAACAGCCTCTTTTATTATGAATAATAGCACTTGTAGGCACTAAGACATACTTTTAGTGAAGACTCCAAAACCTATTTCAAATAAACTAAAGCAAACACTTCCTTGAAGAATAAATTTCTTCAGAATTACCATACAAGACAAATTCACTCCTGTCAAGTATATAAGGAAATCAGTATATAAGGTATTATTATTTGCTTATTTTCCTGTACTGATTGACACTGAAAACAGGAAAATCAGAGGGAAAGAAGAACAAACAATTTCCTTCTATCCTTTACAGAGTAAAAACCTTAACACATAGACCAAAGCTTCAACTTCAAAGTCACCATTAAATGGGAACTGGAAGATAAAGGCAACCAGCTATAAAAGTGTACTTTCAACAAGCTTTACAACAGATGTACCATGCACACGTTTCATTGGTAACAAAAAGAAGAGCTAAGAATCAATCATAAATGCTGTTCAATGAGCAAAACTGTAAAGCATACATCAGAATAATGTAAATTAGGGGGGATGGTACACAATGAAGTTTCTCTGTATGTAAAAATTGTCCATTGCCCAATTTTTCTGATTTCCCTCAGCATTAAATCTAAGGTAAGTTGTTGCACTGTACTAAAAAATCCAAAAGTATGTGAAATAAGTTCTAGGTGCAAACTTCTCTTTTACTCAGGGATATTTTGCAATTTTAAAAATCTAAGCAATTTGCAAGGGTCACGTATAAAAGCCTCCATCAGACCTGGGAGGAGGTCTGGCTATGCTTTCCAGGCAGACTCATCAAAAATTACTTGAAAACGTTTCATACAGGCATTTGAATACAACAAAACCCTGAAAATCTTCTAAGTTCAATTTCAAAGTAGGGTAAACAGAACAAAAACAACACGGAAGAGTTATCTGCATGTTAACCCACAATCCGTAACCCCTAGTTTGTACAAAACGCATACCTGGAATGAGAGGAGATTTCACTCAGGTCTCCCATGCTGCCTTCAGCCGTGTGACTGGTGGAGATAGCAGAGGCATAGCTATGAACAGCATAGATTTTAGCTGGATCATCCTCTGGCCCGGGAGCCTCCGAAGCCTCTGCCCACTGCTCTGTGTGGCAGTGCACCCCGGACCTGCTGCCAGCCAGGTGCAGAGGGGCCAGCAGAGGAGCCGGCATGCAGGGAGCCGTATCGATCCCGCTGTCTGTAGAAGCCCCCTTTATATACGTTAATCCAAGGAGCTCGGGATCCATCAGGTCTCCGGAACCGAAGTGCTTTTCATCACTGTTGCTGGACGTGTTGCTGGATAAGGTGTTGCTGCTGGAGTGGCTCGAACAGCTTTTGTCGCCAATCTTAACAAGAAGAAAACAAACCAAAAGAGACCCCCCTCAAATTAAATAGTAAGAGATCTATTTTCATATAAATTACTGCATTTGTGCCATTCAAAGACCATTTTATTATTTCTTTTTTACAGTATGCTATCATATAACTGCAAAGTATGAAAAGAGCCAATTATACCACCAGTTTCTGTGAAATGAATTGCACAGCTGGCTAGACACATTAAAGGTTGATGTCACTGCAAATAAAAAGGCTCTAGTTCCATCTTCTATCACAAATCTTAAAATCAGAATTGAATTTTCTGATTATAGGACCTGCTTAACATCCATAAAATTGCATTTCTGAACAGTTAAAATAAGCATTTGTTAAAGCTAGAAGCCTTGGTAATTATTTGTTTAAACAAGCTCTACTGCAAATCTGAAAAACACTGAAGACTGAATTATTGTTGGCTTTTTCTCAGTGTGGCTGAAATATGCAGCTCATTGGATCAAATCCAATTGGATATGTGGCTAGTTAAATTGAAGAAAATTGTGATGTATGTGCACCAGATGAAAGTAACTTAAGTCATAAGGCCCTAAACTAAGCATGGCTATTCAAGTAGAATAATTACGTCAGACTTTTGTGCCAATAAAGTCCAGGGGTTTTGTTATTTACCTTTTAAAATAAATTTTATAGAGAGTTGGATTAACTTATGTCTGTGACAGTAGCCAGAATAAAGGCAGATGGACTTCTACTAGGGCAAATGTACTTCTGTTAGGTAGGATATAAATGGGAAGGGTGACTAACTTTTTCATGAGATTCCTCTCCTAGCAGATGCTAGGAGATGCTGTTGCTCACACAAAATGGAAGTTTACAAACAGTGTACAGACTCCTACTACATATAGCAGGATTTTCCATGTCACAAACATTATCATTATGTACTTTCCATGACTAGGCTGTTGAGGATTTTGCCATTACTGAAGACAAGCTACTAAACAAGGTAGACTAGAAAATCTGTTCAGCATTCCCAACACACAAGCTACATTTTTATAGTGCTTATTGATAATTACACTCCGTGGGTATCTCACATAAGATGAAAAGCGGTACGGTAAATATAATTTTATTTTCTTTTAAAGGGTAATTAAATACTCCACATATTAAACAAGCCAGTATAAATGAAGCTGTAAATTCACAGCTGAGTGGAGACTACACTAGTTTCATCTCCAAAAATTGAAGGAAAAATCTCAATGCCCCAGACCCAAGTCCTCTTGGAATTCTGAGTTTGTAAACACAGATTAAGCATACTTGATTCAACCCACATCTGGATGAGCATAATCTTTGCCTCCCAAAACACACAGTGGTCTTCATAAATTACTAAAATGTATTCTTGAGATTTATTTCTATAAGTCCAGAGTAGTTTTTTGTTGTTCCTGTTTTGGGGTTTGTTTGTTTTTAGAGTTCTGAATGACATCCAAGGAAAAGACTTACATGTGAAAGCTTGTTTGGTGACTCCTTGCCACTGCCTTCTTTCTGTAAAGCTCGGTCTTTGTAGGAGCTCAGGACTTTGGTTGATGGTGCATGCCACTTGGCTTCTGCCAAAAATAATGGAGAAAGGCACTTGACTCAGCATCAGGTTTCAAACCTGCACACCCTTTGCAATCAGACACAGGTATCTTCACAGATTGTCGTAACAGCCCCTGCTGTCACTGTCACATCACATGCTCTTTGTGACTCAAACCTCCACATGGGGAGGTGGCTGCATTTCAACAGGCACTGCATTGCAAAGAACATGTACTTGAAAGATACAGTGGGTTTTATTACCAGAATGTCTGGTTCCTTCCAAAGTTTCCTCTCGTTCTCTGCCTCCTTCACACTCCAGTGAGCCTGAACCTTGGTGATGTTCATGGAGTAAAGGGGACTGGCATCTTTTAATGTAAGCAGAAAATTAAGCTGTTAAGGTTTTATCCTGGAAGATTAGTTACATGATGAACTACATTTTTTTTTTTTTTAATTCTCAAAAACAAGAATTTTGTGACTTTTAAAAACAATCATCATTCCAAAACATTTCCAAACTCTGCATGTGAATATTTACATGCAATTTTTTCAACAGCACACTGTTATATCTGAAGTGTGAACATGCCAAGAAGATACTGAACTTCAAGAAGCAATGTATTCTTGGGGCTATATAGCCAAAGGCTTTTGCTGTGAAGAACCATGGTAATATATGCTTAACCTCTCTGTGATCTAAGCCCCACAGAAAGTAATCGTAGTTTTGCAGTGTTTCACACTGAGAATATGTAAGTTAATACCAGATCCACTGCTTTGTATTATACTGCAAAAGTTTAAACATTTCACAAAGCAACAGACTAAAACCTAGATTGCTGTTAGAAATAACTGTGCTGGAAAAAAAATTACACAACATGCATTTTGATGAGTTGACTGTCAAAAAAAAAAAAAAGCTACAGTTTTATTTGAATTATTAGCATCTATTTAGCTGCCAGAGATTTCACTGAGATATGTGAAATTCCTTGAAGAGTCTACAAGATACTGCATATATATCTGCTACATGGAATATCTTATCCACAATCAATCATGCCAAAACATTAATAAGCTTCAAGGAGTCAAGCTGATGCTTCCAATATTCACTTTTTTCTTTTTTTTTTTTTTTTTTGAAAAGTAGCTTCTGAAAGCCACTTGGCAAGTCTGGAATGCTTTTATATTACTTTATTGTAGATACTGCCACAGCTCAACATTTTGTAACAGGAGTGTTTTCTGTAGCTGTATATATACAACAAAGTCATAAATTTAAGGTAGTTTAGAACAGATGTCTCACATAATATTCTGATAACATGAGTTATATTGGGGTGGTCTTTTATATACAGATAGCTAACTTCTGAAATTTCAGTACCAAGGGATTAACAGGGATGCAAAAAGACAATCTAAGCACAACCTTTTAGGGAGAAGAGACTTCTGAAACTCCTACTTTTTTTGAGGACATGTGCTAGAGAATGGGTGTCAGTGAAACAAACATAGCAGGAAATAAAACCTTTGAAGACCATAAAGATATTTTTTTTTTAGTCAAACACCTTCCTCCAGAAGCAGGAGGAGGAAGTATTATTATTTTATTCTAGTTCTGAGTTACTAGCTGATTTCTGGCCTTTTACTGGGAAAATAAACCTAAGAACCATTTGTCATTTATATGAATTTAAAAATATGATCCTAAAGAGCTAAATTAGGATGACTTTAAAATTGCAGATGCATGCATGTTACATCAAAGATCAGTAAAACTGTACCTCTTAAAAGATACTAACAGTGTTTGAAAATAAAACGTAGAAGACTCATAAAAATTTTGCTTAAGAAAGAAGATGAATGGAAGCTCTTGCAAGATTTAAATAAAAAATTTTTAAAATCACTAATACCCGTCATATCCCACTTGCTGTCTCCAGTGGCTGCTCCCGCTGGGTCCTGGGTCACTGGATGAGGACTGGTTGCTTGGAGAACTTCTGTAAAGTTGATTTTAGAGTCATTAACAGTGCACTGAGGCATTTGTGGGGTTTCAGATTTGAACTGGGCTGTGCTTCTTTTATCAAATACATGCATTTTCATAAATAATACAGATGCACTAGGAACAATTAGTACCAAAAAATCCACCATTTGGGGAATTTAAAAGGTTTATCTCAGTTTCATAAAACTTTAACAAGAATTTTACAATTATAGTATTAATTCACAAATGAAATATTTCCAACTCAATACATAAAAAGGCACAAAAAGAGAAGGACTAAGTGCCAAATCCTATTTTCCTTAGATCTGGCTTTAGTTCTGAATAAGTGGGATTACTCAGGAGTCAGAGCAGCTGGATTAGGTCTCTAAATTCATGTGTGGGAAGCTCTCATAGTGGATCAGAAATGACTGTTAGTTCCTTGGCACTTATTCCAATTTTAAAGATAGTAAAATTGGAAGAGGCAATTCTAATACTTTTTAAAATTTTATTTCATTAATCCTTTGACATAGAAAAGCAACAGAAAAACATTTTCATGAAGAGCATTATTTTGTACTTATTATTTAAACTTTTAAGCCTCATGTTTTAACAATGTCTCTAAGCAGTTTTGTTAGATTTGCAGACAGTTGAAATTTCATGCTTAAATTTGGGTTTGATCACATCCTTTCCTTCACTTCTGTTCACATCATTCCATAATTACAACACAATTTCCTTCAATTATCTTGACATTATCTTGGATTCAATTCTCTGTGTTTATCTTTTTTTCTTTTCTCTCCCCCCTTTTCTTTTTCATTTAGAAATGAATGTATGTGCTCAGGGAGGAAATTAAGAGCTGTTTTTTCTCTATGCAAAACACTTTCCCAAGAACATGACCTTTCAGTAAGCAACTTCACCATTCAGCTTGAAAATTTTAAAGACAGTAGCTATTACATTTTGTTTTTTAAAGACATTAGGTGTTATATTTTGTCTAACAGCCAATATACTATAGTGTAGTACCTTATTTTTCAGCATGTCTTTAGTGTAGTACCTTATTTTTCAGCATGTCTTTCTCTGAGAAGTATTGACAGGACTGAACCTCTCTCAATTAAGTGAAGTAGTCAATAGTCTACAGCTTAATTCAGTTCCATGAACTTGTTATTACCACTAAGAATTATGCATTTTGTGCACAGATTAAGTGACCCAGCATTAAGGAATGGATAAATTATGATCCCATGCGTTTCCACCCTCCAGGCTGGTGTTTAGGATATTGTCCTTAAAGCCAGGATATTGCTTTGTGCTGTTCCAAGGCTGAACAAAATATGTCTACCTCCAATTTGCTGGACAAGTGTGAAGCCTTTAGCCTAGTAAACAATGAGTGGCTACAAAAGGAGAACCACAGAAATCCCATCAATGACAGCCTCACACAGTTCCTTCACACAAAAATTCCAACCATCTCCTCTCAGGAATGGATTCCAGACTCCAGGTGATAGGATGCACTGCCTACAAGTGTGACTCAGGGACTAAAGCACACAGAGACTTCTCTTGGTGCAAAAATCAGAAGAGTGAGTCCGCCTAAAGCTTCACTTAGGCACATGCTATGAGCAGCTGTCACAGAATTAGCCACTTTGTGAAAACAGGAGTAGAGCTTAAGGATATCTTTAAGTATTTCTAAGTGACTAAGTAGAGGAAATTCCTTGAACAACACCAAAATACTTGGATTGCCTTCTCAAAGCACTTAATTCTCAGGAATTGTATTAGGAGCATAAGCATTCAGCTCTGAGTCTCTAATTTCCCTCCAGGGACTGGGCACCTAAATATTATATGTCACAGTAGTTGAATTTTTGCTGCTTAAGTCTCTTCCTGTATCTAGTCCACATTGCTTCTGATTCTTCCTCTTTTTACTTCTAAACCAAACAATTTTATTGCTGACTTCACCCTTAGCTCATTTTCAGATCAGCTGTTAAAATCTTCTCTGTTTTATCAACCTCCTTCTCCCTGCTTGCACTCTTAAACCAACACTGGGTCTTTGACCCTCTAAAATCTCTTCATCATTTTCCTAGCCTGAGTATACACTTTCACCCTTGCAAGACTATTTATAAGTACTAATCCACCTTACTTCTAACTCTTCTCTTCTGAGTTCATCTCTCTGCCGAATCATCAACTATGCCTCTTCCCATGTGGAAAGACCTTGCCAATTAGGTACCTTTCTTTACATGTTTCAAGACCTACATGCCAGAATCCATAATTTTCCTCTCTTTTCATTATTTATACTCTCTATCATGTCTTCCCCAGAACAGCACTTCTGCACTGCACCTCTTGCTTAAATGATACAGAAATTTCTTCATGATAAGAGTAGACTCAGTCTAAGCATTTTTTCACATGCTTTGCTGAGTGTTATGAGAAGTGCAGCTTATGCTTGTGAAGTCTTTTTGGAATTGAGTAGCATGTCAGAATGCTTTCATTTCTTTTCTGTATTGGCATACAGTATGCTTAATAAAGATTCATAAATGGTGAAGTATTTCTAGACATTTGATACACTGTCTCCTTATGTTAGACGCTATTGAGCATTTCACTAACAAGATATTAGGAAAAGCTTAAGCTCTGTAATGGTATTTAAATGCTTATAGAAATGCATTTGTCAATTTTTCAGGGGATGGAGATGGGGGTAGGGGAGAAGGAGAACACAAATGATCAAATGGTCATAACTGGGAGTCTTCCTTCCCCAGACAATGAAGAAGACATATTTTCAAATATGTAGTACTACTACTGGTGTACATTTCAATGTAAAAAGTCATTAATTCTTTTCTACTAAATAAGGTAGTCAATGTGCTGATAGTGGCATTTAATGATTTCATCCAGAATTGTTTTAAACCCATTTAAGACCAACATTTCAGATTTTTGTATCACTCAGATATTTTCAACACGCAACAATTATTTCCCTGGAAATTAGAACTACATCACCCCATAGATAAGGGCATAAGCTGAAATAATTATAAACAATAAAGGGCAGAGTTCTGCTCAAGACATATGGTTTTCCTAAATAATTCAAAGGTCAAATGTATTTGCAAATTTTTATCTTTAAAAACAAAGTTTCATCTTATGAATAATTATGATTAAATTAGAACAGAGCTAACATTTAAGAATACCATCCCATCATCTAAGAGGTGTTACATATTCAAATCACAAGCTCTGCTTTGTTTAATTAAAAGCAAAGCAAAGCATAAGGGCTGGTAATGAGTTACAGAACCCTTTGAAACTATGCCAATACCTTGGTAACGAGATTAAATAATTAATTTTTAAAGGAATGAGTTCATTTTATTTACACTCATTATTTGTTTAAATAGTCTTCCAAAAGTCAGGGAACAGGACAATATTGAGATCCAAAAGTTATAAGGCAGTTTCCCACTTCACTGATTTGGGACTAAAGGGAAAGGTCAGCTGTCCTCAGCAGCAGGATCCTCAGCCCACTTCCATCACAAACACCAAAAGTCACTTCTTTCAAGCAGACTGTTCCAGTGAACGCTATTTAATACAACCTCAGAATCAAAATTACTGTCAAAACTCAATAAAGTAAGGTTTAAAAAACAAGACCCCAAAGTTCTAGAAAGCAGAGATTTCGGAAGTGATACCCATTAGGAAAACGACAGGCACTAAGCAGAGGGAGCATTACCTTGCACCATCTGGCAGTTTTCTATCAAAGGAAGTGCTACGAGGAATGGCTGTCTGAGCCTGCTGGAGAAGCTGCTGGCACTGCAGTCTGTCAGATGTTCCTAGGATTGGAGAGGCACGAGAGAGAGGCTGCCCAGCGGGAGTCGGCACCCGATGCCAAGTGGTATTCCTTCTGAAAGGGGTTTTATACTCACATGGGGTGCCTTCACTGTCAAGTTTGTATTCCACCATGGGTATACGACAAAGTTCTGAACAACCCCTGTGGGACAAATAATAACGCTCATCAGTCTCACAGGAGAGAACAGAGAGAGAAATCTTGCATTCACGGTGAGAAGAATATACATATTTTGATTTCAGGTGCCCAGAGGTGTTCATACGGCATTGTACTTTGAACACTTCAAAACTGTCACACCAAGCAGGTAGAAAACATTTCAAAAGAAAAGATCTGCTGTCATATGCTCAAAGCTTCAAATGCTTGAGTGCTTGTCATGCTTCAAAACGGGGAACACATTAGTGTTAATTAATCTGCATCTTGAATTTTACATAATAAAAACTTTTAGAGACAAGGCCTTTAGAAGTCATAAAGCACTAAGTTTTTCTAAAACAGCATTGATTTGTTTAAATTTCAGAAACAGGTTTGTTACTTTGCAGCAAACTAAATGTTTCTTAGTGGGGTTGAGGACTCTCCTTTAGAATCCCACCCTGTCCCCACCAAATGACAGAGAGCATAGACTACAATGCAAATGATTAATTGGCACCTAAATATTTTTCCCTGTGTTTTCAAAGTGTACTTTCTAATGCCTCTTTCCCCAGGGATTTTTAAGCCTGGATGAGAAATGGGGAAGTGGAAGAAAGAGACAGATCAGAAACAGTCTAGCCTACCACCTCTGCCTGAAGTTTACAGTGTGGTTAAATACTAACAGTATGCACAGACAGTGTAAACCCAGGTAAAAGTACTGGTAGTGTTCCACAAAAGATCAGTGTGCCTATGGGATATTTGCTGTAGACTCAGATTGCACGCAATAATTAAGTGTTACTGTCTCAGAAATTGGTTAATAGAAGTGTCACACACCCAGTAAGTCAACACTGATTATCATGGGAGATTTTTTATATTCTCAACATTTCATCTCCATTATTTTTCTGATAGGCAGTGTGTACTAAATCAGTATCTATGAAGAGAACACCCTAAATACTTCCAAAGCAAGTAAGAAGTAGTGAAAATTTGCTCTTCTGTCTCAACTACAATTCTGCTCCATTCCTTAGCTGAGTCTTGATCAAGCTTTGCTTTTGTTGAAAAGCCAACATAGACGATTTGCAACTAAATTAAAATCACCTAGAGAAAGTGCAATAGAGTGTAAAGAGTTTACAGTCTTAATCCTGAAAATATCTTGGCATAAATGACTTAACAGAAATGTGCAGTGCAAGTAAATTGTATTAATTCTCACACTTTAAATCACTGTGCATTAAAGCTTCTGAATCAACCACCCCAAAGAATATTTTCATTATCTGTGTTCTGGTAAGCAGATTAAAAGAAAAAAATATTAGCCAAAAAGCAAAGTGCCTTATTCAAGGTTGTTGAAGGGAAGACCCATGAGCAACTGTAGCAATTACATTCTACATACTCTGTATATCCATAGTCTGATCCAGCCAAGTGTTCCACTCTGCTGAATTTTTTAGTAGCAAATAGGCAAGTTTATCCTGTAGCACTAAATCTCTGCCCCTGGTGGCACTCAAACACATGAAAAAGTTAACTTAAAAAAATAGATAATGAAAGTATTGAGAATGCAGATTAATAGCCAATATAGGGTGGAAGACACCTTGATGAAGATGACCTGAGGAGCGAGAATGTTCCAAAGCAGAACTCAGAATTCCTGGTTTTTCAATGTTATTCTTTTATCAGAAATATCATTGTAAGATGCACCAATAAAATCTGACATGTCCAACCTCTGCTGACAAATCATAGTTGGACATGCTGGAGGCATCACAGAATTTTGCAATCATGATTTTCTGGTCTGAGCTTCCCTAAGGATGTAAAACTACCCTAATAATCTCTACTCACAGACATGGAATGGTGCTACAGAGAAATCACTGTTATAAAATTATCAGATCATTTGAGAGGGTCAGTTTGGGATATCTCTAGCCTTCCCCTCACCCTGAAACGCCATAGTTATTCAGAACATCACTTCAAACTGCCTCAGCCCATGTATCGATTTTTAAAACTTTTTTCACACTTCTGAGAATCATGTTGGGCTCTTAGAATGAGGAACACCATGAAAAAAGGTCAAGTTAAGCAAATTGCACAGAATTGTGCCAACTCTTCTACTGCTGAGGCATATATAGAATATATTTCTCCAGTGTGATTTTCAGCTGCTTATGTTCCAAGTTCGTTCTTCCCTTAATGCAAGCTCCTGCCTCATTCAGTGCCTGCAACAAGGAAGGTGTAGGAGACAGCAGCCTCCAGCAATGCAACCGCGATCCTTTTCTTTTCTTTTTTGGTTTTTTAAGTCAGGAGTTTTACATATAAAAACAAACAGATCAAAGAATGCAGAAATGACATAGCAAGGTTAATATTAGTTTGGTGCACTGCACAACTTTTCATGTGACCAAATATACGCAGTTTTCCATTATTTGATGAAGAAGTTGGAACAATTATGTAGGCTGAAATTTCAATCCCCCTTCTGCTAATTTCTCAGTATTGTTTCACTCCCTTCGTCATTCCTATAGACTTTAGGCATTAGAAACAAATCAACCCCTCCCCAACTTTTGTTATTAAGGTGTCAATTTTACAGTTTATCTTGTTAATTGGGAAAGTTGTAGCATGTAATTGTGATCGTACCGCTCATTAGATACTCCCCACAAAGTACTTTAAATGCTGTAAAAATAGCCACGGGTATTAAAAGCAAAAGGGACTGTTACTACTATTTCCTTTGACTTAGCTTGCTGACTAATTAACAAAAGCATGGTATAATAATAGTAAACAATAAGCTTTCCCACAATGAGTAAGAACTGAAAATTTTGTAAAATTTTGTGTTTGTTTGCGTCAAGAAAACATTCTTCCCACAAATGAAAAAAAAAGTATTGAGGACACAGTTTCTGCAGAAAAAGGCTTACAAAAAAACCTTGTTTCAAATCACTATAAAAATTCAACAGTGTTGCTTATGAATTCAAAACAGAGCCCTAGAAAGCTTGCTTTAACTGGCTCAAAAAAGAATTTCCATGGTTTCAGATAGCTTCTTTTGTCACATAAGGCTTTTAAACCCTAATTTAAAAGTACCAAACCAATCATTCCAACATTTATATGAAAAAATATGCTTCACTGCTTCACAAGCGCTGCCTAAAGAACAGATACTGCAGTATACTGAGATAGGTAAATTTGTAATTGTAGCTGCCTCCTGTATCAGGAAGACAGAGAAGGAATTACTTCATGCCTGCAATCCCCACCTCTATTCCCCACCATGGATCAAACTGTAAGTTATCTTGCATGAAAAAAAACCCACAAAAATAAATGCAATTCCCTCTTAGATATGTAATTTGACCTTTATCTAACTTCTACTTATGATTTTGTTACTTTTTCCACCAGTGCAAGAATATATATTGGCACTGGTATTGAATGATAGCTTTTAAATTTAAATTTCATATATTTCTTTTAAATTCACTTTAAAGGGTACATAAAGACAAATCTCTATTTTATGGTTTTAAAAAGATACTTAAATTTATGTTAAACTAGGATATCAAATGTTTTTCACAACTCTATCCAATGTAACATTTGAAAAACAGACTCACAATATTTAACAAGCAAATGTGTCCATATCTTAACCACACATCAGAAATTACAGCACTTCCTGCCCTTCACCATAGTTTGGTATTAATTAAATCAATGCTTCACCATAAAGCACAGTCTCCTACTAATACCTTTGGTTCAAGAGCCATATTATCCTATTAAAAATTTGGTTAATAAAACCTACTCTGCAATTAAAGAGAGCATAACTCTATGATACAGCTAGCAGGTCACGACACTGTAATAAAATTTAAGAGTCCACTATAAAAATCTGCAATATTCAAATGTTCCTGCAAGGAGCATTATGTTCTGAAATAATTATCATGCAGTCCATTAAATTTTTAAAACTACATTAACCAAACCTTTCAATATTAGTTTCAGATTCCATATAAAGGTTCTGTAATAGGGTCTGTGAAGGGCCTGCATTAGGCAGGGAGTCTAGTTAGACTCAGCAAATATCCATCTCCACGGAAAAGATAGAAACTTCCACGCACCATGATCAGCACCCTGTCACCTTGATAGCTACACAAAAGCCTTCTTTTCTGCTAAATCCTATAACTATCAGCTTCACTATTTGGACCCCAGCTATCTACAGATTTCAAGCATGAACAGTATGTTCAACTAGAATACTTGGTTACAATTTCACTTCCAGTTCAATGTATTGCAAGGAGATGTAGGGATAGAGAAGGCACCATTGGTGTGCATCAGTTTATTACACCGGTAAGTTATCCCTTACTATCACCATTTCAATACCAAACATCTAATCCTGCTCTAGGTAGAGTCTTTATCCAGCAGTACAATAACTGCACTCTGCTAACTCTAACTTTGTTTTTGAAACCAATCACTTCTACCAGAGAGCATGTTTGTTCTCACACCGCAGTAGTGACCAAAGTGACACAACGAGCCTGAGGACTCATTGTGCAATCTATTAAATCCACATAATAAAACACAGATTCATTTCATATAATTATAGGGATTTAATTGAAGAGCAGAATTTAGTAGCTTAGTTTTGCTGAGACTCAGGATGTAGTTAGTTAAGACATACATAGATTTTCCCTTCCTTGACACTGAAATACCTCCTGGAGGTAATATCTCAACTCCACTGACCCGCTATCTCAGTTACAGCACAAGTCCAAGACACTACACAATACCCAATGGTCTAAGAGAATTTTGTTCAAAAAGTCAAGACAAAAAACTCCAACTTCTGACATCTCAGAAACCTATTAACAGTAGTCATATATAATTTTTTAAAATTAAAAGATTAAATCAGTTTTATATTTAAATAATTTCATACCACAATAGATGAATGAGATTGCTTACAGTAACCTCAGACAGGATGCTGCCCATCCTGTCACTTTGGTTTAAGGGAAGTGATGACTCTGACAGTCCCTCCATGGAGCTAAAGAGTTGAAGCTGCCAATCCCTTCTTCTTCAAGATAAACTCATTGTCCTTCTGGTCTTTATTACTATTCAGTTTTAAAAAGAACCTTTGTGCTGGTGATCTGACAAGCAATTCAGAGGCCTCCTAAAGAGCCTCTACATCTGTACTGTTACATGAAAAAGAGAAAAGCAGACAGGAACTAGATGATCTTTAAGGTCCTTTCCAACCCACAACATTCTATGATTCTAATATAGAATAAAGGGAAAAAAAGAGTCTGGAACTCTTCTTTGCATCTCTCCATAGAGACAAACAGTGCTTTGCCAGGCATTTAGGGAGTTTTTTCTGCTCGACTGTAACAACTGTACACATAATTAACTTCAGCAATTATAATTAACTCCTACTATAAGTTCATTCATAACTCAGTAAGAAAAAAATCAAAGACTTTATTTGTATGAAAAACACAGTTAAGCATTTTCTACCTTTTTTTTTTTAAGTTCAGAAGAGAGGATTAACTTTTGCAAGTAGTACAGCTTCCAATTAATATAATTATATTTTCTTAGTGATAGTTCTTTCAGTTAGTTCTATAAAACATCAGAATCTAGACATTTCAGATATTCAGATATTTTCAGCCTTCTCAGATTAGTAGCAGGGGTTGTAATTAAAAGGTTTGGTACATCCAAATTCTATTCTCACAACAAAACATTCAGTTTCAGGTTTTGCTGCTTCAACGTGCCTCAGGTGATGTTAGACTTGGCTTATTTCTAGCTCAGGTGGCTTAATTTATTAAATAAGTAAATACATATTAAGAATCTGAAGGCCCGATGAACTATCCCACCAGCTTATGGCAAACACCCCTGTGACAATAACTGAACTCCACCACACAGTAGCCTCTTCCCCTTCCTAAAAGCATTTTCCAAACATTCTATACTCTGCTGGATATCTGTTACTTTTTAAAAGCCCCAGAAAGAAAATTCTTTCAAAGAAATCATAATCATTCAAGGGGAACAAGCATCAGGACTGGAAAATAAGTAATTAGATTTATTTTATTTGTAAGAAGGAGTTTGCAAGGTTCAAAAGAATAAAACAACCTCAGAAGAACTGCAGTAGTACTTAAAAATGGCCCACAGGCAGTTTCAGTCATAGTTACTAAAGTATTTCCATTTTCAAAACTACCTACAACAGCAGAAAAAGAGTCTCTTGCTTGTTCAGACCAACAGTGGAAACTACTGCTCCTACAGCTCTCCAGCTTCTGTTTATAGCCAGCCCTGGAAATTCTGCTTAAAGTTTTGTTTGCTTTCTAGATTTTCTAAAAATTGTTTCTTAATCGGCTCTCAAGCAGTTTGGTTTTTTATATAAAATGGTAGTTGAACTAAGACAAACACACAGGTAAAATGTAGTAAAAAAGAATCTAGCAAAACTACAGTTTAAAATAGATTTAGATGTGCTTGAATTCCTTGACTGGATTTGGCTGATTAAGGATATAGTGTCCTTGAACACTACTGTAACACCACCAGCAAAAGCAAATCAGAATGAACATCATTATTCTCCTGTTCAAATGCACACAATCCCAAATCAACAATTCTGAAGGGACAGACCTAGCACAGAAATAAATATGACATAAGAACACTTATTCAGATCTGAAAACAACATATTTGTGACCAACATATTTGTTCTAATACCACTTTGTCATTTAAAGAATTTATGTATTAAATAGCAATTTCTTCTTTCTATCTAAATATCAGCCTGATGCCACACAAATAATTTTGATTTCTGCATCAATTTGTGCATGATTATTTAATTGCTGGAGCAAACTGAAAACAGCAGGAGCTTTGTCTCAAGTTCATTAATTTTAGAGGATAGTAAATGAAAGGCCTTACTCCATGATTGCTTTTGCATATACTACTGTCAAGAATTCAGTAGAAGGATCTACATTAAGTAATGGAAGACATTTATCGAGCATAATTTTCCTCTGTAATTTCCTAATCACCCTGTAACATTCCTTTCTAAGCACCTTCAACATCCAAATAGTTTATTTTCATGCTGAAATAAATGAATACAAGACAGTTTGCAGAAAAAAAAATCCTTGTTAATAGTTTATTGCTAATAGTTTATTCTCAGTGGGTGCACACTTACATTTTGTTGGTTTTCTTTTAAAATGATGGATTGAAGATTATTTGTGGGTAAGCTAGCAGACAAAAAAAAATCAAGTCAAGAACTTGATTAAAGATCTCCACTTTGGCTGATGTTTTTTCATTGGACGGCTTTGGAAACACCCCTGCACACTTAAAACACATTTTCACTTGAAGGATACCATTCCCAAGACACTCCATGGCACTCATGTCCAATCTGTGTAAAATCATTTCAGATTGATCCCAGCAATGTACTAGTGCTAGTAAGCAACCCAAACAGAAATTCCTCATTGCTTTTTATCCATAAAACCCAGCAGACAAAGCTAAGCAGAAACCAGTCTTTCAAGAAGTGGAAATCAGCTGATTGTCTCAGAAAATGAAAGACAGGTATTAATAAAATTATACATTTGTACTTGTTAAATAAAATTCTGGATTTTTTCTTTTTTGCTAAAGTTATATTTATATTCTTGTAAATACGTAAATTTTTAATGCAACTGATCCTTTTAGGAACAAAGATGAATGTATGTTTATATCTATGCACTGTGGGCAAAATCTTAGAGGCTAAGCTTGAAACTCTAGATAATGACATTTAAGTAAAAAAAACAAAACAAAACAAAACCCAATAAAAACAAAAGAACAAACCACCAGTATATACTCTGAGAAACCAGATTGAAATACAGAGAAAAAAAGCCTACCCAGCTGCCAGAAGATCATATACTCTGTAGGATGAGTGAAACTTTCAAGGGACTTATTTCAGTCTCCAAATGTACTTTCCTACGTATGTCAGATAGTCTGATGCATCATTTCTTAGCAGAAAACCTCTAAAACCAGCCCTGAATAAAAGCAGTAAGTACTGGAGCATGGATGTAAAGCCTTCCCCTGCTTTTTAACCACCATTCTCCTAGACACTTGTAATGTGTGGGTCAAGGATGGATGGACCCCAAATATGACAAAAATAACTGTATGTCTGCTCTGAGTGTTATTTGATAAGTATTACAGCTACTTGATACAAAGAAGTTCCCTCCTGACAAGCTGTCACACCTGCCTTAAATGTTTATCACGGGCATGTGTTTGCAATCACTCACAGAGGCTCGATTCTATCCTGTTTAGCCATGCATGGACTCTCCAAGGACAGGGACATTTCTCGTCAAGTGAAGGTGAAATGGATTTTAGTTCTCCAGATACTCCTGTTTTACATCCAAAACTACTACCTGTAAATTTCTGAGTAAACCTGACACCAGGGTACAAGAGAGACATGAACATATGGAGCAAGTCCAGCAAAGGATCAAAGATGATTAAGGGATAAGAGCATCTGAAACACAAGGAGAGGCTGGGTGCTGGTATCATTCAGCCAGGGAAAGAGAAGGCTCAGGAGGGATTTTATCAATGTGCATAAGATATCTAATGGGGTGATTAGGGAAAAGAGATGACAGACTAAGAGTTGTATCCAGTGAAAACACAGGAGGCAAGGTGCAAAACTGAAGTACAGGAAATTCCGTTTAAGTACACATAAAAACTTTTCTTACTGAAAGGATGATTGTATACTGAAATTGAAATACTGAATTTTTCAATCTCCATCCTTGGAGATATACAAAACCCAGTGAACATGTCCATGAGCAATCTGCTCTGACTGACCTTGATTTGAGCAATGGGGTTGGACTCAACAACCTGCAGAGGTCCTTTCCAACCTCAGCTATTCTCTGTTTCTGTGACAAGAACCTGCAGAAGGCTAAGGGAAGCAACTGAGTAGGAGACAGGCAGATGGATTTGCACAAGTGTTAACTAGTAAGTAGCAGCAATAGGCTATCTTTTTTTCCCCAAAATTCTGATAATTTATCCCTTTCTGCCCTCTCCTCTTTTCCCTCACTGACTAACATATTTTACAGAGTCAAAGATCATATTTGTCAACTGAAATTCTCAGACTTGTCATGCAATATCTATAACTGCCTTCTGTCTGTTCAGATTATAAACATTGTGAAAAGGCAAGCTCAAAACCCTCCAGAGACTGGACAGTCGAAATCACTAATCATATTTCTGAGGATATACAAGCAAAAATGAGCAGTTTTCTGTGGGAAATTGATATTTGAGAGAAAGAGACATTTCTTCCATATAGATAGATAGATAGATAGATAGATAGATAGATAGATAGATAGATAGATATACTAGAAAGGTGAAGCTAAAAAGAACTTAAACACGCTTTTTAAAAAATTTAGAACAGACATAGTTTTAAAAAATTCATTTTTCTTAGTAACTAGTCACAATTTTAAAGATGCTAAAAATTATAAAGAGGAGCAGCTTTTGCAGATTTTTCTCAGTATGGTAACACTCAGTTAAAACTCCTCCTACACATACACTTGGGTGCTATGTACCACACTGATCTGGGATTTAAACATTTTACCTCTAGAAGAAGATATGTATCAAAGACAATATAAACAGTTCATACAGTATGTATTTTTCTATCAGGGCCTATAAAATACACATTTTTACCTTCAATAGAAAAGGATCAGCTCATTAGGCTCATATTCTGTAAACAGCTTGGAAATGTATACCAAACAAGTCAGTGAAAATTCATACCCAGAAGCAGATGGTGAGAATAGCAAAGCTAAGCAAAGAGAGGCTTAATTGCAAATTTCTATCCAACTAAGCAAAACGGTGGTATTCTACATTCACAGGCATTTTGTTCAGAAAGGGAGGCATCACAATGCAGGCTGGGGCAGGGGACAGCCCTTGTGTGTCATACATCAGGCCAATGACTACTTGGAGAATTGCCACCAATTAAACACCATTTGTATACAGCTGGCATCGACTTCACAGCGCCGCACGCTACGTAAAATTTTATTGCTTGCTCTCTTGCCAAAAGCAACACATCTAATGTTTTTTCTGTTGAATTAAAAATCAACAAGAGATTTAAAGTTGGCCTGCTAAAAGAAGAGGAGTAATTAAATTTACTCTGGTACAGTTCTCCTTTAGCATGAGCCAAATTAACACTGACTAGACAAGGTGTGTGAGAAATAAAGTCACACTGTTACAAAGTTTCAATTTATTCCTACGTCTCTGCCTCATGATATTAAAAAATGGAGAAACATGTATTTTGTCACCAAAAAAGGAACACTTATGAAAGAAAAATGCATTTCATCCCTGAAAGCACTGGTACAGTCACTGTAATGATTGTTATTACAGACTTTCCCTGATCATGAGCATATATTTCATGTTGCAATAAGATTTCTCTGCTTTAAATGGTAAACTCATTGATGTAATTCACCATTTAATGTGAATACATTAGATATCTGTAGAAAGTGAGTAGAACTCTAAGACTTGGTACTATGTATGTCCAGAAACCAGTAATCCACTACTTCCATTAAATTTCAACATAAGAAAAAAAAATCTTTTCCAATAGTCAGGAGTTGGAGAAATCTCAAAGATGGACAAGGTGCAATTTAATGAAAAGGATTCCACATTTTTAAATTCAGCATTAAAACATAAAACTCTCCTGTGGAAGAAAAGAAGTAACATCAGCTTTCAAGACAGCTCAGTCAGGATACACTAAAATTTACTTCCTACCCTTTTAAAGTCACATAAAGAAAACTTTCTGTTAAATTTCTTGTAGGATCTTATCTTGTATAACAAGCCAATATGGGTTTTGGGGAAAAGATTGCTTTAAGAGCCTCAACAATATTATCACCCGACATGACGGACAATATCCGTTTACTGAAGGCCTTTAACAGAAGAGTCATCCTTTAAGCAGGAGCAGAGAAAAGAACCCGAAACAGATACAAATGTCACACTGAGGACTGGTGCTGGTTACCTTCTGGGCGCTCCATCCTCGTGTGGTTGAATAATCACCACTTTTACTGTCACCGAGGTGCGTAACAGGTCGATCATTTGCTCGTGGGTCAGGGTTGCCACAGCCACTTTACAGATCTCGACCAGGCGGCTCCCTTGCCGCAGGCCTGCCTTCCATGCAAATCCAAAGGGCTCCACGTCTGCCACTATCCCTTCAAAGTTCACGTGGAATCCAAGCTGGCCCAGCCCATTTCTCCGCAGGGTCATTTCCGTGGTTTCACATCCTCTGGTCACTATCTGAGGAAGCACCGGATTGTTACGCGATTGTCAGGACACACGGACATTATAAAGTCATGAACAGCTTGATATTAAGTATCTTTAACATACTAACATTTAATTATCTTTTATGTCTGAATGAAGGTTTCTGCATAAAACAAAATGAACGACACATTTCACAATGCTAAAAATCTTCCATCTCTAGGGCAGGCAGCTGACCCATGCCAAGTTCTTACCCCTTGCCCAATGTTAACACAATGCCATTTACATCTTACTGAAAACTTTACAGGTGATTTAGTTTCAAAACACAAAGCAAGAAAAATGCTGCCCTGTCAATTACTTCATTCTTTTTTGGCTGACTGCAGGTGTGCAGGCGTTTTTTATTCAGCATTAAACAGTATTAAACCCAAGATATAACATGAGCCAAATTGAGTGAAGTGCCTCAGTTCTAGCAGCCTGTTTTCCTCGAGAAAATAGCAATTAAGAAAATATTAATTTATTTTGCTTCAAAGGCAGATTCCTAACTACCATCATCTCCAGATGAAGATATCACTAAAATAGGATGAGAGTTTCCATGTCACTGGGAAACTCAGAAATAAAAAAGTTACTTTCCTCATATTCAGTGAAAAGTAACTGTCATTATATAGATTAGACAAAATCCTTCAAATTCAGATTTTGCTAAGCAGGTTCATTTCCATATGCTGTGAAACAAGTTCTCAACAGTTTTGCCATGTAAATCATAATCATACAACAGCCTGTAAGCTGGGATACTGCACCACACCCAGAAGAAAAAATTCTAGCCTGCATTACAAGGAAGTTTGAGAGTTACCCTGCCTTCCCTTTTGTCAGTGTCACAAAACCAGTATGTATTTAGCTTCAATTAGAAATTGTTCAAATTTAGTGCAATTAGAACAAACACTTAACCACTATGAAACATTATCAAAGATCTCCCATAAACACTCCACCAAGGCAAATACTTGCCTTTTGGAGACGCATATGTTACAATACAGATCAAGGGATCTTCCCAAGGTCACGCTACATTAGGAGCCGTCCCACAGCACACCTTACCTTGTTCCACAAAGGTGTTCATGCTGTTTATGGCTGGGTTTAGTGTGCATCACAAAAAACAAATAGGAGGCTAGTGTTCTTTACCATCACCTGTGCAGGATAGATCTCTGCAAAGGTTGTTTTATGGCTTGAGTGTAATTCAGGAGGCTATTTTGGAAAAGTCACTCCTGCTTTCCATTGCCTGCTTGAGCCAGAACCCAGGCAGGCTAGCTTACTAGTTTATTGTGTGCTTGCCACAGCAGAATGGCCCAGCCTAATTCAGGGGTGCGTGAGGAGGGAGTGGGACTATACAGATCATGAGATTTGGTACCTTACTAAGTTTTAAAGCACTATTTTCTTTATAGAATATTTCTATATGGATATCTGTCACTTAGCAGAAAAAATTAGAACTTGCACACATGAGAACAAAGTACCACAAACCCATGAGTTATTTTAACTTTGCTGATCTGGTGTATGCTCATGCTTTTAACTTGTGAGGTGAAGAAATACAATTAGCCCTCATTCATTAAAGGATACTCTTCAATGAAAAACTGAAGATATAGCAAGGATCAGATATTCTGAGAATTATTGCCTGGAAATTTTGATTCATAATCTTTCCAGCTACTTCTGAAGATGTAGGTTTCAAAGTTAAAATGTGAAGATCATTATTGAGATGTCTAAAATGTACTTAGGAGGCTTTGTTTACAAAGTCAGGTTCTGGATTTTCGTAACAGAAACAAAGCAGCTATTTCCTTTGTAACTTTTCAGCTCTGAGGTTTTAGTGTAGTTTAGAAACTTTCCTTTTTAAATAGAACTTTCTATTTTGCTTATAACTCTGCATATAGTATTAGAACTATATAGCATACTGGAAACTTTAAGATACTGTTAATCTAGCTCTCTTATGACTAAATTTCAATAAGAAAAAAAACCTTCCATAATTTGTGAACTAGATAAGGGAAAAGGAAATCTTCAGCTCTTTGTTAGCTACACTTCCATCACAAGTTTCGAAAATATACATTTACTCATGCAGTGAAAATAAGAACATACTATTACAGTCAGGAGCCCAGCTGAGGGATGGAATTTTATCCTTATTAAGCTACATAATATTCTTTTTTGGGGGCTGACACCTCTTTGTGATTATGTCACAATTACAGACTACTGCAAAATGAATGCACCAGCCAAAGTATAACTCAGAGCACTCAAAATCTCTTCTTCAAGCTGGTTAAATATTCAAAAGCTAAAACATAAGAAAGATAAAGATTCCTGCCAAAGACCCATCTATTCCCAATGGAAAGTATTCCAGGAGATCTAGCTCTCCCCAAGTGTATATTCCCTAAAAGGTAACACTGCATATTACATAGTAATGTCACATTCAACATAGTGCTGCTCCACTTTCAAATACAGAATTCTGCTGACTGGTTGCAGCTTCACTGATCTTGTGGCCACAAATGAACTTAGAGCTGGCTTCTCTGAATGCACTTACAACAGATAAAGTTAAAAGACAGAGATCCTGTAAGAGCCATGAAGAAGGTGAAGAGGGCTTTTTTTAATATACAGGATACTAAGGAAATTTTGTCAACTCAGACTCTTATCTAAAGATCCATTCAGTGTTTCCATTTAATCTTTTATCACCCTGCCATTCTCTGTTACCCTAAAGCTCAAAACCACTGTTTTTCCTGCCTTCCAACATAACCCTCCAAGTTAATCTACAGCTTGCTGCTCTTTCTACTTTCTATAACTAGATACTCTCCCCCACAAATACAAATTTGTCTAGACTGACAAGTCACAGCTCTTTTTTAGTCCTGGACTGATTGTTTCAGTTCAAACTAAAATCATGGTCTCAGCCAGCTTTTTATACCTTTTCTTAATCTAATCTGGATATTCAGATAGGTGTCCTTTTTACCTGCATGATTTAAATCCAGGCAATAAAGTCTAGTTATTCCTTTGACAATCTCATTTAGTAACTGCAGCGTGCGACTCACTGGTTTTAAGAAATGCTTTAACTCGTGACTGAAAAGGGTTAATCATCTGGTCACTGAAGATTGATATTACATCACAGTTTGAGCTTTCATGTTTAGCATCTGCTGGCACATATGGCTGTTAACCTTAGCTGTGCTCTGAGTCACTTGAAAGATTTTTAAAGTATGCACATAAAGCGTGGCATCAGAGTTTTAAATACTTCTTAGCGGTTCTAATGGTTCTATACCAAATGTATTTAGGGACTGTAGAAAGCATTCAATGTTATAAAACAACCAGGAAATAACATCAATATGCAGCTTTCAAAAGAGAGGAAGATGCAGGAGAAAATGAGAAAAAGATGAGGCAAGAAACAGGGATGAAAAATGTTTTAAAACAAGTAATGATAGTTAACTCTTTTCATTAATATAAAAGTTGCATAGGTAGCAGGAAAAGAAAAGGCAGGCAGAGTTCACTGGAATAGCTACTTGAAGTTTATATTCAGGTAACCTTAGCAATAACTGATGCTAAACTTGAGGCTTAAAACCAATTTGTCATTATTTAACCCCAAATCTAGCCAAAACAAAGAGGAAGCAGTAAAGTAAACACAGATAAACATTTCATTTTGTGTTTTTAATTACCAAATCTTAAAGATCTGCCTTCAGCAACATGGGTTATTTCCAGGTTTTGGAAAACCAAGTAAGTGAAAAATAGCAAAAAAAAAAAAAAAAAAGGCACTGATGACAGCAGAAGTTTTCACTAGAACTTTAAATCTTGTTTTTCATTTGTGTTAAGAAATGTATACTGCTTGGTTAACAAGACCTAATGGGAGCACTATTTTCTAGAATGGAAATATCTGTCTAAGGAAAGTGAAACTGAAGACCTCAATTGAAAAGAATAATATAACAGTGGCAAGAAGAGTTTAAAGACATCCAACTCTTGAAATAGTAATTGTACTTTGGAAGAAAGTTATTATTTAGAGGATGATATTGAGCAATGCTAAACGAGACTGCAGTACTAGAGAGGCCCTAAATCATCAGCTGCAATCCAACTGTTCCAGTGGGAAAACTGTAAGCAGACAAATTTCTTTTCAGTGCCGAGCCTTCTAACAGAAGAAAACCCTAAGACCATCTAAATCACTTAAATTAGGATCAAAGAGTGAAATGCAACCACTAGATGCATCAGCACGTTTACCTCTGAGTTACTGTCATTTCATTTGGACTGACTGAAATAGTTACAGGACAGTAGTACTGACATGGCCATCAAGTGTCTGAAAAACTTTATCCAGTCAGCTGTTAAAACTGGCATTAGTTGGTGTAGTTTTCTTTACTTCCTGCACCTTATCAGTACAGAGGAACAAATCAGCAGAACCATTTACATAAAATTTTCTGCTAATATTCTCACGGATTATTACGAAAAGTATATTTTACATACTAAGATTTTTATATATTTTTAAATTAATGATACTTCTACCTACAAGGCTGTGATTTGAGAACAGACTACAGCAAGAGGTGGCAAAAGCTTTTCAGTCTTGATTTCAACAATGGAACCATCCATGGCCTTGGGCAAGTAATCAGATTAATGGTACCTGAAACTTTACCCCTGAAAAACAGGTTGATAACATGTATCTCACATCCTGTTGTGAGCATTACTGTTTTCAATGCTCTCTGAAGACCAAAAACACTCCTGAACTATAAACATAGAATACTTTTAATTATATCTCAAAGGAGATATAGACAAATAACTGTTCATAAAAAAACTGGAATTCCAGTTTAGAAACTGTACTTACTTCAAGTCTTTGAACAATTTCTCTGATGTCTTCAGTACAATTATCTGCTGCAGACAGAAGAATACATTCTCCTCTTTCATAAAATATTTTGATGCTCATTAATCCAGATGTCCATCCAATAACATCTCTGCAGGAGCAGTTAAACACAACATTTTTTGATTCCTTCTCAATCAACATGATAAACTCATTGGAGATTCCGAGGAGACATTCAATGTCAGCAGACTGGCCAAAATCTCGGGCAATCACATTCCACATAATTGCTCCAACACTGAACAGATGTGCATCTTTCCTTGGTTTCACTTTTTCCTTCTTTTTTGCCCCTAAAGTAATAAAGCTGAACTTAGCTGAAGTATCTACTGTAGCTGTGGTAACAAAGTTTTCTGCCAGATCTTTCAAGTATTCTTGACGTGTCCTTGTGGCCATGGCTCGAAATTTTTCAGACTTATGTGCTGCATTTTCAGCATTAATAACTTTGGCTAAAAGGAAGTCCCTAAAGACTGCAGACTTGGGGAAAGTTACTCCTTTGGGAATGGGTGGACCAAATGAGGGAACATCTTTTGATCGTGAAACACCAACACTGGAAAGAGAAATAAAAAACAAACAAAACCAAAATTATTAATTCCCTAAAAAAAAATAAAATCAGATGATAAGCAGAACTGTGATATCTGCAATCCATTTGCACAATTAAGTACAGCTTTGACATTCCAATTTGCAGACATTTCAGTCACATTAAAGAAAACTGATTGTCTGTTTTAGAATGGCTTTCTTCTTTTAAATACATAAAGGAGATATCTTGCTAAAACAAAAAATATCGAAGTTAACTTCTTAGGGTGTCAATGCCTCCTTTCCTTAATATAATAAATATTAAAATGAACTGTGAGAAATAAATGAGAGAAGTATTTTTTAAATTATTTTTATGTAAATCTATCATTTTCAGCTGTCACTCAGTTGCATCATCTTAAACTAAAAAATGTAAGAACAGAAACAGAAATTAATTTTTATCCTCAAATCTTTTTCTACAATGAAGTGTGAATTCAATAAAAAAATATTGGTGTCCAATGTGACTATAATGGAGCATTCTCCACCTGTTTAAGCTGCCTGCTCTATGCTCATAAAATTGGAAAACACAATTCTTGATATAGACAGTTCACAGCAAAATGTAAGAAAAATAGGAATATTTCCTAAATTGATACAATTATACCTCTAATTGATACATACACAATATATTTCAACTGAAAAATAATTTCAAAATACTGTACACAGTAGGTATAACTACTATTTGTTTGAGTGAAATACAGTCAAATTTAGAATGATAGATAGAGTTTAATAGTAATAAAAATGTAACTTAGGAAATGTCATGTATTCATCAACACAAAACAGTTACTGAAACAAAATCAAGTCCTAAAAGATAGTTTAAGTTCTAGTAGACTGCTAAAAGACAGTAATGTGACCCACCCTCATGACGTATTTTATTTTCATTCTAAACAATGAATAAATAACATTTATAAATAAACCTGTGTAATTATGCTTCATGTCTTTATCACTATTTGAACAATTACCAGTCAACTCACAAATGTGTTTCCACCTTGGTTACCTTGCTAAAATTCATGATGCAGTTGACTTAAATGTGAGAGTTAAAATCATCTGAAATTTATGGGTTTTTTCCATTCTCCAAAAGTCTTTGTTCATGTGCTTAAAGGCTGTGACCCATCCTGGTGTCATATTGTCATACTCAGGGATTCATACACGTTAAAGGACCTTCTGAAATACTTTAAATCACTTTCTTTAAAAAAAGGAAACATGCAATACAAATTCTAAATTAATTTCTATTGGTGTGTCTGCAAATCTCATTTTCACTAACTTGTTATATCCCCATTTTGTGGCCATAAATCAGCAACATGGACGTCTGCACATACCCTTTTGAGTCTACAGACTGTGCTCCATAACTCTAGATGTGTGCCAAGGGAGACACTGGGGTTTCAAATTCACAGGAAGTGCAGCAGTAATTTTAAAATTGTGCACATAATATCTATAAGAAATACAAAAGATCTAGAAAACACAGTTGCATTGTAGTCTTAGTAACAAACTTATATAGTTATAAGGCTCTACTCACCTATAACACACATTTTCTGTGCAAGGATTATGCACTTTGACAATGACAAACACATGTTGAAAGTGGGAACGAATATTTTTTGGAGTAAAAGGAAGTGCTCCTGGCTCTTGGAAGACAATGGTAACTATGTCATTTCCTATATGCCTTTTCCTTAGCAGCTAGACAAGAAACATGCATTGAAAAATTAGTTATTAAAAAAAAAAAAGAAAACATAAATTCATCATCTTAGGGAAAAAAAACCCAAACAAGCCAAACCAATACAAATAAAGCATAATTTTTCAGAAATAACTTTTATTGCATCAAGGATAACAACATGTAAAGGATATCAGAACTGCAAAAATATAGGGAAAGGAAATTGGGCTAAGTTCACAAAAATACTAGTGAATTTTCTCACATCCCCACACTAGTTCTCCATAGTTTCTGCTCATCTATATTTTATTCTATAAGAAAAATATATTTCTCTTATTCTTACTAATGCATCACTTCAGCAATAAAAGTGTTGCATCACTTGACATTTCTCACTATCCAGAAAACCCTACATCCATTCCCTCTTTACAGTGTGGTATTTGTCTCGACATTAAAAATACGATACCACTTCTATGTCTCAATAAAACTTCCTTTTCCTTGTCACAATACTATTAAATATTGTCCTTAATATTACGATCTTAATTTTGAAAAAAATATTATCATGAACATCCATCACAAGTGTTAACAACTGCATACTTGAGGAACAGAACCAAGATTCACGGAGTAACAACAGCTATTAGGAACTCTTTCATTAAACATTTGTTCTTGTAATCGGTAGCTTTTATCATCAAAATTTATTTAAGGACTAATTTAAAGTACTAAATCATTGTTCTAGGCTAAAATTTAGTGAAAGTTACAAAACATACCCAGCAATAAGGGACTACTACTATTTATTCCTGAAAAACCCAACAAAATAACACAGCAAAATGATGCTCACTTTCCTCATGGAAGAATATTGTAACTTTCAAATTTTGCATATTAACAGACAAAAAAAGCAGTCTGCCAGGTGGCACATTTAAAATATTTACCTGAAGTCTGCCAAAGATCTTGCATTGTCAACTAATAGCATAAAGACACATAAAGCTGCACCTTAGCTCATACGTAACCAAAAAGGATTTAAGAATAAATTTACTTGAAAACTTTATGACAGAGCAAGTAAAAATTTCTCTGTCAAGGTGATTTCATGGAACAGAATCTTTCTAGTAAGAGTATTTTGTTGCGTTTTTACAGTTCAACTAAAAGTTAGCATTTCAGCTAGCAAAACAAAAAGTTAAGTTGCACATGGTAAAGCCTAGAACCCATGTTTCATTATAGCCCTTTAAAAAAACATAAAGGGTGATATTCTGAAGATAGTCAGAAGGGCCAAAGCCACAATTTTAAAGCACTAAGTATATCTATATTATTTTAAACATACTCCAAATCCCAAATACAGATAAAGAAATAAGACTTCTTATGAAACTTGAAAACAGACATAGGAACAGAAAACAGTATTTGGTAAGTTGTGTGGCTCAGTCAAGTTCTCAGGTTTTTAAGACTAAAATGAAAATAACTGGTTATTGAGCCATTTAAGACACCCAGACTGTTCCATACAGAAGTACACTATGAGGAACTGATCACAGAACTAACTGTGTCAGGTATACTTTAATTTGCTCATCTAGTGAGCAAATTAGATCATAGTAGGGCAGCACAAGTTAGTGTTTAGAAGTTATTACTATCTCACAGGTTGGAATTTACAACTCAGTTAAATCTGTAAGCAACCTTCCAATTTTGAGGTACAAGGTTGATTAATTTCTGCCCTTTTTATACCACTAAGTGCCCAATTACTTATTTTTGCTACAGTGGTTCATGCCTGTACATTTCCATAGAGTAAATTATAAAAATGAGAATGCAATCCTCTTTGAAGGTATATTTATTTTTCAAGACTATAACTGTTTTCAATAATATTTTCTGCTTTTGTAGACTCCTTTAGGAGGTTCTGCTTGCCATCATACATAGCATAAGCAAGAACAGCATTCACTTAATTGGAGGTAAGTGTTAGAAATGTTTGAAATTTTACTAGCAAAGACATTTTAAAACCATGGCAGCTCCCATATCCTACCCCTAGGATATTTTTCAAGAGTGGAAACCTCTACAAGGCACAAAAACAGAAATAGGAAGACAGGTCATTACTTTTAAGAACCTTACCAAGACTGTAGAGATCACAGTGACTTCTTCAATTTAAAATAAAACCAGTGTAACATAAATAGTTGTCATGCATAAGTGGTCAGTCAACTTCAACACAATGCAAAAGGCAAAGCACAGTTGTGGCTGTGCACAGAGGATCATAATGCAAAGAAATTCTGAAGGGGGGAGAATTAAACTGGGGTGATCTGGAACATGGAAAGAAGCGCTCTGGATAGGATAAAGGAACAGGAAAAGAATAAAGTATTGAATGGAGAAGAGGGAGGGAACACATACCTCTCTGGGAAATGTGAGACAAGGATAGCATACTGAAAATGAAAAAGGAATTGAAGGAAACCGGACCTCAGCGAAATGATCTATAATAAACCCTTTTCTAGTTTCCATTCTATAGCCTAGATTTTTCTCCCAACTTTTACCTCCTAGTTTGTTTGGGTGTTCTTTTCAGGTTCTCAGTTTCCCCTTCCTCTCCCATTTTGAGGTCTGCTCAGGTTTGGGGGTTTTTGGATGTTGTACAATTTTTTTTTTTTAAATCTGCCTTTCTAACATACTCTAAAGAATCACATGCCAGTGTTGAGCATTGATGTTGACAGGAACTCCCAACTGGGTGCAGAGATTACAGAGAATTACTTGCAGTAAGGAGGCATCATTGTCATGTTAGAATTTGAAAATAAACCTAATCAAGTATGATAGGCAGCCAAAAGGAAATCAGTGAAGTGTTATGTAAGAATACAAGACACACAAAGGGGAGTCCAGTCAGGAAAATATGTTAGAAAAGCAGAATCCATTAGATTACAATTATTTGCACTAAATGATAGTTATATTTATTCTCAGATTTTAGTGACTCAATTCTTAATTTTCAGATATGCATCTCTGAAGAAAACAACTGTCTTAAAACTTAGCATATTAACAGCTTGTGCACAGCCTTAAAAATCTACCCACTTCTGCAGGATTAATTGCTTTGTCAAACTGCAAAACAACAAGGAATTCTTGTCGAAATAGCAGTGAAATATACTTTTCATTCAATTGAATTATGAAGTGCTAAGAGTCAAATATGAAAATATCCAAACTTATTTTAGTACATTTCTAAAATAAGTGGTTTCAAAAGTTTTATTTTCAATTTGGGTTCTTAGCCAAAGTACCAAAACCAGAAATGAATGTTAAAAGCTCTTTCAACAGATCTAATCCACTGAGTTTGGTATAACCACAGGTCTTGTTACCCAACTATTTGAACAGTAGTTAAATGCAACAAGCTTATTTCATTATTGCATATCTGTTTCATTTTTAAGTTTTCATAAAACCAGTTGAAAACTTGATTATTTGAACACATTTGGATTAATCAGGTCTGACCACGGGAACACAAGCAGACTGCAAATGTGTGAGTGGGAAACTTGCAAGGGAATGATTTGGAAAGGGACATTGCAAAGGTCAAGTTTAAAGGGGAAAGCCTTGAACTGCTTTGAAGAAAAGGCCAGTAAAGGAAAAGGAACTGGCCATACCAGGGCTGGTTGTCCTCTCCGTCCTAGGGAAGGAGCAGCTGACTTGAAAGTTCCCAGCCTATGTTGCAGCCAAAATAAAAATTACCTTGCTCTTTGGATCTCCTGCTGGTTCTAAAACTAGAGGGATGTCCTGATCAGGGACCAAGCAGGGCGTAGTTATATCCTGGAAGAAGCAACAAACAGTTCTGGTGCAGCCTGCTCTTGGCTCACAGGTATTTGGAACACAAGCAGTGCTCAGTGCTTGCTCACTCAAGGTCATCACGGTAGGTTATGAGGAGCGACTGAATACCTTGCCCAGTCATTACCAAACAAGGGACATGGGGAAAGGATGCAACAACCTCAGCCAGTGCATACATAATATGCTAGTAGAAAGTAACTACTGAATGGGGGGCTTCATTCCTAACATAACCTAACAGGAAATTTACTGTGGCCTTTAACTTCCCCTTACTTGGGTATGCAGTGAGCCAAACCCTGAAGAGACTTCATAAGTATTTTGGAACTAAACAGTGAGAGAAAAAAATCAAACCAGTTATTATAAATCTGTTTTGCACATTAAGGCTGGCTAAATTCTAGTAATTTGGGTGCACTTGTCACATTTCATTAGGACAGTGTACATGCTGTGCAAACACTGATAGATCTCATCACCTGAAAAATAATGTGGTGGGTGTACAGATAGGCATACTGCTTGAACTTGGAAAACTGCCACATTATTTTGATCCCAAGAAAGCCATGAACAACAACATAGTGCTGCTGCTAAATATTGAACCTTTTAAAGGGACAATGATGAGAACTTACTAAAACACTGCGGAAAGGAGTGCTTGTTGCTAGGGAAAACCATGGAGTTAAAATTGAAAGATTTTGCTGTACACAAGAATCAGCACCTGACTATAAAGAAAGACACATAAGGAAATGATAAGAATGAAAGGAAGGCACAGGAAGAAGTGAAAGGACAGTAATAGGGGGTGGCTGAGCAACACAGCAGTGAAGCTGACAGACAAACAGCAAAAAACTATGAAAGTAAGTGGATCATGGCAAGAGGATACCCTGTTCTCACAAACAAGGAAAATTCACAAAAGACAACATAATTAAGAAACTCCAAGTAAGGCCATATTTACTGTCAGTGCCTGTGATTTGCTATGAAAATATTAATTTTATTCTTTTAAGGCAAGCTCATTCAGTGTACTATATCATCTTAATAGGGTACAGTTTTCCCTATTTACATGCATTTCCAGTCAAAGATTGTTAGACTGATTACGGACAGAACAACTCCTAGTGCGTTTACTAAATTAATCCTGTATTGTAGTAAGATGCAACTGAAAGTTTAGAGAAGCAAAACAATCTGAAATCAGTGATGAAGATCCAGTCTCTTGATTACTAGCTATTTCACAGTTGAGTGTCTGATGAACATTTTGTCTCCTGAAAGCCACACATTTTAGGAAGTGAGTCATCTAAACTTTGTGTTATTCATATGGTGAAAAGTTTGTCTTTTGATTCCTGATTTAGTTTCTTTAAACCACATCTAAACACTAAGTGTAATGTCTTAACTGTTCACTTGAAACAGCTTTTCAAACTGTTCAGAGCTCTGTGCACTGATTATTTAAAACACATAACATGATATACTTTCTTCCATTGTTATTTTTATTTACCCCTTTTGAAGAATTTCAGTACTTTTATTTTATCTTTTTCTTGCTGCCTTGACACATCTCTTTCTGCTCACACAAGACCAATTGGTAGGATAGACATGAAAGGTACAACTCCCATACCGTTCAACAATCAATCAGTAAGCATCTTTTGTGTGCTGTTCAAAACCAAAGTGAGATAGCATCCTTATTTCATGTCAGCCTTCCAGAATGGCTGAAATGATTGTAACTTGCATGGCAAGGCGAGAATATTCCAAAACTAACTACATAAATCAACATTTACTTCTGCATACCTGTAAGAACATAGAGTAGTAGCACAGAAAGTTACAAACTACCTACCATCAGTCAGACCTACGAGCAATTCTAGTGCTTTTAAGCATTAATACTGATATATTATACCAAATGTGCTTGTATGTTTTAATTAAGTCACAAGAAATATCTTAGACAGGCAAGACAGAGTAACCTTACTGGTGCACCGCACACTTTGGATGCTGTGCTGGTTTTTAGCCATCCTTAATGCTTTGAAGACATTCTGAATTATTATATAAGCAAAGGGAATTCTCTAGAAATAAGAAAAATACACTGCAATTTTCTCTTTTCACAGACACCTTGAAGGATACTGTTTAAAATTATTATTAAGCTCACACATTAATAAACATTTCAAGATCTGTAATGCAAAGATTAAGTGGAATAGATTTAAAAATGTTATTATGTGCATATTTTAACCATAAGACTATTTTCAAGATTCATTCCATTCAATGTTTAAAACATAGATAAGATGTGAATTCAGTCCAAACTGAAAATAACATATTCACCAGCGGCAATATTGTCTTTTAATAATATAATGAAATAGGGTACATGGGATAAGTTCCTGAATTATATAAAATAAAAATCCTACAAGATTTCTAATGTCTTACACTACTTCAAGAAAACAAATATAATTGAGTCATACTTCTTTTTAAAACAATTCCATTTTCAACCAATACAATTAAAAATCCCCAACACTCAATGTCAAACATTTATAATGTAAAATTACAATTAAAAGCTAAAAAAAAACATACCTGTTGCCTGTTACTGGGCATGTATGGAAGCATTGTTGATACATGAAACATTAATTCATAATCTTTATAGGTAGTATAGAGGGAATGAGTTCCTGTTGAATCAGCTGAAAATTAATTTAATCACAAGAAGGTCAGTAAATTAGAAAATTCATACTACTTTTTAGGACACTTCTCTGCATGCTGTGATTTAAATCTATTTAAGCAACTTATATCTTTTTCACAATTGAACAAAACCAGTTTCCATCAGCTAAAAGTCCAGTCTTTATTTTTGTATTATGACATAGAGGGGTCCTGCAGAAAAAAAACCCCAAAGAGTTTGCTTTATATTGAGGCCTAAATAAAATAATTTTAATTATATTGACGTATCACAAAAAAACCATAACACTTCGCTACTTGAGTGTAGTTTTATATAACATGTATTTTCATTATTTAAACATTAATAAGGACAATTGACTAAACCCATACTTCACCAAAAGTGAACTGGCTATTTCAAATCTACCATTAAAACACATGTTGCAGATCAGACATTTTTAAAACATAAAACATGTGCATAATACATATATTTGAAAATTATTAAAATAAATTTCATACATTGTATGAACTAACATTTTCTTTTATTTAGAAAGTTTATTAATAGTTAGCATTTTGTGATGTTTACAGTGAATGAGTTTTATACTGTAGTCATAAGTTAATAATTTTTATTACTTTTCTTCAACTTACACAAACTATTTAAGTAAGTACAATGGACGTTTTAAAAGTTTAAGGTTTAACTCTATTGAACACCCTACTGAGCCAAGACAACTACCAATTTTTCTTCTCTTTTTCCATGTTCACTTATTTTTTAACATAATTTTATGTAATCTACAACAATAAATATTCTCCAGTACACTCTTTAACACACTGTTTAAGGTTTTGGAGTTTTGATTTGTCTTGAAGAATAACTATATTCCAAAAAGAAAACCATTAGCCATGTTAGTTCTTCAGTTAAAAGTATATAAAAGTATATGAACATACACTTCTTTATCAGTAGCCCTAAATCTAAAAATATTTGTGTGTATGCAATTAGGAGCACATTCATATAATAACTGGGTGAATCAGTTATGTCTGTGTGATAATTAAAATAAATTCATTTATTAAACACAGATTACAGTTGCCTAAGAAATAAAAAGCATAATTTCAACTGAAGTTTGCTACTTAAATGTTGCTAAAAAAAGGAAACCTTATTGCACTCTTCTATTTCAAAATCTTAGCTGAAAATCTAATTCCGTTATAACGTTTTCAGTGGCATTTTTGAAAGACAGCTTTGAAGAGACAGAAAGAGAAAATATGTTCCAACAATAGAACATTTTATCTCATTTCTAGTAGACCAATATGTTTTAAAACAGATACAAAACAAATTATATAGCATTGAGTTGCTAAAAGTTTCACTTAATTTTTTTATTTCTTCATGTTGGGGTTTGGAACTGCATGCCGCTAAAACTGCCTTAAAGAAGGGCAGGAGAGAGTTTATAGTTAACATATTCCACATGTTCTTGACATTTGCACTGGGTCTGGCTTGGATGCAGCTGAAATTGTTCCCAGCAGCCCAGATGGTGCTGTGTGCTGTGTGTGATGAAGGCAGTGCTGGTAACACACACACACACACCCACCCCTGTTTTAGCCGGGGCTGAACGGCGCCCGCACAGCGCCAGCGCCGCTCTGCCCCACACACCGTCCCCAGCCCCGGCAAGTGTGCTGGGCTGGCCAAGGCTTTGGCAGGAGACAGCCAGGAAAGCCAACCAAATTGACCAAAAACAAACCCCATGCCCTATAAAGTTATGTTCTGCAGGAAAACTGGGGCAGGCAGAGTTTTTTGGTGGTAGCTGTTGCTCAGAGAATGGCTGGGCATCAGCCAGCTAATGGCAGGCGGTGAGCGATTGCCTTTGCATCAGTTGTGTTGTCGCCTGTAGTGGTGGGTTGTGGTTTTTTATTGTTTTGGGGGGGGATTTGTTGTTTGTTTTGGCGTTTTTGTTTGTTTGGGAGGTTTTTTTTGAGGGTGTTTTTTTTTCCTTTGTTCCCTTCACTCATTGAACTCTCTTAATCTCGACTCACAAACTGGAGGGTGGGTGAGCACCCAAGAGGTGGGACCTTATTTGCCAGACAGGGCAACCCATCACAACATTGTACTATCTCTGTTACATAAGAAATGGACCAATTACTTATCCAAATATTAAATAAACAATTTTTAAAAAGAAACAAATTCTAAAAAGGAACTTTTTAGAGAAAAACTTCACAGCTAGTCAAGCATTTGAGAATATAAAAACTTAATAAATTTTACTCCTACAAGAACGAAGCAAGATTTATTACTAGAACACTGTGTCTACCAAAAACATAGCTCCCAGAGACTACATTATTACACTCCTCTGAACCTGCAGGCAGTCAGAACAATGTATTATCTAAGTCTAAATACATCACACAGTAATACTTCTTGCATCGTTATATTGAAAAACAAGTATAACAAAAATGTGATACTTAAGCCAGTACTTCACATTTAATACAATACTAAAGACTGTATCTTTTCAGAATTCTTAATTCCATTCTGCCTGTTGCAAACCATGAGGACACACTATGACAGGACAACATAGTTAATGGCACACAGATTTTGCAAAACATTAAAATCACGTTACTGACTGATACATACACAATGCTGATCAACAATGTAAGTTCAGACTGAAGCACAGCAGATACAGAAGCTGAATTTGCTGACAGACCAGCATTTATTTTCACATGTGCAACTTACTAGCTGACATTCAGTCATGCTCTGATTGGGGAAATAAAGGAAAACCCAAACATCCCTTACTCCTTTCAATTTTTCATCCCATTTATCAATTCATTCCAGAAGTCTGACATCCACAACATGTTAGTAAGTATTTCTACAAATTATTTTGAAAAATGATTTGTTATTATTCTGTACTGCAATAGGATGCAATAGACTCTAAAAAGCTTTAATTATTAAAGGGAAACAAGCATGGATTTAAGCAAAAAGGCAATAACATTATTGGAAATAAATGTTGTGCTTATACTAGGTTGACACTATGTTAAAATGAAGTAAATTAATAACTAGATATTCTTAGATCACAGCTCATATCATCAGCTGTCAAAATCCTGCTAAAACATCATTAAACTAAGAATGAATTTAAGTTAAATTTAAGGGCAGTGAAAACAGTGGTGATAAAGAAGTGTCTTAACATATCACTGACTTTTTTTAAACAGCAATGCTTCAGTTTCTATTTTGCTACCGAATCCAACCAATTTGTACAATTAAATTTTTATTCTACTGCACTTAGGGAAACGGAAGGACCTGGGGAAATGGCAGTACTAACACAGCACTGAGGTAGATTAAAAATTATCAGCTGAACAAATAATGACATGCTTACTGTGCATGTGTGAGAAACCAGGAAACGTAACTGCTTGTCTGTGTGGGGTAAAAGTAAGCATGTATGTTTAGCTGAAATAAGGGAAATTACTCCATATTTTGAAATACATATATTTTTATTGCCGTTGAAAGAATAAGATGTGTAAGTGTACCTGGGGAAATATTACTCATGTAGTATGATTTTAACTAAATGAAAACAAATGAAATAAACTGCTTTGATTTTCATTTATACTAATGCCACAGAAAAAGTAAATGACCTTTCAGAAAAGGTTTGATACATGCTCTTACCATACGTTTCATCTTCCTCATTTACCATGTAATCTTACTAGTCAACACCCAAAGTCAAGAGGATGAAAAGACAACACAATTTACAGAAGATCAGCTGGATAACTTCCCTTTCTCCCATAGCCTGAAACATAACTTACTTTTATTATCTAGCTGAGCCCTGTATTTGCTGAATCCTTTTAGCCGTACTCTCTGGCCCAGTAGATCAAGGAACTCTTCAAAAGCTGGTCCTGCCATCTCGTTGTTATACATTTCCTCTTCTGTGCTTTGGCCTGCTTTGCAGTAAAGGATACCAATCTTATGTTGGAAACTCAGCTGGAATTAAAAATTAAATAAAAAAAGAAAAGGAAAATTTACAGAAGCAAAGGGAAGTCAATACTAGAATAAATTTTAACAAATAAAATATAACACTGTTATAAGCCCTGACAGCATCTGAAAGTGAAAAAATAAGTTTTCTGATTTGGGAAATTAAGTCACCACAGAACGAAAACAAAAACAAACAAACAAACAAACAAACAAACAAACAAAACCACCAAAAAACAAAAAAAACCAAAAAAACCCCAAAAAAACAAACAAACAAAAAAAAACAACAAAAAAAAACAACCCATAAAAAACAACCTCCAACTCTTGAAAGAAGACTGGATGGCACTATTCAAACACAGACAAAAGCAGTACAAAGACTTTTAACTTCGTTATCTATAAAAGCACACTCTACTTCATGCTACAGTATGAAAAATTTAATTGGCAATATTTGTATATTGGTCTTTTTTCTCAGATTTAAAAGAAGGTGAGTTTATCATCCCTCATTTTTACCCTTTAAAGTTCAATGTAGTTCAGTTAAGAGGCCCTCAGAACAATAATTTCTATTATATGTAATCTTTTGCCTTCCTCATAAAATCACGCACTGTTAAAAACTGTTTGCCATTTTTAAAAGTATACTTAAAACAAGAAATTAGACTGCATTCAAATAGTTTTGTTAAACAGATTCTCAGTTATGGAACATTACACAGATAAATCACATCTATTCAAAAATAAAGTATAAAAACACTAAAACATTAGGTATAAAGAGAGATCATTACTTTTTTAGCAGACCCTTTTCCTCTTAGCTTTTATGCACACTTAAGCTGACAAAGAGGAAACCTCCACATGGATGGAACAGTCCTGTTATTCTTAACCAACACCTTCTAGAGCTTCACAAACTGACAGAGACCATCAGTCACACCCAAGTCCCTTCAGACACTTATCTACATTCATGACCCAAATCAACTCTCCAGCTGTAGACCTCTCTTAATCAAACTTCAGGATTCGTGTCCAAAATGCATCTCATGCAAAGGCTGGATGTGTTTCTGTTAGAGCAAAGGTGACAACAACAGCTTGCTTCCCCTTAGCCATAAGGAGGTAAAGGCTTTGAGCCCTGCTGGAACCTGCTCCGGCAGAATGTCATTGACCAGAGAGCAGTTGGGAGTCCAGGAGGACAGGAATAAGGAATAAGGTTTCACCTGGCCAGCCTAGAACACAGAAGAGCCAGAAGCTGTAAGTTTGATGTGGAATGGGATGGATGACCATCTGAGATAAAAGGGGATTCTGGGTTATGGATGCACTGTAGGAGCTGCCCAAGTCAGACCAATGAAATCTGGAGATACTGCTTCGCTCCTCTCATTCCCTCTTGACTGGCATTAGGTGCTATCCCCATCCAGAGTACTTCCTTGATCCCCATTTTAAAGAGAGTTAGGTATTTAACAAAAGGTTCCAGATTGCACGCTGGTGACTATTTTATTCAGCAGAAAGCTAGCATGAACAATTAATGAAGGAAACTGCAAAATAACTGGTCATATAAACATTAGATTACAGGAAGCAGTGCTATTATTTGACACACCCCAGCAGAGACTTTAAATGATGGTGACCACACTGTCACCTCTATACCAGCCCTGTGTCAAATAGTTTAACTTAAATCACAGGGGATTAAAGTTGATTTCCTTGACTTCACACTAGAATTGACAAGTAGAGAAGTTAAATTCTAAATCAAGCCACCAAAAATAGGGACAAGAACTAAGAGTAATAAAGCATGTGGGCAAAATATTTGGTCCAGTCACACTTTTCCATTCTGCCATTCTGCCAGTCATTTTTGCATTTCCTCATGAATATCAATAATATTCCAAACAGGAGTGAAGCATACACCTATCTTAAAGAACAATCCAACATCTCACAGGTTAAACACTGAGCTAAGAGACATTGAAAATGAGGATCTGAGACTCACCAGCCCAAGACATGAACTAATCCTGGGATTTGACTTCATGGACAGACAAGCACTGTGAATGCTACACAATTCTGAACGAAGTCAATACTATAAAAAACCACTATTGCTAAACAAGCTGCAAGCTCATTTGCAGTAATCTGAACCTCCTGTCCCTAGGCTAGAACCCTTCACAACTATGAAATTCTAAGACCTGAGTAAAAGAACTCTCTGCCAAGATCATGGTGGTTGTGCAGAAGCAGAGATCAAGGTACATTTAGAATGTCCGTGCCTAAAAGAGAAATAACTCTTTTGGCAGGATCTTCTTAGGTCATGCATTTAACTGGCATGAAGAACTATCAGGATATTTAAAACTGATAAAGTTTGCCAGTTTTAAAATGATACCACATGCTTATTCAAGTCTTTTTAAGTACATAATTGCAGATGTGGTTCTGATTTCATTTTTTCCAACTCAGAAATTTTACGTTTAGTTATATTTTACAATGAGAACAATTTAATAACATGACACCACAAAAAACCTTCTAAACCCATTTAGCTACTTGGATATGTGATATGTATTGAAGGTGCATAGCAGTCGTTCCTGACTCAAAATGATTGTGTTCCTGTCAGAATCACTCACTATTCAATCTTGGCATCTTGTCAAATTTTTGCACAGATTATTTATCATGTAAAAACAACTTGTTGACTTTCATCATGTGAAGATTTTAGATTCTCTTCTGTCAAGGAACATCAAGAGATTAGACACACAATAGCCACTAAATATCACTGCAATCAATCTTAATTTCTTTGGTCTTTTTAAAACTTCATTCTATAGCTTAGAGAGAAGTGAGCATCCCTAGAGCAATGTGAGGGGAACCAAAAAGCATATACAATAAACAACCATTAGCAGAAATTAGAAAGGGAAACTAGGGGGAAGTTGGAGAAAGCTTAAAAAAACAACAGTAGCAGATAAAATGTTGACTTTTCTTGCAAATTTACAGCTGAATTTAATGATGACCATCATACGGCAGAATAAACTGGGAAAAGGCAATTTCTTTATGTATTCAAATTAGGTCAACCATCCAATTTACATCTAGTTTCTACTGTCATTTTTAGAGACAAAATTTAGCCACGTTTCCTTCATAATCCGTATTAGATTTGACAGAAAAATTATCAAACATCACTCCGGTGGACAGTACTAATCTTCTAGATCATAATTCATATTTTTAAATTCATGATATTTCCACCAGCCATCACCTTCACTTGCCAAGCATAACTCTTTCTGTATTTACTTGATCAATAAACTGAAAGCATTAAGTACCTAAGAGGATTAAAACCAAAAATGGATCTCATGCCAGTTCCTTGCACAGCTTTCTGTCTATGTTCAAGTAATTACCTTGTAATAAGTGGTACATAAGATATATTAATATTACATTCTGTCAGATGACAGCTCATTTAATAATAGGACTGATCATTTAGTTCCAGAACTGATCACACAAAATAACAGGAAGTGCTATATGCTGCTGTTTCTCAAAATGAGGAGATGATGATTAAAGAATCACTTCGGTTAGTTCAATGGACAATCTCCATTTCCAATTTTTGGGAAATACTGTTAGTGAGTTTGGGAAATATTCAGATCAGATCAAACACAGTCATACTCAATACTGCCTTGAACATACTGCCCCTCTGAGAGTAAGTATTATTCACTAGATTAACCTAAATTCACTCTGAAGCTAAAACAGCAGAGAGCAAGAGCACATCAGAAACTCTTGGATACAGAATTCAGTGCCTCTGATTTCCCTGTATTGTTTTACCAGAAAAACTGACAAATGTACAAGAAAATAACAACATACAGCAAAATCAACACAATCCTCAAACACCAATGTGAACAAAAGTACTAAAATTAACATACAAAAATAGCTTAACAATCCATCCAAAAAAAGCCAATTCTGTTCCTCTGCCTACATGTGCTTTGTTTCAAGCAGTTGTTACAGGCACAAGGAATTCTGGTAGACATCACCAACATTAGATGCAATCACTGCATTCAAAACTGAGTTAGCAATAAAAAATTAACTATAGCACCATCATAATCAATTGGTTCAATCATCGGATTGGACTTCAACAGATAGATACTGATTTTCACCTAGAAAGTAAAATCTTCAATTTAAATTAACATTTTTTTAAAAACCATTATTTAAAAACCATCATAAGCGTGTCCTTCACAAAATTTTTCAGAAACCATAAATTTAACTACTAGGTTTGAATGAAGCAGATTCACTTTTATTGAACCTAACAGACCTCACCATTTTCTCTCAAAATTTAAGCCATTTGAATATTTTATTGCCATGCAATTAATTCAGTAGTCCCAATCACAATATCAGTTCTATGAATGCAGAAGTATTCTATTCTAGTAAGAATACATATCATAAAATGGTATTGTAAAAAATAAGCATAAATTTTAGATGCAGACACACAATTATTACACACACAATACTAATAAAGTGTTAGATGTATTTTCATTTGCATTCAACATTTGTACACATTAAAGTGCAGATACAGATTGTGAAAATCCCTTCTTACTGATGTTAAAATTTAATAATCTTTCTCTCACTCAGCCACTGAAAGACAATCTCCATAGACCGATATTTATTTCCTTCAGCAGAAATGTTTTAAGAAGTATTTGCTTAGAAAAGCATACTTCATTTTGTCAGTGAAAATAGACAAGTTTCTCTAAACCGAGAAACTGAATGGTTTGCATTACAGATCCATGTTAATTAGCACTGTCTGCAAAAATATTTAATAATTTTTTTCTTCTATTTATCTAAGGAATAGTCTTTAAAAAAAGGCCATGTGCTACATACCCCTTGTTCATCCAGTTTAAGCAGCTGCTCGGGTACTTTGGGAGAGTTAGAAGCCTGTCTCAGGCACTGGATGCTCAGCTCTGGTATTACATACTCCAGCACCTCTTTGAGAGGCAGACCTCTTGCTGTGCCATGACGAGCAGTGGATGGTATAGCATCTTCTAAAATTGCTCCTCTAAGTGTAGTAAGCTGCAGTAAAGGAGGAACACACAAAATATTTTTAGCTCTAATACTCTAAACCCTAGAGATAAAAACTTCAGGTTTTAGCAAAAGCATGGAAAAAGGAAATGGAAAGAAAAACATCTTCATTTTAATTTTTTTTTAACCAGTAAAAAAATTAGTAAATAACTTTAAAAGAGCAGACAAGCTTTCAATGTCTAAGTGACAAACACATTTTTTGCTTAAAGAAATTCACGAAGCATGTTAACAATTTATTACAATTACTAAGAATACTCCTTTTCTGGGGGAGGGAAAGTATTAAAGACACCAGTAAACTAAAAATAGTTAATTCTGCCATACTACCGTAGTAAACACAGTAGTCAAATGTGAGGCTGGACATGTGAGATAAGCTATAGCCAATCACAACTTTACTTAGCCCATTCACCTATTATTTAATCCATGCTGCTTTATCTTCATTGGATTTAACAAAAAGAGAGTAATTTCTTAGAACTGGGTCACCTGGATCACCTCTTCACACACACATACATGGACACCCCATTTTTGGCTATTAAAAAAACCTAGACTGAAAACAAAAATTGTATCTTTATCTATATCTACATCTGCTTGCAAAAGCACAAAAGCCCGGTGATATCAGGAGGTCTAGCTAACACTTCTCTATGTCCTCGTCAAAATAAAAATCAATAGTCCTAAGGATTCCAAAAATTTACAGTTTGCTGCAATTATAACATTGTCTGTATTCATACAAATCTAAGACTGTTGCTGTGAAAAAGAAATTATTTAGCAAGAGATATGAAATTGCTTAAAATAGAAGTTATGAGACTTCACATACAACAACCACAAGCAAATTCTTCTTTCAAGTAAGACCATTCTTTTATGAATATATTAATACTCCTTCTGCAAATCATCCATGTAGAAGTACATAGAAATAATGTCACAAAAAGCTTCTAAGAAAATATTTTGAAACAAAATTTAAAAATACAAACAACTCATTATACTAGTTTTTATATTTTACAGTTCCCTTTATCCCTACATGTATTAATCGTTCATTTCTATCATTAGAAACATAACATCAAGCAGCCTGATCCACACTTATCTTTAACTGTGTTAACATCTGTTCCCCTGCTTGTACCTTGCACTTCAGCCAACTCACCTCCTTTTGGGTGCTCACTCAAAAAACCAAAAATTTTATGTGGTACAGATTAGGAAAACTTTGTTCAGGAGCAACTACATTGACTAATGGTACAGGAAACATCCTTTCCCATTAAGAGATTTACTTTCAAAGCTAGCAGTGTACCCCCAGACAAACAACTAGTATCCTAAGCTCTAAGTAAACTTTTCCATTGCTTTGCAGAATTATGGAGTGACCATTACCTCACTTGTCCTGAAAACTATACGATAGTTGAACTGAGATCCTTCTTTCTCCTTAGCATCTTCAACCTTTTCCCTCCGGATGCTGACTGCTACAGGTCCAAGATTTTCATCTATTCCAAAGTAGTTCTGATGCTCTTTTGCACAGGAATGAATGAAGAGATAAGAGTAAAGTATGAATATCCTAGAAAATTTTCATCAAATCACAAAACAAATTTCTGCAGCAAGAAAAAGAGATTATTTTTAATTGAATTATGAGGTCTGCGAATAGACCAGCTGGTGATCTTCTGAACTATACAAGAAGTACATAAATCACAAACGCTAATTTTGATGAGCAAAATGGTCACTCATATCACATAAATTACTGCAACTGCTGCTACTATGATATTTTTTTTCCCTTTTTTATTACAAAATTAATCTTTTTGCTTCATGCTGTAGGAAACTAGTTTGGAGAAACTGTATTTGCATATAATCTTGAATAAAAGCTAAGAGTCTTCAAACAAGTAAGATTTATTCTTATTCTTATTTACATCTTTACATTCCAAGCAGCAACTCAGTCTCAACAAGGGAAAAGTGAGTCTAGTAACTCTTCAGTGTTTGATGAATAGTTAAATTCATCCTTGAGGCAACTGTTCCAGTCTGGGAGAGTAAAGCACTATCAGCTGGAGAGAAAGATCACATTAGAGACTATTTAAGCAGACCAGACACACTCAAATCCATGTGACCAAAAAGGACCTGTGTTGAGGCTCCTCCTTACCACCTTTGAAAGGCCACAGTGAGTAGTTACAGTCACCTTTGTAAAAGGGCAAGAGGGTCTGGGAAGGCATAGCACAGTCACGATAAATCTTAGTTCCCAGGGAGATTAAGGAACAAATTCTCATGGAAGACATTTCCAGGCACATGAAGGACAAAAAGATACTTGGAAACAGCCTGCATAGATTTAAGAACTGCAAATCATGCATGACCAATCCAGTTGTTTTCTGCAGTGATGTGACCGGTTTTATGGATGAGGAAGGAGCAATGAATGTCACCCACTTGTGCTTTAGCAATGCTTTTCACACAGTCTCCCATAGTGTATCTGTGTAGCTAAACTGAAAAGACATGGTTTGGACATGCAAATTACAAGGTGGACAGAAACAAGCTGGACAGTTGACCTTGAAGGACTGTGATCAGTAATACAACTTGCAATTAGTGGCCAGTTACTAAAATGTTTATCAGAATCTGATAGTGGAGGCGTTATTGTTTAATAGAGTTTTACATTATCTAAATGATGGAATGGAGTGCATCCTCAACAAGTCCTTGTCCATCACCAAGCTCTAAAAGAATAGTTCATGTACTGGAGGTTAGGACTGCAGATGGGTGCAACAGATGAAGGAGAGTAACCATCAGGCTTTTAACAAATAAAGAGGATATGGCAATGCATAAACTTTGCACTGTTTTACAAAAACAGCCAAAGGCAGAGCCTCACAGGTAGAGTCCTACAGCTGCAGGGTGTCTGTGCTTCACTTCCCACTCTCCCCTTCCCCTGGAGGCAGCTACTGCTGAGCTGTGACAGCTGAGCTGCATGTGAAGCAACTCCTAAACCACTTGAAGTTCTCAACCTGACACTTTAAAACAAGCTCTCATTTTGACAACCCAAGAAAATGGACTGAAAAAGCCTTGTGAAGACCTACACAGACCTGCACATAGAACAGAACAAGCTCATACAACAGGCTGGGAACCCTCAGGAGCCTTTCTGTGGAAAAGGACTGGGGACCCCGTGAGGACAGGCTGCCCAGCAGCCAGCAGGACCTCCCAGCAGAGATGGAGGGCAACCACACTCTGGGCAAGAGCATTGCAGCAGCTCAGGAGAACATTATGCCTTTCTGTTTGGCACTTTCGAGGGCACATAAGAAGCAGTGTCCAGTTTTGGACAGAGTGGGACAAAGCCAACAGACAACTATGGAGACAATTAGAGGGCTGGAGACTATAACAGATGAGGAAAGGCTAAAAGAAATGAGCTTGTGCAGCTGGAGAAGCGCAGATTAATGGGGGAAATAACTGCTGGATCCCATGAGCAGATGGGAGGTTGTAGCGAAAGGAGAAACAGATTCTTCTTGAAGGTTCAAAGGGAAAGAACAAGATGCAACCATTGCAACATGCAGCCTCTGAGTGGGGGGAATCCAACACAAACAGGTTTCCAAGAGAGACTGTGAAATCTCCATGCTTAGATACTACAAAACCCTAAAGGCACAGCTAAAGGGAAACAAGCTTTGAGCAATCTATTCAGAACCTACATTTAAATGGAACTTTAAAGAGGGAATGAGACTGGATGGCCTGCAGAAATGTCTTCCAACCCAATTAATGCTATAATCCCATATTTTAAATAACAATTAATTGACTAATTTCTCCTTAACAATTGTCTGGATTAAAAAAACATTTTGCTAGCATTTTTGAGCTAGTTTGACACTTGTTTTTAAGTAATGTATTTATAGAAATGTGTAAAGAAGTTTTTTGCAAAATGTATTTCATTAAGAAGTTATCCAGACTCTCAGAATTAATACAAAAGACTGAAGTAATCTCTATATAAAAGACAGTCTTATTTCTCATTTCAAGTTTAACTTAGGTTTCCAGTAGACTTCCAAAAATCTATCTATGAAGCATGTAGGTGGTTCCAATCCATCTCCTAGTGGAACGAAAACGAGCATCAGCACATTACAACCTTTTTTGGAAGGAACACCTGGAATCAAAGAGGCACAGGCATTAAATTATCTGCACCTGCTCTCCAACTACATTCCTTTCCCAGTCTGAGAATTCTAGCTGCACAGATAAATAATGTACCTTATGGACTTCCCAGTGTTAAATTAAAACTTTGAGTCTAAATGGGAAATTTTATCAAATGGAATAGGACTTCACAGAGAAGACAGGGAGAGGAAGAGAGAGCGACAAGTTCAGAGGTCAAACACAGCTGCATAATTCAGGCTTTGACATAAGGTAAACTACTCAGCTAGAAGTCTAGAGCTTTCCATTTTGATGTAAATCTAGAAAGGATATTACACAGTTACTAGATTTCTTTACTGCAGTATTACTGAGAAGAAAAATACAAGTGTGTGTACATACCTACTAATTTATTGTACAACATCACAAACACACTATTTATATGCATTAAAAATGAAATAGACAAACCAGTTTCAAAAAAGAAAAGTAAGGAAGCTGAACTAAATTGAATATACTGATATTCTGGGATTTGGGGAAAACATTTTTAATTCAAGGCATCTTCTTTTTTTTTAATTTCAAAAAGTACAAACTCATTAAGCTCATTTAAATGTGTTTACGTTGGTATAAAAGAACCAGCTGGGCAGAAAAGAAGAAAATAAGTGCTATTTTCTAGCTGAGCTCTAGAGAGATGCTAAAATATTTGTTATTTTTTACTTTTTCACTTTGAGGAATAGTTGTCAATTTTTCTTCTAACACAAAGTCTTAATTGTACAAAACTGAGTTAATATCAATACCTTGCCAAGCCTGTACATTTCTTTTAGGACGTTTTCTCAATCCCATATCAGCACATAGTGTCAGTAACATGAAATGGTTGCAAGCATCCCTCAGATAAAAAAGCATGGTGGTAATAAACAAGTCTCAAGGAATTATGAGGATAATTCCACAAGGGGAAATGGACAAATCAATGATAATCAAAACAATGAGATAAAATAATATATTCTAGCTTTTACAATTCTCAACTGAAAACTGAGAAGATACATTCAATAAACATACCATATTTTATATCAGTTGCATTGGATTTGATTTTAACAATAGTTACAAAGCTTATAAATATGCAGTATAAAACTACAACTCATTTCAGAAAACACTGAATCCCAAATCTCACATTTCTTGAAAGGGAATGGAATAATTAGTGCTACACATGCCAGGGTGTTTCTTCCATGCATCTTAAAACAGAAATAAAACTGGTATGCTGACAAGTGCCAATTATAAAACTGTGAACAAAATGAAATGTTCAGAAAGCTATTTCTTTTTCATATATATTTTCTTACAGACAACAGAAATCAGTGATAGTATGTAAAAGTAACTATTGTTTGCTAAATTTTTGTCTCATCCTACCACAATGATTTTGATAAAATTAAACTGCACAACTAAATCTAAAAATCAGCTAGGAAAGCTCACTGTCATGGAAGAGCATCATCATGTAGACCTAATACGAAGATAAATGTCAATTTTTCTTTTCAGTATGGAAGTTCAGGCCAGCAGCAAGACATCTTGGTGCCTAATGCAAAATGTCTGGACTATTTCCTCTATCCACAGTAAGTTTTTCTTAGGTGAGAACTGTATTCAATTGGAATTAATGTGGCAATTCCCTCTGTGCTTGATCCATTAAGATAGTAGATATTAAAAATTAAGATTTTCGTTCCATCAGCTTGTTTGCCCTGACTTGCTGCATTGTAAAAGCCATTCAATACAGATTTCTCTCATTTAGCCTCTGTTACAGCTCTATAAAAAGATAATGCACAACAGGCCATGGCTTACATATCATTGTAAAGGTGAGAAGATAACAACTCATTACTGGATATTAAATTAATCATACCATATTTACTTTTGAAGAACTCTACCTAGAGAACAATTAGTAACAACTCAAGTTTCCTAATGTTATACTATGTGGGATAAAACTCTGAGAAACTCTGATACTATTTCAGAAGAGAAGTTAATAAAAACTAATTACATTCACCTCAATTTTCCAGAAAGGTTGTCAGGTTTGTTTATAATATAGTATTTAAAGGGAGTTTGAGTATGCTTCTGCATTTTCTTTTTATAATTTCTCTGACAAGATTTTTCTTCACAGAAGTGTTCTGCACTTCAGCACTTGTAACTCACCCAAGATAAAAGCACTTCACAAACAAGTCCTCTTTCATCTGGCTTAATTCTTGTCTCCCCCTTCCCCCTGCCCATCCTGCCACCACCTTTGTCTACTGAGTCTTCTTTTCATTCTTCTGAATGCCAACCTTTTCTTCTCTCTGCCCCTCGAAAAGTGTGCCACCCTTTTGTTAAAAGTTTCGTTTCATTCTCTTGCACTCTGACTCCCTCAGCACTTTTAATATAATTTACAACCTGTCTAGCTTAGAATGCATTTTGAACCTGTGAATTTACTGCCCATTCCTTGCTTAGCTGTGGGTCTTTTTTTCCTCTTCCATCACAGATCCAGATTCTTCTTTTTCCTGCCTTTTAAATGTTTTTTTTTACAGCTAATATGTTCTCAGTTTCTATTGTACTGTAACCAGCACTGTACTGGATCCTCTTTTGAGTCCCTTTTAAAAGGTTACAGGAGGAAGGAGTAACAGAACCGTGCTTATTTTCTGATGTTCAAATATAGTTAGAAAGCAGAGGAAGTATGATTTCAAGAAGAACAAGAAGAATCAGGCTGTAACAGTTTCTTAAAAACAGAACCAGACTTTTCTTTTAATAAAAGCAAGAAGATCTAGCTGTAATTCATAATACAGAAAAGACAGAGACAGGTATTTTGGGGTTCTCCCACAAAACCAAGGATTTCATCCACATTGCACAAACCAGTACTGAATGCAGACTATCAAAGTTGATCACAAAGTGGAAACAGTTTATCTGAATGATTAAAGCCAAGATAATTACTCTGCTGACAAGAGTATCCTGGCATTTGCAGACTCAATTCATGCTAAAAGAAAGGGGTACAAGGCTAGGAGAAAGGCATAAGACATCCTTCTTTAAGCTGAAAAACTAAATAACATCAGAAGCTCTCTCTTTAAGGAGTATGTACATGTGCATACAATATGGAAGGCCTCAAGACACGCTTGAAGACAATTGAATCTAGAACAGAGTCAGAAGCCTCAATAATAAAACTTTCTCTTTTGTTGTCACCTTTTAGGAAATAATTATTTCCACTCTGAGTATCAGTATTTCCAATGCATTTACTGGATATAAATGACATCTTTTCCTCCTGCTGATCAAGAAAGTTTGGGTTGGAGAAGTTACCTTACATGCTATTTTATATAGCATTTCATATTTATATAGCTTTCATTAAATCACTTAATGCACTCACACAGTTATTGCATAACCACACATAACCCACTGCTTTGCCCTGAGAAAGCAAAAACAACAGGCTTAATTTCAATAAAGAGTTTCAGGATTCTCTGGAATACCTAGGTCTCTCTATAGAGAAGAAGAAAAACAAATTGTAATCTTTACCAAACAACTTAAATCTAATGCGTGGATACGTTGGAACAGTTGGGTTAGAAAAATTTACCTTTTCCATAGAAGAACTTGCGGTAATAATATGCTCCAAGATCAATGTGTTCTATGATGTAACGCTTCACTTTCTCTCTGTGAATGGACTGGTTTTCTCTTGGTACTTCCAGTACTGAAACACCAGCATTTGTGCAGTGGGAACTCAGAGAGGACTCAAAAGAACAACTTTCACCTGAAGAAAAAGATGCTGAATTTGCCCTAGAAAGTGCAATCCGTCTATCTCCTTCCCCACCAGTTTCATTCCTGAAGTAAGGGCAACTCAATACTAAATCATTGCTTTTCCCATCGCCCTCATCAGCATCTAAATTCTCTTTTGAATTGAGGTCCTCTTTGCTTCCCAAAGGAGATTCACAGTTTCCAGTCTGGCCTGGTGGCATCTGAGTTTGTGACGCAGCTGAAGCCCCAGTGGTGATATTTTTTCTTTTCCCCACATTTACTCTGGTAGCCATTGCTTCATTTATGTTAAACAAAACGCTCTGAACATCATAATGTGCAAAACATTTCTGACAGTTCCAAGAACGAACATTTCTGTCAAGTCTATCATCCAGGTCTGATGAAAACTTAAAAGTTTCATGCTCACTTTTAACTGTTCGCAATTTCCTAAACAGAGATGTTTCTACAGCTTCTGATTTGAGTCTCCTCTTGAAAGATTTCTCCCTGTCTCGGCCAATAAGTAGGGCACTATCCATATAATCCAACCCAGAAATCCTGACAAATTCTCCCCTGGAAATCTGTGCAGCAGCATGTAGACTCGGAGAAACCGTAGGATCACAGTGGAAAAACTCAGAAAATCCAAAAGGAGCAAGGGTTTTATGTTCAAAATTTTCCACTCTGTATCCTCTCAGCATTGCAAAAAAATTTTCTCCAGACAAGCCTTGTCTATCAATTGAAGAAGTACTGCCATATTCTCTGTGAAGAGCTGCTCCAGTATTTGGGTTGACAGCATTTTGGTCTAACACATCTTCAGCATCAATATCACTTATTGTCACATCACTGTTGCTTCTTTGCCTTATGGGATGAAGTCCCCTTTGAGGTGAATGAACAAAAAGATCTCCAATAGAATATTTTCCCTCTGTAAATTCCAGTTCTAGCTCTTCTTGCTGTTCATCACTTTGGTCATTTTGTCCATTTGGAAGTACTGAGCCAACACCTTCATAACTGGCTGGAGGTCTGTTTTCCCAAGCAGCTTTACTCAGCTCCTTAGAGCAATCCTTTTTAGGAGGCCATTCAGATACCCTTGCTCGAACACCCATTTTAGGCACGGCTGGTGTACCATTTGTTTGATTATTTTCAGCTTTGCTAGAGGCATTTGAAGAAACAGGAGGACCCATGCTACCATTCAAGGCTTTAAGTTTTCTAGCGAAATAATCATCAGATTGCATGCTTCTCGAAGACTCCCTGAACTTGGAGGAAGTTCTGCTAACCTTGTGCTTATCTTCTTGCAAAGACCTTTGATCACTCATGTCCAGTCAGTGGGAGGGGAACCACTACTATTGCATAAATTTACCGTTACATTTGTTATTACATTGTCTTTTATGGGCCAATAAACTGTAATATAAAAATACTGCTATAGTCTTCCCACAGGTGCAGGCAGGGACCTCAGTGTACCATTTTTGTACAATTTCTATCAGGAGAGCAATCTCAAAATGTTTCCTTCAGTTCAGATGCATTCAGTTCAGTATTAATCCGGACAAATTTCTTAAATCTGTTCATAAGGGGAAAAAAAAAGAAAAAAAAAAGTGTTAAAATGTTTATACTCAATAACAGTAAGTTTCCACTGTTGCTTTTGTATACATGAAACCCCATCAAACTGGATGGACCTAAAGTAAATTCCTTTGTATCATTTTCTATCCTTGGACTCCTTAAAACCCAGCAAATGTAATAATTCCAGTTTTTCATGTGATTCCACAGGATGTGAGCAGCTTGAACCTGCATCTCCCATGAGCTCCCCAGAACATGCCCAAGCAGAATAGCCACAGACAATTCCCTCTGCATTCCCTGCAATGCTGACTGCTACTTAGATGCCTACTGTTCGTCTAATCACTGGGGTTTGTTTACATAACATCTAAGACACTTTTTTCCAAGCTTTCTTGAACATGGGTAATGCACACAGGAGTGCTGGGGCAAGACTGGTAGGAAATAGAAGTAAAATATATGGAGCAGATAGGACCTTATACAGAGAGATGTGTTTTCCCCCATTTAAAAGAACATTTAAAGGTAAGTAGTTGTTCCACTATGATTAATTCAGTGAATTAATGTATATCATTTCCTTCCCCTTCTCTCTTCCCAAAGGAAGGTTTACTTACATTCCTTCCTTTGGATTGCAAACTATTATTTAGCTGTGTAAAACAGTTATAGTTGTTTCTGTTATATTATACTCCTCTGGTTGGAAACCCAGACTTTTAACTCAGTTATTGTGATAAAGAGCGTGTCTGTTTTCTTCTGTAAATAAGAAAAGATAGTCGCTCTTTTGATAAGCCTCCATTTGATTACAAAATTGGAACTGTTACGATATAAAAATACTCTTCAATAGTCTTAAGAATGACCATGACTCATGCTTTGAAGATTCATTTGCAAGCAGAGTCCATCCATTAATCCACTGCATAAACACAGATTAAAACAGAAGACAAGACAGAACGCTGTGTACTTCTTCAGATTTTATTCCTTGAACAAAAATGCCAACATAACAATCTTATAAGATGCTGCAAATAAGGACAATATGCATTTACCAGAGACTAAAAAAGAAGTCAGGTTAAATTAGCTTGGAATATGAGTTCTCCCTTGATTTCAATGAAGAGATGAGGTGGTAAGAGGGGTTGAGAAGATGAGTGTTTTTTCTCCCATATTTAATGTCATAAAAATTCCTTGGAGGATGGGAAGGAAGGATGAGATGAGGGCCAAGAGAATAATATAAATTGTGACGTCTTATTTTTTTCTGCTTGTCAGAAATCAACAGAAATTGTGTTTGATATAGCAAAATTTTCTAAGAAGACTTCCCTAGTAATGAGGCAACAAACACAAGTTAGACTTCAGCACTCTCATAATGCTTATGTGACCAGTAGTAGAAATTGCTGAAAATTTCTATAACAATGTATCTCTGCAGTTTACTTTCACTCCACAGAAATTCCTTGACGGCCAATGAAGACAATTAAATGAGATCCTTACAGAAGTTCAAAAGATTATTTAAACAACTGACACATTCAGAGAAATAGCACTTGCAAAGTGTCAAGTAGGAATTTTAAGCAGTGACTTACGAAAATACTATACAAAAAGAAAGATATTGGTCAAAAAATCATAGAATTGATTGGGTTGCAAGGGAACTTAAAAGATCATCTAGTTCCAACTCCCCTGGCATGCACAGGGACACCTTCCACTAGACCAGAGTCACGCCCAACCGCAAAGTTGAAATAGAACAAAGTTCCTTGGAAGTTAACATGAACAGCTGACAGCTTTTTAATCATCTCTTAGACTGTTCTTTATACAATCATAGAAGTGGAAGAAACCTTTGCTAAATAAAAACTCTGAAGGAAAACTAACTATTCCAGAATCATCTTTTCTGTTTCTGCCAGAATGTAGAAGAGGGAGAACACACAGTAAGTTTAATTTCACATACTGGGAAAGATATTTAACTTCTTATTAAAGGTTAATTCAATTTTCTTTCAAATTATTGTGAATTACATCTTCTAGACTTCCTGCCCTTTCCTATATAAAAAACATTCATAGAAGTCATTAGTTTATGCATTTTAAAATAAAAAATAAATCTCTGAAAAATAGGAAAAAATACATATAAGGTAAGAAAAGGCCATCTTGCAAAAATTCCATTCTTTTATTCTCTTGTGTTAGCCTTTTTCTATTATAAGCATTTGTGCAAAAGTAGTGAATTGGACCAGGAGCATAATGAAGGTTGAAATTAAACTGGAGACAAGGAGGCAGAAAGAAAGAGCAACAGATGGACACTACCACCCCACTTACTTTCAATCCAAATCCACAATGTGATTGACTGTTTGGCCTCACAAACATCTGCATTTGTGGAAGGCAGCAGAGAACCTGAAGATCACAGGAAAGCAAACCTTTTTTCCTCTGGTGATGGTGGTAGCTTAAATACTTGATGAAGTATGGCCAGAGTATTTTAACAGAGATACATTGTGAAAGACAGTACTTTAATAGAGAATTTGTTTTCTTTACAGTGCAAAGCTGGTGTGACAGAAGACTAAAGAATTGCCTGCTTGGAAGTGCAGATTGATATTTTATTGGAAATAGTAATGTTTGAAGAAGTGGTGGAATATATTTAAGACATATTGTTTATTTTTTTTCTTAATCTGAAATTGGCCTAATTGAAAAAAAAGTCTGCCTGTTTTTAACATGACTGAACCTTTCTGTAAATTCCTGTAACTCAGTACAACAGCATGTTCTGGCTGACAGCTGATGGTTGATATATGCTGATGTTGATATAGTTGATATATGGATGATATATGCTGATGGATAGCACTACAGTCTCATGTTATCTGTTGCTATGGATTTTCTCTCTCCACAGTAAGAATTTACCAACTCACAAATACTTCACTGATGTTGATACTATTTATTGTAAACTGATTTTTTTGTTGTTGCTGAATTTAATGAACTATTACTTCCACAAAGAACAATGTCAATATGACCATGAGTACTCTTCTCTTCAGACCTGTACAGCTCTTTTGGTCAAGTTCTTCACTTCCCTCTCTTTTCATCTCACCCTAGCATTGAAGAATGGAATCAGTGACAGATAAGGTCAAAAAAGAAAAGCTGGATGCCTACCCTGCTGTTGTGCTCCTGCCAACCCTTCCCACTAAGACTGCTGGATGTTATGCAAATAACTTAAGTTCCTTCCACAGGGCTACAAAGACTTCCTTCTGAGCTCAATACAGCAGCTGGTTTGTTAGCTACAGTTACAGTTCTTTAACATGGAACGATTCCAAGTTTCCTGGGGACCTGGATCGGTGCCCACAAATGTTCCTGTGCCAGTAGCGGAGCAATGAATGAGAGCTGTGCTATTGGACTATCCTGTCAAAAGGAGGTTGTTTGGTAACGCTGCCTCGTGTCAGCCTTGATAGATGGAAATGAATTATTTAAGAAGTCTTTCTGTGATCATTTTGTTGATCAAGACTTTGGAAATCTGCCCCTATTATTATGTAATGCTATCATCCTAAAAAAGAATGCATAATTTGGATGAAAGCATTAATCTCTACTCTTTATCAAGACGACAATTCTATACACCACGACTCCCAAGCGCTACCAATCTTAAAAAAAATGGGAAGTGCAATTTGATAAAACAGGAGTATAGGCAGTAATAATATGCCAAAAGCTGAAGACCCGACATTTAATTTGCATTCAATTGGTTTCACACAGCATTTTCTGTGTCTCCCTCCAGTTAGCTTCCAGTCTTCAAAGAAACACATAGTGGGCTAGCAGTGTTATGTATCTGGCCAGTACAGCAGAGCAGCAGCTACACAATGGCCACTTCATGGGAATTTAAAGTTTGCGAGAAAATTCTGCACATGCTTTCAAGTGCAATGAGAAAGAAGAGTGCAAAGGACAAATGAATATGGTGTCTAAGCTGCCTGTATTTTTACAAGCTCCAGGAGAGATAACTCACTGAACAAATTTGTCACAGGATCTGTCACAAAGATCTGTCATACAACTAAGATCACCACTAGAAAAAAAGAAGTAATTTTTGAAAAATGACAAAACAGTAGAAAAAAGTTTTTAATTCAAGTTCAAACTTGTTTTTTTTTAAACAGACTACATTAGCAAGTGTTCTTAGATTTACATATTTTAATATATCTGTTAACAGCATCTATTTCTTAATGATTTCTTAATATTCTTAATAGTTCCTAAAAGAACTATCCAATTTTCAGAAGCAAAGCAACAACTATGCCTGGTTTTCAAGCAATGCTATTTGTGTGTTCAAGTCAGAGAATTCTGATCACACTAAACTGTGATATTATATCACATGACAGTTGATTATGATGTCACAGAGGAGACTTATTACTGCACATGGTAGTATGGAAAAGAAAAATAAGTTCTGCATGTTTTTGCCTTTTTTCATGCAAATGACTTTAGAAAACGATGATATTTAAGCATAATTGTCTTTAAATAGAATATTTCTTTCAAAGTTTTCCATAGGGCTCAGTGAATATTAAAGAATAACTCTAAACTATAATTGAGCCACTTATTCAGATTGCAGCTGTGGAAATGGATTTGAAATAATACAATGAACAAATTATGAGCAGAGCTCATGAAAAAAAAATGGTTCAAATTATTGTACATCAAATTTACAACTAAAGCTATAACTACTACAGTATAAATGGTTACTTCAGCTATGCATATTTCAGATACTTGATTAATATGCGGACACAGAAAATAGGCAGAAGAACGATGGGAAGACCCTTTTTTGACAAATGGAAATACAGATAAGCTGCTCTGTAGTGAATATTTGTTGTACACTTCCTTAGCTATGTTGTATTTCTTTACATTTATAGTCTCTGTGAGTGAAATTTCAGAATGGAAACTGAAAAAAAACCTTTGTTGAAATAACATAGTTACAGAAATGTATCCATAAACAATCATGGGGAGTGGGAGGGAGGGAAGGAGCTATAGCTAGGAGTGACAACAGCCTACATGATTCTTCTCGGTGTAAGACCATCACTTTTCTTAGCAAATCAGTGGAATTGCACTAGTTTTGGACTGGTACAAGATCTGGGGTAAAAAAGAAATAAAAATAAAAATAAAAAACCATACCCTGTTCTTCAAGCATAGTTCCCTTCTCCAACAAAGAAAATGGCAGATGAACATAAATATTGAGAAAGAGATGCAACAAAACTTGGAATTCCACATCTGTTTGGTGCTGTTCAATGAAAGGTGTTTTAAGGGAGAGACCTCTCCAACCATAACTGCTCTCTTTCACCAACAGGCTGAGAAAAATCTTATGACCATCTACAGAAATAATTGTGTAAGATGTAATAGCAAACAGACCCTTTAAAATGCTTGACTTGTTTATCCTATGGTCAAGATCCCCCACCTGTCATCTTGGCATTTCCAGAGAAACTATTTTAATAAATCTCACCTTCCAACTGCTAAATACAAACTCAGTACTATGCATCAGTTTGGTTGTTTTTAAATATACTGCATCCATTCAGTGAAAAAAACCAAAAAAGGCCATTACAAAAGATACATTTTCTTTGGTGTAAGTCATGATACCAAAGAGTATCTATCACAAAGTTCCAGCAGCTTCCCTTTAGCTTATCTTCTATTACTTTTCCTGAATATGTGGTCCTACACATTTTATCTCAATTCATGTTTTGTTTAGTTAAAAAACACTGCTTAAGTTTTTCATCAAGCAACCTAGGGTCTCTCTCAGTGAACATCAGTGTTTTATACAGAGCTATTACTGACCATAGCCTTACTGTCATTAATTTTAAACCTTCTGTTAGAAATCACCTTCTGTTACTGAAATACATGTTTAGATAAATTTGTGACTGTTTCAGCATGCGTTTTCTTAAGAGTATTAATACCAGTATTCTATTGTTCCATTAACAGAAGCTTTGACAGAGATGCATTAAGGCTAATTTGATTTCCACAACCAACTGGATATCCTCCTATTCTTACAGCTCTTATGCAGAGCTCGACTACAAGACTAGAACTGAAGCTATCTCTTATTCAGGTTGAATCACGTAAAGTAGCAGAGTTTAAACAATAGCACAACTGCCACTGACAAACACACAGAGAATATTTCATTTGCATTCTTCCAATTCAGTTCAGTAATTTTAACTAAAATTATGAAACTTAAAGTACAATAAAGCCAACAACATATGAAGTAAGAAGGAAACATTTTAACAGGAAACATTTTAACATCCAGTCTGACATATGAAGATATTTCTCCTCTTTAAAGAATTTAGAGATACTTATGCCTGTTCTTCTAACATTTCACAGTAATTACAATTTCCTCATAAATAGATTTATCTTTAAAATAACAGTAAAGTAGAATTTTAATTCTATTTTCATCTTTGAAAATGAAGAGTCTTCAACACATAATGATACAGGTATGTCATAAACAAGATTCAGCCAAAAAAGTGGCAGTCAGCAGATAAATACAAATAAATTTTGCAGAATACTTTGTATATTCAGCATAGTTCAAGATCTCAGAAAGAAGGGAGCAAAAATCTGTTTGCATGATATGTACTTTTCCTCAGCCAGTAGAACCAATTCAGTAAAGGAGTTCACATTAGACAAAGCATGAATTATTCTGAAAGGGTAAAGATGACTCATTCTCAGTTATAATACAGAAACACTGCACTGAAGCAAGTTCCACTCAAAAAGCAACCAAAAAATAAAGCGGTTTTCTCAAGCAAGCTGGGCAACATCTGAAACCTCAGTACAAACAGAACTGTCTACAGGCTCAGAAATTGTCAAAGTCAAATTGTCAAAAGATTGTTGAATTGCCCCTTCCTGCATGAATGTATGCATTCTCATTTAAATTGCATAATCCACCAGGCAGGGACTATTCCTTTGGCCACTGTATGGGATGCCAAACACTATGATAACCATTTGGTAAACAACAAGTGGACCAAGTCACTGTCAGAGGCAAAGCTTAGAAAGATAAGGACAGGACTTGTGCAGCCCATTCTCATTATTCAATAACAAAGAAAAGGACAACCAACTGTATGTGGATCTGGATAACACCACCAAAAGAAAAATACAGCACCTGTAAACTGACTAGCAGAAGAGTAGACAGATGGGAGTATATTCATATTCTATGTTGAGAAAGGACCATACATGTGCTCCATTTAAAAACAAACTTTTTACCTTTGAGTAAATGTTAATAAACATTTACAAGTATTACAAATGCTGTCTTTTATGCAGTCCTTATAAAATACTGGCAGAAACAAAAACCAACTCAGCGATTTAGAAGAGCACTGCATTATTTTAAAACAAAGAAAAGAGCATATTCTACCTTTTCCCATAATTAGCCACATCAGAAAATATATCTTCTAATTCTAGCTCGGTGCACAGAATTTAAATTCCAATTGAAAAGCACTCTGCCCAAGAGCAGGCATAGAGAAAACCACAGGAAAAAACCCATGCAAAGAAGCAAACCACTTAAGAATTGTCCATTTCATAAAAAAAAAAAGAGTCACACTGACAGAATTTGTCTTTATAATATATAACAAATTACTACAGATGGAAAGATGGGATTGAGAAATTAGAAGTAGCTGAATGATATCATTATCTGAATTATCAAGCTTCAAAATTTAGAACTCAATGAATGGAGACAGATTTTTAACTGAAAAATATTCTCAGATAAATTTATGACAAGGCACTAGCACTCCATTTTCTACAGAAAACTGATGCTTTTGGGATATGTATGTCAGGCTGTTCCCACACAGTGCATACAATTGCTTTTGATTATTCTGAAAAAAATAGGAATACTGGAGTTGGCACCTCTTTAGCTATCTGAAGAAATGGGTTTTAATTAAAAGTTGATAGGAAAGTAGAGATGTGCTAACATTTTGACTGCTGTTTCACATTCCGAGGTAGAAATTTGGAAGCAGGTTCAGAAGCTGCGCTGAAGTTGAATAAGGAGTCTAGTACTGCAAAAGGAGATATTGTTCAGAAAGAGAGAACAAGATTGCAAGCTCTGGCTTTTCAGAGTCAGCATGTCACAAAAATTTGTGAGGCAATTCCACTTTTCATAGGTCTAGTACAGTGAGGCCCAAAATGAAGCTTTTTCATCCACTCAGTGAAAAGACAGAACAATGCATCTATTAAACAGCTGAGGCCGGCTGTTCCGACAGGGAGGTTTCAGATACTGACACTACTGAAGAAAGCTTTTGAAATGTACAAAGCCATTTTTAGCCAGAACAAGAAAGTTCTTTTACATATTTCCATTATAAGTGCGTTTCACAGTAAAAATGCTGCTGAGGCGGGAGCACTGATTAAGCCTGCTGCGCTCACGTCGGTGAGGTCAGGCCTAAGCGCTCACTTGGACTCCATGGTACGACCTTACAAACCCAAACACTGGGCTTGTTTTCCAAACAGCAAACCACTTACAACATCAACGCTACTCCTACCTGAAATACTTGCTCCAATGCGTACAGCTTTTAAAGGAATCCAATTTTTTGAAGCAGAAAGGAAGAGCCTCCCTAAAGCAGAGACACACTCAGCACATCCGTCGATGAATGAGACAGTCAAAGACGGTGCATGGATTTTAGTCCCGGGTACACAACAGCTTGAAAACCCACTATTTCATTCCAAAAATCTTCTGCTTTGACACATTACCATTAATAAGACTCCTTTAACCCAATAGGAGCCAGCACTCCAAAGGGGTCTCAGTGGTATAAAATGAAAGGACTCTAAATGATAAGTGATAAAAGGTTAAACTGCCATTCTGCTCATGTTCATGAGAAACGTGTATGTCATCCAGCAGGTTTCCATACACTTACTCGCAGCAGACCTCGCTGGCTCAAAATAACCAGATTTTTGTATTTAAACCATATGTAAAAAACTATATATATTACAGATAACCTTTCAAACATCCATCAACTGTATAAAACTTTTGGTACCAGGGAATATATGGATATGATACTAATACTCAGTGCCTACAAAATTACAATGTTTTGTTACATATTCTATTTTATCCAATTTCCTGTTGTACATAGAAATTTGAGCAAAAACTGCAGTGATTAAAATAAGATTTGAGAAAACTTTACTAAACAGACATTTTGGTTATATATGTCCTCATACTTCACCCCAAATATTAAAGATATGTCCATGTTCTTCTTGAGTTTTCCTGTAATAACACTTATGATGATACTTGAGTTTGTCTGCCAAAGGACTTCAATTTCTCTTGGAATCTTCCTATTAGAAAGAATCACACAATGCTAACACCAGTCTTTCTAACACATTGCAACATCTGGGCCAAGAGGGAATCATGAAGTGGATAAACACAGTTTCAGAAGTTCAAGTTAGTTCATTTCTAGAGGAAAAAAGTGCTTGAGTCCACTTCACTTCAAAGCAAAGGAGAACTTGAATAACCTCTCCCACTGCAAAAGTTCACAGCAATAAAAAACACCCAAAGCCACTGTCTATGACAACAGAGAAACACTGCCTGTGACAACTTAAAACATTCCAGTGTTCTAATTAAGAGGTTTTAACTGTTCACTAAGAAGTACAGAAGCACATTCTAAGGGAAAAAAAAGAGAAACAAAGCTAATATTTCTCTTGCTTATGTTTTCAAGAATGTAAAACAGGAAGTAGGTTTGCTGCTATGTCATTTGGCAGTAGAGTAGCTCTAATACCACAGTTCTAAATTATTTTTAGTATTAATAAAGGAAGTGGTTGATTAAAGTAAAGTAAGTTTAAAAAAAAAAGGAAACGTGAGCATGAGTCGTTATGGTTTTTTATGGAAACTGGTTTAGTTTGACCTTGATTCTTTATCAACTGGCAGGAATTGTGAGGTAGTACAAATTGATAATATTACTGGCCAGTTTTTGAACGTTAGCTTCAAGCTGACTGAGGATCTGCACTTTCCAATGTCAGGAAGTAATTTCTCAGGTATTTCTGCATCACTGTAGAGCTATAAAATGTCACTTCACATCACTGTGCATCAAGATCTTTCTTTAAAACTTGTATTTTGGGAACAGAGGTTTGGCTTTTTTCTATCCTTCCTCTCAGAAACACAAGAGCAGGAGTTCCATATAGAAAGAAAATACGCTGAAATCTATGGTGGCCATAATGCACTTGATTCATGCAGTCTTACTACATACAAGCAATTTTGTTCCTAATTTTACACTGTAAATTTGGAAAACAGACTTAGTAATATTAAGAATACACATCAAATATTTTGGCAGTTACCAAATAACTTGGTAACTTGTGTCCACACGACATTTCCAAGCACATGCAATTGGACCTGGACCACCTGGCACTGAACGATCCAACAAACAAGTGCCTCTCTGAGACAGCCACCCTCTAGGCTGGTTGTTCCACAGCTTTGTACAGTAGCAGCTCTTTTTCCAATGAATAGAATCTTTTTACATAATTCCAGATATAAACAGAAGAACAGAAGCTGGAGTGAGGGGGTTGTTAGCAGAATATTGTTCTTAATTTTTCATCAGTCCACTCAAGTTTGGCACAACCTGATAGCAATAAGGTGTCACTGCCATCTGTTCAGTGATCATTTGATATCTATCTAGAAACAAATTGCTGTTAAGCTAAAAAACTTGCTCTCAATGAGACTTAAGAGGGCTATAATTGAAAATAATTTTGTTAAAGCTTTATGTCAACTTTATGGAACACCTCCTTCTGCTTCCCCCTCGAATTATAAAAACAAACAACAAAACACAGAAACAACCAAACCCACCCCAAACAATAAGACTGCATTATCACTGCTCTACAGATTTGCTTTAGTTTACTAAGTTAAAGCACACGTCCGAGAACTTTCTGGAGTTGTCCTGCTGAGAAAATATGCTATATATTTTCATTTTAAACAGGTAAAAAAAAAGAAAAACTGTCTTCAAAAATGCAGTGCAGAAATGCATCTTTCAAATATTCTGAGTCAGAGAGGCAAGATTTCATTTTTTCTAGATTGGAAAGACACTTTGTTGTATATATGTATTTTCCAGAGAAAGTCGTCATCATGACTGGGGTTAAGGAATGCAGATTCAGAATTGTATTCCTTTATGTTAGAGATACATTAGAGAAAATGTCTATAAGCCTTTCTTGATTCGTAGCTGCAAGCCACCATAAGCATGCCGACATCTTCCTAATTTTACTGCTTTATGATAAAGAGCTAAAAGGCAAAAATTTTTGAAAATAAAGTCTTGCTTTAAGGCGACTTACTGAAATGTTCAATAATCAGTGATTTACCTTTAAATAGATCTCTGAGCACACTAAGAAATAGCACTACTAGGAACCATCAAAGACATAACTGTGGTCCACTTTTGTGAAGCATGGAGAATGTTAGTTTTAAATTCATATTCATCTGGAATGGTTTGCTTTTATAGGGCCAATTTTGTTTTAACTTTTGCCTTTAAAATTCTGATTACATAACACCCCATCCAATAAATCAGACACTGAATTTTATATTTGATTTATCAAGTTCTGCTCCTTATGTAAATGAAAACGTTCAAACAGGAGGGTATAATTAACTGATCCAAAGTGTTCACACACAGGCATAGTAATGCAGTGTAGGCATTGTAAAAAATCTGCCTCTGAATTTCATTATTGGCTTTGATTTAGCACAAAGTTTCAGGTCAGCCAACAAACTGTATATCATTTATACAGACCACACATTTCTGGAACTATGTTTTTACTTGCTGTCAGTGCATATCTCCCTCTTTTTTGAAGCATATTTGCATTATAGAAACTACAGATCTACTTCAAAATCCAAATTTAGAAAGGAACAATCATATTTGCTGTGTTTCTGACTGTTAGAGAGCTCATATTAGATTACAAAAGAAACTACACTTTTGACATATGAACTACCTGAATGGCATTCCCTCTCCTTCCCCATACACACTCAACTACATACTGGTAAAATCCATAGATTATTTTTCCCCAAAATACAGATAATTATCAAATAACTATTATTTTCTTTATAACCTAAATAACCTTTATAACTGACTGCATATTTGTCAACAAATTATGAATTGCTTACAAAGGGTCTCAGCTATTCATGTCAACATTATGTATGATCCTTTAAGAAAAATATCCTTTCCTAGGGCAATTCATAACATGACTGATTTTAAATAATATTCCAGAATCTGCCCAGCTAGCTTTTCTAAACTCTATACATGTACATGAGGATAAAAAAAAAAAGCCAAGTCTTGAGCAAAAGAGCCCAATGCCAAAGTCTCATGAACTGCTGTTTCAGCACATAGCACCATTAACCAGGCTGTCCCTATCTCACTGGGAAGATTTTTTTAATGCACGTTTATATTTCAAAAACAAACAGCATGGATATAGTTTTCTTTCCATTCAAGGATAGTGTACATCTGCATGCCATGTTTGATGCATAACACCAGGAATACTTTGCCTCTCATGATGTGGTTCCCATCCATATTTATTCCAATGTGCTTCTTCACTTCCTCTTTTCTCTACTTCCATATACTTGGCATCATGTATTCACCAAATCATACCCAATCCATGCAATATTTTCCATCTCAATCCATATGTATATCATCCTCCACTGAAGGAGCACAAACCAGACAAGTGAGTATGTGTTAGGCTCATGACACCCTTTGGTCTGGAATGGGAGTGCTCACAGAAACCCTTATCCAGGCACAGCTAGGCAGAGTGACAACAGGCCAAACAGGTAAACTAAGATGCTAGGCAAAGTTAGGATGGTAATTGTTGTCACCAACCATTTATTTAATTTGTAGGCACTTACAGAGATGGCAAAAGCCAGCAGCTTTGCTAATCACCAGTCAAAAGCTCCCACTCCATCTTTTTTCCTTTTTCCACCCAAAACAATTGGTTTCTGCTCACTGACTGCTAAAACCACCCGGAATCCAAACTCTTGCTCAAAACAGTCTGTTATCAAGGAGTGATCTGTTTGGTCCTGGCAAGTTCAACCTCCTAAACCATCATGAAAGGAAAAGAAACATCCTTTATAATTGTCTTCATCCAAGCCCATTTCTTCCTCTTTTATAAATATCCATTTCCTTGTCCTTTCCAAGGTCTACTAGTCTGACAAAAGTCCAGCTTTCAACTACAGCATTTAAGTTCAGCTGACTTTAAAAGCATGTCTTTGCTGCAGCCGCACTAGAAATACTCACTTTGGGTTCTATTTAATTCTGCCATTTTACTATTCATTCCCTCTCTGAATGTTTTGTCCTCTTTGATATTACTATTACTGCTCTACTGTCACTTCCTTTATTTCAATATTTTTCCTCTTTCTTAATAACTTCCTGAAGTTTCATCAATCCTTTCTTTTCTCCCAGGACAGATCTTTTTGGTATCCAAGTCAGTCAGTTGAGACACTGTACAACAGTACTTGTATCAGTTACCTCGGCTTCCTTTATCCTTTCCAGGAGACTAGGAAAGCTCTGGGATTTCTTTTTAAATGTTCACTATGCTGTATGACAATTTAAATGCTTCTTTTCCTCTGAATAAGAAGGGTCTGTACCTACGCTCAACAGTTAATACCATGTGTTGCTCTTAGGTGATAATCCATTCCTCCACCTCCTGTCAAAACCAAGGCAAAACAAATATGTACTTCAATATGTTCTTAAAGTCAGCAAATTATCTAGTTCAAACAATAGCCTAGAGAAGATTCCAATGAACAAAACCCTTCAGAGAATATTCTGTCGTCACCCCTGTCAATTACAAAAGTGAGTAAACAAATAAGATCCTAAAGATCATAAATTATGTATTTTTAGTATAGATAAATTAAGATAAGACCATAAAAAGGAAATCAGAATATATAGTAGTCTTTGTGGTCCTATATCATACTTTTTAGAACTAGAATTATTTTTTAATAATATTTTTCATTTTTCAGCTATTATATTTAGAGGAAATATAACAGAAATATAGCTTTTGCTTTAAAAAAATCTGATTATTAAATACCCTCATAAACTCATTAAAGCTACGTTAAAGTGTTAAATTAATATTTGAGTTTAAACACAGGTTGTTACTTAAAAACTTCAGAGATACATATCAAAGCCATGAAATAAAGGGAACATGAATGAGGGAAAAACCCAAAAACATTTGTATCAAGGATAACAAAAACCTGTTCTTCATCAAGGTATTTTATGAATGCCAGAACTCATCTTGAAGCTAAAATGAAAATGCCAGATTATTTTGCCACATCTTTCCACAAAACTGCATGACCATTTTCCCTTGGATTACAGGGGCTTCATTCTGTTCCCCATCTATGTCTTCAAGATTCACCCAGTTCTTCAGGGTGAAACAACTGGTCTTGCTATTAAAGACTGAGGCAAAGAAGGCATTGAGTACCTCAGCTTTTTCCTCATCCTTTGTCACTATGTTTCCCCCTACTCCCAACAAAGGCTGGAGGAAGAATCTTAATATAAGAGTTCTTTTTACATTCGGTTCTCAAACAAGTTATACGTCTAAGGATTATTTGCCAAACCTCTTAATTTTAAATAGATTTTAATAAACCTAGTTTTTCAAGCAGATATCAGCAACATTTGTAACTGAGTTAGAAAAAAGCACGTTATTAAACAAACACACAAAAATTTAATTCAATTTGCTGATATACAATTAATTGTTCCTACACACACAATGACTCTACTTTCGAATGAGTCAGGGTTCAATGCATGATGCAAACTGCTTTGCACATAAAAAAAAAGGTTGGGTGAAACTACTATAGTAGCATATTTTGCTTAAGCTAAACAAGACAGGCATTATTTCCACTGAACTCTACAGAACCCCAGTGACAGTGTGAAGTAACTGAGGAAAGAGTACACATTAACATAAAAATTCTGAGTCCACTGGAGAAAAGCAGCTTTGTGGAAACTTTAGAACCAAACTACAAATACAGAAAAAATTATCTAATAGTGCTACACAGTATAACACAGCAAACATCTTCCTACCCTGAAATACTCAGAGAAGGATATAAACTTGAATTCGATTTGTTTTGGTACTGTTAGGGTTGGGTTTTGTGTTGGGTCTTTTTGTTTGTAGGTTTGCTTTTTTGGGGGGAGGGATGTTTGATTTTTGTTTTTAGAAAAAAGGTTATTTTATTAATTAAAAAATTAGTACAGTCTGTTCAGTATATGTCTTGCCTTCTAAGCAAGATTTTAAGCTATGCATTCCTTTTTTGTTTCAATATCATTCAGATTCCAGTAAGAAATAAGCTCTCGCGTCTCTATTTAATACCAGAAAGTAAATTAAATCTTAGCAATCAATGTGCCAGTGAAATACTGAAACTACCAAGCAACTGGCTAGTACGAAGTGGGAAGGCATCTAGAGGAAAGTTTGCATCTTCCACCCTCACCAAACACAGAAACACTCAGAAACGAAACTGTTCACATAACAGGACAACCAAAAAAATCTTCACAGCTTTAGCTATAATCAACATCTAATAATTATAGACAAGACAACAGAAGCAGATCCTGAGTCTGGGCAATGGACACGTAGGAGGCACTTTACTGGAAATGTTTGCTTCCAGAGAAGGAGTGAATACCACTTGACAGACCACATATGTGGTCAACCGAAAGATTTTTTTTAAACATGAATCAGTATCAAAACCAGATGTCTTCTGATTTAATTAATAAGTAGATCTCCTAACAATTGAATAAAGGAAGTACCATGCTACAGAATAAAGCAAGTATGAATTACATACTACAAAGATTCATCCACAGAACGCATGCAGACTCTTCTGTCCTGCTTTTGTAAAGACCTTTTTTACAAGGTGACACAAACTAAAAGTACTTAAAAAAATCCCCAACCATTCACCCCCAATCCATCATACAGACAGCCTTCACAGAGGGCATGGAATACCACTAAGGCCTTTTTCCAGAGCCTGTGTCTTTCCAGTGCTATGAAACAAGGTAATTTGACAACATTCTGTAATTTAAACATAAATAGAGAAACATCTGTTTACACTGTGCTTAGTTCTGATTCTGCTACCTCGAGAAGACGAGTAAAAAGGGATTTTGGTAAAATCTTCACTGAGCAGTATACCCAACATAGCGGGGCAGTTTCTGGGCTGAACACTTCAAGGAAATACACCATGTCAAAAGGACAGAGCATCAAGGTGGTAACAACTGCATCCAAAAAATGGGGGTTGCTGTCTGCATGCAAATCAGCATGGTTATCAAGGGCTGAAAAGAGACAGGAAGTATATTCTAGTCCAAGCTGACACTTAGAAGTCAATAAGAGTAATTTTTAAAACTAAATCTGTTAACATTTGAGGCACAGAGCTGGAAGAAGGTGGGGAAAACCTTTTGTCCACCTCCTCACCCATCCGCTGATCGTATGGCCAGCACTGAGGGGTTAGTATGAGAAGCTAATTTTTCTTCCAAAGAGACTAAATATATAAATAACCCAGTTTAGTTAAGATTTTTTCACTCAGCACTACAGTAAAAGATGAAGAAAACAAACCCCAAAATAATTTCAAATCAAGCAGAAGAGTAAAGCATTAATACTACATCATCCACTTCACCTTGATATTCATAAAGAAAAGAGATGAGAGAACAGGAAATGCAAAGCTTCCAACAATTAAATAATTGCTTTAGTACACAGTTCTAGAAGCTATGCACACAACCTCATAGTACACACACACCTAAAACAATGGAGAACTCCACTTTAGTTTCCTGTGTGAATTTAATAACAAAAAATACAAGGGCAACAGAAATACAAACATTGAGGTTCAAGGCAAAAATAATCCTAATTAAACACACTTGTCAAATACAACATAATTTCAGCATGCAGTTTGTCAATTTTTATATTTTCACAATTACTTCTTTAAAGAGACACTCTGCTAACACACACAAAAAAATCAGTTAAAAAATACCCTTCATTTTAACTCTTTAGCTACACAAAATGTCAATCCCAACAACTCCTTCTAGTGGTAATAATTCTGTGATAGAGCAAATGTCCTTCCTACTTCATCCAGTAATACCATATTACATTAACTTGAAGTCTATCATGGTTGCAAACACTAAGCCATTTGAGAAAAACAAAGTATTTCAATTGCTTATTTCAAGTTTAGGAACAGTGTTTCTAAGTCAAACTTTATCAAATGCAAAGTAGGAGAGAATCTAAGTTTACCTTACTAAGTCTAAAAGTATTGTAAATTCTGGCTGCCCTGGAGACAAAGTTAGCTGAAATGTATTCAGCTGTCATATAATCCACACTCTTCCTCCTGCTCACACAAAGCTACCAACTGCCAAATGTTATCTAATAATTAGCATATGTAAAGCAAAAGGGCTGGACTATGCCCTCAGTTTATCTGTCCTTAGAAAATAGCTTTGAATTAAAGCTGCAGCCCACTCCAAGCTTCAAAATTCTAAAAAGAAGCCTTGCCAAAGAGAACAAAACAGGCAAAAAACCCCCAAAGAAATCTATTTACAGGTGTATTCTAAATTCCAAAAATGCACAGGAAGAAATTTCTATGCATTCTCCTCTTTAAAAAAAACAAAACTATCCTACTTCAGGGAAAGATGAAAATAGAGCCAAAAATCAAAGTCACATTCTTTGTATCTGGTTTCTAAACATGATACAGCAATAACATCAATCCCTAAGTAAGAGAATTTAAGTAAATATCTGTCAATGGTGATTTGGAGCCAACTGAAAAATAAAGAAAGGCAGAGTAGAAATAGTCTATCTCATCTGTCAGTCACCCAAACACAATTAATTGTTATCATCATTAACAATAACAGAGTATCCCTTTTCTATAATCTCCAAGAGACAATTGACAAAAGGAAGGATGTCACATACAGAAATGCCTCAACTTCTCTTTTCTTCTAAGGAGTCAGCATATACACTTAACAAACAGTACATTAAATGGAAATATGTTGCCATCCCCCTTAGAAATAACCACTTCAAAAAATGTTTACAAATTTAGTTTGTATTTCTGAGAAAATTTTGTTGCTGCAGTGGACTTTGATCTTCAGCATTTGACAGCATGTAGCCCTGCCCTTCCTGAAGCTGTCCAAAGCAGTTAATGTCACTGGTCTTAAATATAACCAAAAAATCTTAAAACATTTCAGGAATGATTTTTTCTTTTTTATTTATTTTTAAAATATTATTTCTTTCCATCCATTTTACTTTCTCCTATTTGCAGTAGGATAAAACAGAGAAACTGTATACAAGCAGACACTACATGAAGTGGAGGACCTGGGAAAAGTTTGTATTCCTCCTTCCCTCTCCTCACAGGCTGCTGTGCAAGACAAAGTACACACTCCATTCACAGGGAAGAATCTGACAAGGCAACAAATCAGGTTACTAGGCTAAATGACAGAAGTGAGATGGCAAAACAAAAGAAAAAATTGCAAAAAATAAAAAAAAGCCTAACAGTTAAGAACTACAAAGTATTTGAATGATATTCACAGCAAATGAATAGCTTTTTAGAGGACCATAAAAGATAATTAAGAGTACTTGTGGGGTTTCTATTTTTGAAACTAGATGCTTCCTCGCCTCTTGCCCCCTCCTCCCCCCTCAACTTTGCAGACAGGGCTCAGAGTGTGCTGGTTAATAACCAGACCAGGTCAGCCTGCAAGAGATTATTTTAGGCTGTCTGCATTTCTTTAGATAGGACTGGATGTGACAGGCTACCCAAGAGAAGATCAACTATAACAAGAGGTCATCTGTATCATGTTATCAATATTTTAAGATTAAAATTTACTGAAAAAAACTTAGACCTTGCACAGACAGGATAAAAAATATTACAGCACAGGCAGTTTCACAAAATTCAAAGCTCTCATAGATTTCTTAGACAATCAATTTTGACCCTGAAAAATGCTTCTAAAACCTCATTAAATCTACTCCCCTCCTAATTAACTGAGCCTGAAAAATATTCTGGTGTCTATTGCCCTGCTACCTAAGCTCAGTAACCAAGGAATGAACGACCTGAGCATTTCCCCTACAACTTGATTAAGAAAGAGCTGCAGGTGACCTTGACTTAATTTTTTAATTAATGGAATTTATCAATATGTTCTAGCTTTTTTCCTGCTCGCGAAATATACATCAGTTTCTTCCCTTCTCCTATGTTCTCAGAATCACACAGAGTCTTTGAGGCTGGAAGGGACCACTGGAGATTTTCTACCCCAACCCGCTGCTCAAGCTGGGTCAGATAGATTAGCTGCTCATGGCCATGCCCAGTCAGGTTTTAAAGGATGGAGAATCCACAATCTCTCCAGTAAAACAGTTCCAGAGCCCAACCACCCTCATAGTAGAAGCCTTTTCTTATGTTCAGATGGAACTCCATGTATGTCAAATTACACTCATGGCCTCTTGCCCTGTCACCGGGCACTACTGAGAAGAGCCTGGCTCCATCCTCTTTTCACTCTCCCTCCAAGAATTTATACATTGATGAGATCCCCCTGAGCCTTCCCTAGGCCAAACAGCTCACGCAGCATCTCACTGTATGAAAAATGCTCCAGCCCCTTCACCTTCTTTGTGGCCTGCACTGGATGCTCTCCTATATGTCCTTATCTCTCTCATACCAGGAAACCAGAACTGCACACAGTATTCCAGGTGTGGCCTCACCAGTGCTGCCACAAGGACACTTTGCTGGCTCATGTTCTGCTTGCTGTCCTCCCAGACCTCCAGGTACTTTTCTGCAGTGCTGTTTGCAGGTGGCTGACCTCCAGTACGTGCTGGTTCTTGGGTTCTCCCCACCTGCAGGAATTGGCATTGTCCTTTTCTGAATTAGGAACATTCTTTCCTGCCCAGTCTTCATCTTGTTGAGGTCCCTCTGGATTGCAGCCCAACAACCTGGGATATCAAACACTCATCCTGGTTTTGTATCATCAGGATACTGAGGGTGTGCTCAGTCCCAGCAACAGGGTCACTGAACAAAGACATTAAACAGTGTTGAACCCACTATCAGTCCCTAGGGTACACCACCGGCCTCCCGCTGGAGCTAGTGCTGCTGATAACAACCCTTTAAATCTGGCAGTTCAGCCAGATTTCAGTCTACTTCACTGTCCATCTATCAAGGCCATCTCCCCTCCTCCACCAAGCCAGCCACTTCATCACAGAAGGGTATCAGGTGGGTTAAGTAGGATTTTCCATGCTTCAATTCATGCTCACTACTCCCAGTCATATTCTTGTCCTTCCTGTATCTGGAAGTATCTTCCAGAATCACTTGCTCTATCACCTCCACAGAGACAAGCAAGGCTTATTTATCTGTACTTCCCCAGACTCTCCCTGGATACAGACTTTCCTCCAGTCCTCAGGAACCTCTCCAAACTGCATGACTTTTGAAGAAATCAAGAGTGCTCTCACACTGACATCAGTCAGCTCCATCACTATTCATAGGTGCATTCTACCAAGTCGTGTGGACTTCTTTATGCTCAGTTTGTTTGAATAGCCCTTAATTTAATCACCCTCCACTGAGGGCAAGTCTTCCTTGCTCCACACTGTCTAGAATTCCAGTAGGCCAGTGAAGACTGAAGTGGAAACTGTGTTGAACACTTCAGCCTTTGCTGTGTCTTTTGTCACCAGATCCCCTACTCCACTATCAGTGGGCTCACGCTTTCCCTAGCATCCTTCTACTCCTTATGCACTTCCAACAGGTTTTGTTGTTGCCCTTCACATCCTCCACCACCTTTAATTCCAGAATGGTTTTGACTCTCCCTGAACTGTTTTCAAATTCTTGAATTTTTGTCATTTCTTGTTTTCCCATGTTGTTCCATGTTCTGTTTCTCCAATTTTCTCTGAGAAGTCTCTCCTTCACATATGCATAACTTTTTTCCAACTTTCTCACTCATCCTGCACAGCTCTAGTAGTAACCAGAAACAAACTAATAGGATATGTTTTTGACCCATTCTGCAGTTTATATTCAAAAGTACTTGCATTAATTCTTAATTATTTCAAATATTTTATTAGAAGTCTTTTTCTGCATGAGCCAGAAACAAAGGATTTTAATTAAGATAATTTACTGTAATCCTTCACTTTGTATAAAACAATAACATACAAATCATTTTACTGAAATAAATTAGATTACATTAATTAAGGAATGAGGATGGTGTGCATCCTTTCCTCCCGCCCTCCTTCCCAACAACTTCCTTTCAATTATTTTTATTTGTTTACTAAGGCATTTGTTGGGTTTTTTTTACATCTGTTTAGTTAGCACAAGAGGCACATCAGCCTCTTCCTCAATGAAAAAATAAGTACTACTTTTGCTGAGGGCTAGGGAAAGTTTAACACTAGCTTCTCCCGATTTTTTTTAATTAGCCATTTCTTTCCCTTCTAGACTCGTCACTCTCCAGTTCTTGATCCGAACCATCCTACCCAACCTGCCAATATTCCCTCTTTTTTCCCCCAATTCCCTCTCCAAAACAGCTAACCCAAAAAGCACGTTAGTAAGCTCTTCCATTTTATTAACATGCATGTTAGTTTACCTTGACTTCTATTTTGGAGGACCTCACTAATGCTTTTTCTTACTGTTATCTCTTTATTATTTAGAGTGATACAGCATTTGAAGAGGTGAGAGAGTCCTACTTCTTCCCAAGCTCCAGTAAGCTAAATGGAAAGATCCAAATGAACTAATACATCTTTCCAGAACCACAGACTTTGTGTAGCACAGGGCAAAGAGACATAACATAGCATAGATATTTTTTTGGCTCACTGCCTTTAGGAACCAAAACAGCCTTCTCTCTGAGCAGATCAGTCCTGCCACATTTGTGGCAGTCAGAAGGAGCCAGACTGGGAAGACCAACTCTGCAGATGGGTATTATTTTATGAACACAAACAAACAACCCATAGCATTACTAGTATTTTGTAGTATGTGACCCAATAACTTTTGTGCAAAACATTGGTTCACCTACCTTACGACCTTTTCACTCAGGTGGCAAGGTGATAGAACTATTAAGACTATGGGCCATTGCAAAACTGAAGCAACATGCCTTGAAAGATAAAGCAGCTTGATATTTTATTTATACCCAAGTATATTTTAATTCTTCTTACAGAGGAAATAAAGGATAACAATTTGGAGATTGAAAAATTGTGTTTGAGACATCAAACACGATACAGAATTACAGAATATATTGCTATTGACAAAAATGGTATGTGCCTGTCAGCATTCCTAGCTAGTTATTTTTCACTTACTGGTTAGAGCTAAAATTCCATCATCAGTCCCTCATCACAGCTGGAGTATTGTGTTCTGTATTCCCCCAGTACAAGGACAACACGGAACTATAAGAGCAAATGCAGAGAAGTGCACTAAAATGATTGAGGGATTGAAGCATCATGAGGAATGGCTGAGGGGGCTGGGGGTGCTCATCCTGAAGAAGAGAAAGCTCAGAGGGGGTCTGATTTCCATGCCTATCTGGGGGCATGAAAGGGAGTCACACTCTTCTCATGGGTGTTCAATGCCAGGACAAAGGGAAATAAGACAGGAAACACACGAAACTCCACCTAAACACAGGAAAATACCCTTTGACTGTGAGAGTCAGAGAACAGAACAGGTTGCCCAGACAGGTTGTAGAGTTTCCACACTGGAAGTTATTTAAAATCCAACTGGCCTTGACCTGTAAGCAGGGATGCTTGACTATGTGATCTCAAGAGGTGCCCCTCCATTTCAGCAGTTCTGTGATTTGCCTAATATAGTTCAGCTTCTGAAAACTGTTTTCTTTGCCTCAAATGCACACCATGTTTTCTGTGAAAAAGTTGTATCATGCCATACATATATTATCAGATCAAATTTACTACTACACATTTTTTGTTTGCATTAGTTTCTGAATACATGGTATGTTTATGCCCAAACTACATTCTTCTATCGATGCCCATATCACAACTATCAACATACACACAGTCAATAGATGATGTTTTCATTAACTCACATAAATACATAAGCCTTTAGATGCCAGTTCATTCACAGATCACAAAAATACTTTCAAAATAACAAACTATAGAATCAGATTGGTTGTCCCATGTACACATGTCCCTATGAAATAACTGTGAAAATTATTAAAGAAATATTGGCTCAGTAGCTAGTAGAGTTCAGTCTATCAGTAACTGGAGGCAAAGAGGGATGGGTTTAGTTTTAAATTTATTTATTATTATGAAAAGGAATCATGACACTGGATGCAAAACTAAGACTAAATGCTGCATTTAGGTTTTACTGATTCCATATCTACATCATATATTTGGACACATCCTCCCAAGGAAAATATCACCCATGAAGGTGATGATGACTTAGGCAAATATGATAAGTTTATCACTTCAATCTGACATGTTTATATTCTACATGGATGTACAGCCTCCAATTTTATTATCTGTTCCTCTGCCTTAAAAGTGCATCTACAGTGTAATGTAGGCAGCTGTGCAGTTGCAACAGCTGAACAACCTCATGAAAGTAATTCAGATTCCTCTTAAAATAATTGAAATTATAAACACTTTTCAAACATTTAGTTTTGTGTAACCAATTTTAGAATGCCTCTTAAAGAGAAACTTCAAACATGTTTTACTTTTTATTGTTACCATTATTTAATAAATGGTTAACTATTTAACTTTGGAGATAAAACCACTATCAGTTTTCTATAACTGAAATAATTTCCCTTGTATCTTCTTACGCCTGTACTTATGATAAGAAAGAGAAAATAAATTTTTATCGTCTACAAAATTACGTATTTCAAAGTCCAGATTATCAGACCTGCTAATCAGTACCACTGCTACCATAATTGTAAACTATATCAAAAGAATTATTTTGACCTAAAGGCTTTGCCAGGATTATATGGAACAAAACCCAAACAAAAAAAAACCAAACAAACAAATAAATGTATATTTAGTTCAGGGGTAAGCAAACCACAAGTTTTTTCTCCTAGCTTAAACAGCAATATTCCTTGTGTTAAATACTTCTCAAATTATGAAAGAAAAGCAAGGCACCTTATTAGACATCTGTAACTATCATTCTTTTTGCAGCATTATTACACCTACTACTACTCTAAACCATAGAAAGAGGGCAAAATATACAAATTATATTTTTCAGCTTCTTCCAGATTTCTTGAAACATCTATTATGCATTGGTCAACTGTACAGTTAAAAGACAAAGCAAATGCAATACTAGAAGTGGTTAGCATACAATTCTAGACTAGAAATACTAGTGTTAAGTTCCCTTTTACTACATTAGCATTATTCAAATGAATATATTATTGACAACACATAATGCAAAATATGCTACAATATTGTCTCTCAGTCTGAGTATTCCCAAAGCAAAACACATTGTTTATATGAGAAGTAGTAGGTAAGATTTTCAGAGATATGTTCTACTCTGCCACTAATAAAGCAGAGCTTCATCAGGCTCAGTAACATGGGAGCCTTGTGATTTTATTTTGTATTACAGAACTGACCATTTATTGAAAAAACGGAGTCTCAGATGAGAAGAGGAAAAAGAACTATTAACCTGATGTGAGCAAAGGGAGCCACTTAAAATCTGATAAACAACAACATAGCTATTGAGCATCCACCTAGTTTAACTGCTGCAAGCACACGGAGGGCTGAGGGGCTCAGCTGGCTGAACACAAAGTTCAATCTTTTCTCCTGCATCAAAGCATATGGCAAGGAGGATCAATTATTCAGACTCTCCTAAATCTATGATTCTTTGAATAGGTTGACAAAAAGCAATTATCTTACTTCATACAAATCTCTGAATGCATAATAAATTTAAGATAAATTTTTTTAAAATTCTCGTTTCAGAATTTTTTTTCCTCCTTGAAACAATATGTAGTTGGAAATCAAAGTTAAAAGTTTTACCGGTGTCAGAAATATGAGAGAAACAGAAAACTACTACACTGAATGTCTTCAGATGATAGATTATGTGCCACCAACATGAAGTATTTCCAAGCCTGAGCCATACCCTAGAACTAAAACCAATCCAATCTAGTTGACCTAGATCAAGGCATTTGTAGAGATAGGAGGCACAGAATGAGAACTGCAGCTCCTGATTCCTGGCGCAGAAAATATCTATATGTCATGATTTTTGGTGACTGGAGAGGTTGTCTACAAGCAGCTAAATTAGCACTTACAAAGGACATTCTTTCATCCTATAATGAAAGTCCAGTCTATTTCTGGTCTTAGTAGCTCTTCTGCAGAAGAGAACCAAGCTAAGAATTTCCAAATCAACAAAACCCATGATTTTATATTTGGCTTATCTGATCCATTACAGAACACAATAATCCTTCTGTATAGTAACAGCTGTATAGTATTGATTGTATCCTACACTTCAGCATTAATGAGAGGCAATCTGCCAAGTTACAGATTTCAAAAAAAAGGCTGAACTGCCTCTGAAGACAGGGGACACCTGGGGACACCTTATAGCAGCACCTTTCCAGTAGGCAAAGGGGTTTACAAGAGTGCCAGAGAGGGGCAAGGGATAGGACAAGGGGGAATGACTTCCAACTGAAAGAGGGCGGGTTTAGATTGGATATTAGATTATTGGATATTGGCTATTGGATTAAGAAGAAATTCTTTACTGTGAGGGTGGTGAAACACTGGAACAGGTCATCCTGAGCAGCTGTGAAAGGCCAGGTTGAGCAGAGCTAGTGGAAAGTGTCCTGCCTATGACAAGGAGGTTGGAATGAGACGATCTTAAAGGTCCCTTCCAACCCAAAGCATTCCATGACTCTTTATTCACTTGTACGCTGAGCCATATAAATAATTATCTTGGGGTTTTTTAGGGTGCTTTTGGTATCCCAAGGAAATACAGTCTGTGAGATGTCAAACATCAAGAAAGGCAGCAGCACAGCTGCCTTTTCATTTAAAAGTACTACAAACATAGTAAAAACATATTTGCCATCAGTTAGAAATTATGTTTACCTTTGGCTAGAAGGTTTCACAAAGGATGCTAACTTCAGTCACTCTTTTCTGATATCAACAAAATGGAGATACCTGAAAGTCAAATGAGAAAGATTTATTGGTTTTGGTTGAACGTGTCCCCTTATGATATTAAGGGATAAGTAAAAAAAAAAAAAAAAAACTTAAACACTCATGTAAAGTGAAAATCTAATAATTTCTACATGCAAATAAAATATCAAGAACAACTCACTGGCTTTAAAAATCAGCATAGTTTCATAGGCATGTGTTGCAACAGAGAATTTAAAGCTGTTATCTGTGTAAGTTCCTGGCAATAACTGGAAAAAAGCATTGCTAGGGCAAAAGGTCATGAGCCAGTAGGTGCTGAACCAACAGACTGTTTAATTATGGCTCTGCTTCAAAGCTTGTGATAAAGGGTCCACGGCTGTTCCCAGAACCACATTGTAAAAAGCAAGTAGCGTAATAATATTTTCAATTACAAGGATGAGAAAAAGTCATGAAGTTCCATAAAGTGTTTTGAGAGAAAAGAGTAGTGAGTTGATCCAGAAGGTTTAGAAACGTGCTCTGAGATTCTGTGGGACGACTTACAGCCAAGAAATTATCTAACATTGCAAAATTTACATTTGACAATTTTATATTTGCTTCTGAATGAAGGTAAATAAAAGCATATGTAAAATAGAAATATTTTAGCTAGGTCTGTCTGGTCAACATTAGAAAGAGATCAATCATAAAACTATCAAGTATCAGCAAGGTGATTTGGCTATTTTATATCTCAGCTAACAAAGTTTCAAAAGGAGTTTGTTTTACCATGATCTCAGACACTAAAATCTGGCTTCAAAATACACAATGTTATATTCATACTGAAAGAAAGGAAAAAGAACACACACACAGCAGGAACAGATGTTATTTCCTGTACTAAATCACCACCACAGGGACAAAAATAATTCTAATAGGTATTTTACAGAGTAGTGCATACAATGGAAAAGAACACAAAGCCTCAAAATCCTACGTCAGCTGCATGTCTAGGTATGATAGACACCAGTAACATAAACAAACAAAAAGCTTATACAGATGGAATGCAGGACAGTTTACTATTATCCTCATCCTAGGTCTAGTCAAAACTAGGCAACCACTTAAGTCCACTTTCACAGTATGCTCACACTAGCAAAAAAAAAAAAAAA